>JAPYKE020000193.1:0-485000 GCA_028554795.2 Sinohyriopsis cumingii | reverse complement strand
AGAAGAAAACCCAAAGGCCCTTTTCAGGGCCCCCATATTTCTCGAAAAGAGATAGTCTTTGAATTGCCTACCCCTTTTTTAAAAAAATTTTTTTTTAAAATTAAAAAAAAAAAAATCCCATGTTAAATTCCCCTTGTCCGTAGAGTGTCCCACGATTTATTCCCATGTTAAATTCCCCTTGTCCGTAAAGTGACCCACGATTTTTTGCCATGTTAAATTCCCCTTGTCCGTAATCTGACCCACGATTTTTCGCCATGTTAAATTTCCATTGTCCGTAATCTGACCCAGGGGTCCCTGTAATGCTAATTCCCATTGTCCGTAAAGTATCCCCTTTCACTACTTAAATTAAATTTGAAAACTTAAACTACGAAAAAAAAATGCTCTCCTTTCTTGAAATTACAGATTATAAATCATGGACAAGCCAAGTTATAAAAAAAATCCCGGTCTCGGGGTAGTTGTTTCAAATCGGGTCATCTTTTTCTTTCTGGACTGACTGTTTAATATGAACCTAAGTCTAGTCCTTAAAATATGGACATATACGCAGACTTTAGTTAAGAATGGACAACTTATTTTGTCATTTATGTGCAACAGATAAAATCCTCATCACCCTTTTAATACGCTGTGTAAGTTATTATAGAGCGTCCTTTTTATACAGGTATCATGGAGCTGTTTTTATTTCTTACAGTATAAAAGTACTTCGTTGTAGGACTGTCTTTCATATACTAGTAGAATGGTGTACATGGCACGTATCCTGTAAACGGAATGATGATCCCGACAATACTGGACATTGGACTGTCTTTTCTAATCTGATGCAAGCAAAATATGTTGCAATAGGAGAATGGTGTACCCGGCTTCGCGAAGTGAAAAAAGAGCAGTCTACTCGATAAGAATATACATTTTTATAATTATATGATGTACACATTCGACACTATGCGGATGCATATTTGAGAGGGGGTCAAAGTAAGGGGGTGATCAACCGAAACATAAAAGCTGCAGTTTTAAAGCAAACTCTAAAATGTGATTATATGCTTTAATTAGACTGATCTTATATTGCTCGATAGACATCCTTCTAGAGTCAGACATGGATTAATGGGTGATCTCAATATTTACTTAATGAATGACTGGCAAAGCAAATGAAATAATGTTCTACAAATATATAATCTTATTCAAATGATAGAGTCCTCTCCTCGAGTCACTGATAAGTCGATTACGTTAATTGGTCATAGTTATTCCTCGCACCCTGAATTGATAATCGAGACGTTTGTCCCAAAATATTGTTAGTGACCACTATTCAATTTGTGCCACACAAAAAGGAACGTTCTGGAGAGCAGTGAAAAAGGCCAATACCGCTATAGCAGTGAAAAAGGCCAATACCGCTATAGCAGTGAAAAAGGCCAATACCGCTATAGCAGTGAAAAAGGACAAATACCGCTATAGCAGTGAAAAGACCAATACCGATGTAGCAGTGAAAAAGGCCAATACCGCTATAGCAGTGAAAAAGGCCAATACCGCTATAAAGTACCGATCCTATAACCTTGAACATATATTTTTTACCGATTTGAAATATGCTGTAAGTAATTCTCGACTTAGTTTAATAAATCCAGACCTTGACGTAAAATGTCGGATTACACTTTCTTGCAGTCCTGTATAGACAAGATATAATTAAATGCAAAAGGTTCAAGCGAATTATGCAACCTGACTGGTTTTACTCTGAAATAACGAAAGCCATGGAACCGCGTGATTTCTATCACAGCTTGACAAACGGGGTTCTAAAAACGCCGACATTCTGCAAAACCTTTTATCAGTGAAGTTATCAAGGATCAATTTTCATGATTGATTGAATATAAAAGTGACTGCAGAAAAATATAGAAACATTTTCGTAACTTCAAGTTCAAAAGTTCATGGTTTCCTTTCAGAATTAAAAACTAGTAGAGATACTAATACACGGCCTTGAGATATTGCAAACGACCTAAACACTTTTTTCATATCATCATCTTCAATACTAGGACAACATTCTACTACATTACAAGATTTTTCACTCCTTATAAATTGTGTGGAGTCGAAAGTCACATCCCATATGTCATTCCAGGTTCTTTATAGATGTTACAGATACTTAGAGAAACTTGATTGCAACATTTCAATAGGAATAGATGGAAAATAAAAGGAATAATCAAACTATCAATTCAAGCTGCTTCCCCTTCAATGGCTAACTTGATAAAATACAAGTATTGATACGGGAATCTATTCAGCTAATATGAAATTAGCCAAAGTGAACCCTTTCTTTAAATATGGTGATAGGTCCTGAACAAAAATGATCGACCTTTATAAACTTTACCCAACCTTGTCTACAAAATTTTGGAAATACATTATCCTTCATCTTCGCCGATTTTTAAAGAACGTAATCTTCTACATAACTCGTGGTTAAGTTTCAGATAAGGCATTTATGCCAAACTGCCCTCACAAAGCTGGTTGATACATGGCTAGCAGCTATAGATGACAGAAAAATAATCGGAGCAATGTAGTTAGATGTTTAAATGCGCTTGATTTAGTAGCTCATGAAATCTTGATGGATAAACTGAAGGCAAACGAATTCTGTGATAATTGGTTTGCTTGGTTTGATTCTTACCTAACAGGAACGCAACTACTTTATAATACCTCAGAAGTGGAGTTCCTCAAAGCTCTATTCAATCCCCTTTGCTCTTTCTCCTTTTCATTAATAATTTACAACTTCATTTGAATGAACTGAAGCTGACCCTTTCTGCGGACGATTCAACCCTGAATGCCATGAGTGATACGATCGTATGCCTTGAATAAAATTTACAACAGGACGAAGAGACTGTGATACTGTGATGCGAAACCAAAATGCGATTAAACAAAGAAAAAACTAACTGCATGACAACTGGATCAAGGCAAAGATTAACGAAATTAGTGGAAATCAATATATTTGTTCAGGAAACTAAATGAAATAACATAGGAAATCGAGCATTTTTAGGTCTAATTGTTGACAGGCAATTTTCCCGGGAAAAGTAAATAATGCGCGTGTGTTCTGCTGTATCCTCCATAATAGTCTTGTTGGGCAAACTGTCTTCCTATGTGACAGAATCTATTATGAAAATGTTTTATAATGAATATATTTTGCCTTTGTTTGATTATGATTGTGCCAAATGGGACAATTGCAATGCTCCTAATCTTAATTGGACAATAAAATTCCAAAATGGAGCTGCTAGAATTATTACAAGAAAAGACTGTACATCCTCACGCTTATTCGTTAATTTACAGTGGTTATATTTTAATTATAGAGTAAAAAAAGTATTTTATGTATTCCGTTGTTTAGTATCATTCCCAAAGATATTAAACAAGCACAAACACTGCATTATTTTAAGAACGCGCATCACAAGTGTCTTCTTTTCATTATTTCACAGCACCAAGAAATAGAGATATCTAACTTGGTTACCCCCACCTGCTCCCATCTACCAAACCGTCATGCATCTCTTATGTATGTTTCAATCTAATGCATGTATGTATTCGAGTCTGTTTGTTTTACAAGTGAAAGCGTCACTCAATGTAGTAAGATTTTTATTTGTGCATATACGGTGCATTCATAGTTTGAACTTTCTGTACTAACCTCAGAAAATAATAATAATAATAATAATAATATTATTATTATTATTATTATATGGTCGATTCAAAATAGATTTATGCAAATTTTAATTCTTAAGGTTAACAACTAAAATTAGAGGCGTTAACACATCAAGGAGCACTGCTTAATTAATTTACATTTATCTTCGGGGGGGGAGTTGTAGTTTGTTTTTTTTTTTGTTAATTAAAATGTTTAAAAGTCGTGAAATTAAGATTGCGTTAAATGTAACAAGGCTGGGAAAAAAAACGTGTTTAATGAAGGTCAGGTTTAAATGTATGTACGGTTTTCCTGTTTAAAATAAACAACGAGAGAGTGTATTTTGATATTTACGTCAATTTGTCACTGTAATAAAAGAATATTTACTGATTTTACCAGTGGGGTGCGATAGTTTGAATACAAACTAATGCATTCTTTTAGGACGAAATAAGTTTTAATTTCTCATTATTGCATTCTCTTCGGATAAAAGTAGTTTAAACCATTTATTCGACAGCAATAGAAAAAGCAAGCCACTTGTTGTGTAATGGGATGTTGGTTATCATATCAGTCAATCGAACGAAAGTGTACGCTATAACGCGCTCTCTCTCTCTCTCTCCCTCTCTCTCTCTCTCTCTCTCTCTCTCGAAGTAGTAGTAGTAGTAGTAGTAGTAGTAGTATTTACATATATCCAGCGATCATTACTGATTTTGCATAGTACCACATTCAATTTTGATTTGCTTATAGCTCAGTTCCCTTGACAACGATGCAAATATTATATGACCATGCAATTCCATTTCTCAACATCCATAAAAAGTAGATTGTGATCGTAATAGCCTACACTTCTTGCCAAACTGGCTATTCTAATTTTGGGGATTATGTACAAGTCACACATGCGATACATAATCGTTCAACGGAATTTTCTTCATGCTCGTATTCAGCTATAAGTATGAAAGAAGAGAAATAAATCTTTTATTTGGATTGGTTTCATAAATGGAAAATGCAGCAAAAAGTGTTTCGTACAATATTTCATGCACGTTTCCTTTTCGTACGATACCAAGTTTATTTATTATTTTGTATTTGCCATCGGTTTCAGTCTAGCTTGAACGAGTTAGTGGACGTGTTGAGCATGCGGGTGATTCAGCTGGAAAACACACTAGTAGAGCAGCAAGAGACTCAAGAGTGTCTGGAGGCTGAGAAAGCTGATCTACAGGAACGATTGAAAGCGTCAGTGGCTAAAGGTCATGGTGAGAATATCGGAACATTCCTTTTCTTATACAGCTGTGTGATTGATATCGCCAGAACCTTAACACTGAACGGACTTTTAATCCCCTGAACGTGTATGCAAAACATTAAGTAGAGGTTGACCTTGAAAGAACGACATACCACATTGTTAAATGTATGCAGTGCTTTTGAAATTCTTTTCGAAACATAACGAACTTCAGCTTTTAGATAGGGAAGCATATTTTAAATGAATTGTACATATGACGTTTATTGCTACAAATGGTTCCCATATAATATATAAAGCCTATTCAAGAATGGACTCTAACTTTCCACCTTTGTTCCTGCTTAACTTACTGCAAAAAAAAAGGGTTAGGTCTATATCACCACACCTATTAACCAAATTATGAATGAGATTGTTGATAGTGTTCATTCCAAAAGTATAGGTACAATCAAAGTAAAGAGTTTTGGTAGACATAATCCCATTAAATACTTTACGAATAAATTTAAATTCTGTTTGACATCACCCTATTGGATACTTTACGAATAATTTTAAGTTCTGGATGACATCACCCCATTGGATACTTTACGAATAAAGTTAAGTTCTGTTTGACATCATCCCATTGAATACTTTACGAATAAAGCTAAGTCATTATGAAAAAAATAAAAAAAAGAATACCGTATAAGAGATTATTTCCCATTTTTATTTTTCACACATTGGCTTAACCGGCCGAGTAATTTTTTTAGTTCTTATTGGATACATAAACACGTTTGACTGATCACGTAAAAATGCTGAGCAATATTAACTATCGCTATTTATCTATAATTTGCATTCATTCAGAGTAGGCATGGAGACAACCTGTTAGATAACCGTGTACACTGATCTCATTGAATATAGGACTATATAAAATGTTCCTCATTGAATTCCATGGAATATAGGACTATATAAAATGTTCCTCATTCAATTCCATGGAATATGGGACTATATAAAATGTTCCTCATTCAATTCCATGGAATGTAGGACTATATAAAATGTTCCTCATTCAATTCCATGGAATATAGGACTATATAAAATGTTCCTCATTCAATTCCGTAGAATATAGGACTATATAAAATGCTCCTCATTCAATTCCATAGAATATAGAACTATATAAAATGTTCCTCATTCAATTCCATAGAATTTAGGACTATAAATGTTCCTCATTCAATTCCATAGAATTTAGGACTATAAATGTTCCTCATTCAATTCCATAGAATTTAGGACTATATAAAATGTTCCTCATTCAATTCCATAGAATATAGGACTATATAAAATGTTCCTCATTCAATTCCATAGAATATAGGACTATATAAAATGTTCCTCATTCAATTCCATAGAATATAGAACTATATAAAATGTTCCTCATTCAATTCCATAGAATTTAGGACTATATAAAATGTTCCTCATTCAATTCCATGGAATATAGGACTATATAAAATGTTCCTCATTCAATTCCATAGAATATAGGACTATATAAAATGTTCCTCATTCAATTCCATAGAATTTAGGACTATAAATGTTCCTCATTCAATTCCATAGAATTTAGGACTATATAAAATGTTCCTCATTCAATTCCATAGAATATAGGACTATATAAAATGTTCCTCATTCAACTCCATAGAATATAGAACTATATAAAATGTTCCTCATTCTATTCCATAGAATATAGAACTATATAAAATGTTCCTCATTCAATTCCATAGAATATAGAACTATATAAAATGTTCCTCATTCAATTCCAGAGCTGGAGCTTCATAAGCAGGAGCTGATTACGGAGCTGAAGGAGTTGAGCCGCGAGAGATCGGACGCCAGTTACAAGAAGGAGAACATGGAGTTGAAGACAGAGATGGAAATCATCATGGAGGAAAACAAACAGTTAAAGGACATGCTCAGATTGGAAGCTCTTAACGAGGAGATTGACAAAGGCGATTTGGGGAGTTTAGAATCCGTCGGCAACGAAACTAAAAGAGGACACTTGGTAGATGATACTCTGGATCACAAGAATGACAGCAAACCAATTATGGATGGATGGAAACCCGACAAAGATAATAAACTATAATGACAGCAAACCAATTCTGAATGGATGGAAACCCGACAAAGATAGTAAACTATAATGAGAGCAAACCAATTATGGATGGATGGAAACCCGACAAAGATAATAAACTATAAACTTTGAAGAAAAGATTCACATCATTCGAAATGAAATATTGTCGCTGGTAAACTATTACGTAATACTTCCAAATGGAAAATATTACGTAATACTGCCAAATGGAAAATATTACGTAATGCTGCCAAATGGAAAATATTACGTAATACTGCCAAATGGAAAATATTACATAATATTGCCAAATGGAAAATATTGTCGCTGGTAAAATATTACGTAATACTGCCAAATGGAAAATATTACGTAATACTGCCAAATGGAAAATACTGCATAATACTGCCAAATGGAAAATATTACGTAATACTGCCAAATGGGAAATATTACGTAATACTGCCAAATGGAAAATATTACATAATACTACCAAATGGAAAATATTGTCGCTGGTAAAATATTGCGTAATACTGCCAAATGGAAAATATTATGTAATACTGCCAAATGGAAAATATTGTCGCTGGTAAAATATTACGTAATACTGCCAAATGGAAAATATTACATAATACTGCCAAATGGAAATATTGTCGCTGGTAAAGTATTACGTAATACTGCCAAATCGAAAATATTGGTGTGAAGTAAATTTCGTGGTTTGGAGCAAATGGGCGATTTCGTGTGGATAAAAAAGTTCGCTAGATCACATTTGTATTTATGATATCCTTACGAATGCATTATTATTACAAAATTACATCGCTAGCAGATTCTCTCCTGTTAAAAATATCTTCCGTACATTTACTTTTCAGTATTCGAATAATCCTAGAGGCAGAGAGAGAGAGAGAGAGATAGAAAACGCGCATAAGTATCTAAATTTTCAAAATTTAAGGTCTTATTAAGTTTCCAAATAGAACCAGTCCCAGCTTTTGTACAAAAACAAAACGATTTACATTTAATTTCTAGGTAAGAAACCTGAGCCGATGTGTTTGAGATATATAAATGCTTAAAGGATTCAAAACCAGTATCTCCCATGGCAAACAAGTATACTAACATCTTTTTGAAATACATTCAGTGGACATTAATTGATGTTGGAAAAGCCATGACATTTTTGTTTGCCGAACAAAGCTGATCAGCCTGAGAATCGATATTGAGGGTAAGGTACTATCCACTGTTTAAGGTACTCGTCTGCCACAGATTTAAGCATAAAGTAATTCATATTTATGAAAAAGGAACGTAAATTTGCATTCGACACACGAATATCAGGCGACGTTTGAACTTTTGTATTATGGTATAATATTACAACATGGCTGATGCACATCGGCCAGGGGGAACATTTTATTCTTTACACATACCGCGATATCATATCGAGAATAACTACTCTGTGTTGTACGACATCAACACTACCCATCATCAAAAAAAAAAAAAAATGGACTAATGCAGAGTTCAATCCGAAAAGTAACATGGTTGAACATTCTAACTAGTGTGGTTATGGTATGCACGATACTCACTCACACCGATGCATATGTAAAAAGATAATTTCCTGTGCCGAGGAAAAATGAACAAGATCTTCCGGCAAGTTTGAACATTACCGTCTAGTCACACACACAGAGAGACACACACACACACACACACACACACACACTGGATTTCAAAGACAAACGATGTATTTTCATTTTTTAAAATTAATGTATATGTGATTATATTTACGTGAGTGTGTGTACATATGTATGATTATGTGGTGATGATATTTGACAATGCTAAAGGACCGACAATTTATTTTCTGAAGGTGGAAGGATTGTGGTCTTTATTTGAGAAAAAATAATTTAAATCCCATAAAGAATAAATTAGATCCATGATATTGGTTAAATATATCTTCAGGAAAAGAAAAACCAATAGCTTGAATGAAAAAATCCCACCATTCTCCTCCGCTCCCCCCCCCCCAACTCCGCAAAAATGAAATGGTCGGTCCTTAAAGTCTATTATTTTCTGTGAAAATACATATTTTATTTTATTTTTATTGAAATTTGAATTTCTAGTCATTTTCTATAGGTTTATACAAGAAGATAATTGTATTCTTAATCGCACAACGTCGCTTTTTGCGGCGCGCACATTGCCCACCCAAACGAACACTTGTGGAGTCTCACACAGACACTGAGGTTGACAGCTTTGCATTACTGAAATTGAATGTAATTAGTTGTAGATATTACAGTGGGGTTTATCTTAAAGAATGAATAAATTAAAACAATGAAAGTATTTTTACGTTCAGATTTGTTTCCTTTCTCCCCAAGAATCATCAAATGTGCAGATACGTACCTCAGCAATGAATAAATTCGATTTAACACAACATCAATTATTCTCTCTGCCTCTCCGGAACTCCCTTTCAGACCTAATATATATATATATATATATATATATATATATATATATATATATATATATATATATATATGTTTGTTTGTCTATATGGATGCATGAATGTAGTACGCGGTTGCTCAGATTTTCATCTTAATTAGTGTTTTTGTGTACGGTCATGATTGAATGTAGTACGCGGTTGCTCAGATTTTCATTTTAATTAGTGTTTTTGTGTATGGCCATGATTAAATAATGTAGCACGCGGTTGCTCAGATTTTCATCTTAATTAGTATTTTTGTGTATGGCCATGATTTGTGTATGACCGTGATTTGTGTATGGCCATGATTTAATGTAGCACGCGGTTGCTCAGATTTTCATCTTAATTAGTGTTTTTGTGTACGGTCATGATTGAATGTAGTACGCGGTTGCTTAGATTTTCATCTTAATTAGTGTTTTTGTGTATGGCCATGATTTGTGTATGGCCATTATTTAATGTAGCACGCGGTTGCTCAGATTTTCATCTTAATTAGTTTTTTGTGTATGGCCATGATTTGTGTATGGCCGTGATTTGTGTATGGCCATGATCTTTTTGTTGCTCCTCTGTATGAGTTTTCATTTAACCTTCCGCATACATCATTTAAAATCAGTCCGGGGCATTTCTCCTTGTGCATTCCGTGGCCTCTGGTGGCTGAGTGTGTGTATATGACAAAGATTGCTAGTAGCTTCCCGCAGGTTCGTGGTTCTTTGCAGGTTCTTGCTCCACCAAATTTACTAACCGCTATGTATAGCCTATCATGTACTTTAATAAACGGCGGTCAGCACCACAAAATCAAACTATCCTTGTAGCCCTCAATTACATGTATCTAATCTTCCTTCAGCCTCGGCTACCTTCTAGGAAATGTGTCTTTTTTGTTGTTGTACAATATATCTTGTTCGTGACATGTTTGTGTCCAGAAATACGCTACCATGGTATGCAAATCGTGAAAATTTGAAAGTCAGTTCCTCAAACCTTCTAAACTTTTACTGACGAAAAATATTTAATATATTTCCTTCCCATATTTGCTTCAACAAGCCATGTTCTACTTACGACCTGTAAAAGAGATGAAGTCAATATTTTCAACTCGCCCGAGTAATGTGAACAATATGTTGAAAATGTTTGATGCTGAAGCAATGGTGATTAATTTATTTTCTGCTTGATTCGGTATATGCAAGTTTTCCTTTTGATATACGTTTCTAATACCTGAAATTGTAAATACTTTAAAATTGTTCAATATTTTCAATTAAATCTGACCGTAAAATTATAACTTGTATGCTTCAGTTTGCTACATATTTCTATTTTGCTTCATTTTGTCACCTTTTTCTCTACGGTCATTGTTTTTTTTTGTTTTTTTTTCTTCTTCTTAAAGTTTCATTCAAGTCTTTGTATCTGCTCGCTTTAATGTTTGAATTCCATTTTTCTACTGTTTAGGAGGGTATTTCGAATAGCTTCTTTGTATCCTCTTGTCTCTTTTTCTTCTTCTTGTCTTGATCTGCAAGTAAATGTTGCATCAGGCATCGCTATTTTATCCACTTTATTCGGTAAAGCTGGAAAATTATAGTAAAGGAAGAAATAGAGAGCAAACGCAGCCAGCTAAAAACAAGTACAATTAACGAAACCTTGATTCATGATGAAAGGTCAAACAGAGGTCATCTTCTAGTCACAACGTGAGAAGATGAGAACAGAATTTGACTTGGGTGCTGTTAATTTTCATGCTAAATGTTTTTGCGATTCATTCATTATTAGTTCGATGCACGAAGTCATGACAAAGTTAAGAAGCGGAAACTAAATGTGTTACGTTCAGAACGTACAGAATGAATCATATATAATTGAAGGAAATCGGTCACACTAAATAATCCTTCCACAGAATGTTGCGGCTGCATACAAATCACACGAAACAGAAAATGAAATAACGCAATCCATCTCCTTTCCTTCTTTAAAAAAGGAAATGTATGGAAAGTTTGCCATACTTTTTCTTCTTCAAATTTAAGATATCAGCTGTTATCGAATTAGTGGGGGTTGTGATGTTCTCGTTAATTCTAAGAAGAAAGGTTTGTTTTTAAAATGAATCCATTAACGAATTTGCGTTTATGTTGAATATCAAAGTTTGTTTCGTTTGTGCATGGATGGATAGATGGCTAGAAATGAACAATTAGAAGAATTAGTAAATTAATGTGGCATTGTGTAAGCGCTATATTGAATAGTAGTGCAAAATATTTGTTAAAAATTAAAGTAAAATTTGTAATAAGATTGTTCTTGCTAACATATATCGATTACAACGACGATGATGATAATGATGGTGGTGCAAATTGTCGTTTATGTCGACGGCATTTTTATTACAGTCACATATATTATTCCCATATAATACATTTAATACATAAGCCCTACACGTCACACTTGTATTGAATATATATAATCAACCTATCTTTCCGCAAAACCACTCGAATGCACTACAAGTTCTTACATACGTGCTTAGATTTGTATATGTGCAAGGTTACATGGATGAAAACTGGGTATGAATTATGCATTATAAGGCGGTATATAGCTCCACATGACTAGCACATTTTTTTTGCCATACCTTATCATTCAACTGTATTGACATACAACTGGATAAAAGCAGGTTTTGTGATGTATCTTCATCATAATTATGCATGACTTTGCATTTCAAAATAAATTTATGATATCATCAATCATAGTTCACTGATCCCGTAAGCGAATAAAGTTTAATAATATACCACCCAAAAGTGATACGTCTTCTACGGTTGCCACTGGTAACCCCGCCCCCCCCCCCCGTACATCTATGCGTCATTAAAGATTAAGGAGAGTAATTGTAGTTTAGTTGTTAGTTTATTAAAGAGTACATTTTAAACACATGATTTTATGTTTGAACCATTATTATACTTTTATTTAATCTCACCCGATAGCTGTGTAGATGTTGGTACCAAATCCTGCTTTTAAATTTACATTCAGATAAGACGTTATCATTACGAATAATAGTCTCTCATAACTCGAAAGAATGGCTATAATGAAGTAATAACCTACTGTATTCATATTCGTTATTGCAGCAGTATACCTTGGCAAAATATCAGGGTAATCTGTACACGTGAGAGCTAATTTATGATAGAGAATACCAAATTGAGTCCGTTCTTAAAATGGACGACTTTATGTACAGGAGGCAAGTAAGCTTTTTCATGTTGTTGATATGAAATCTAAAAGAAACACGGATAAAGTACAGATTGAAGGAAAGACTATATTTCTGAAAGCTCTGAAAAAGTATTGATTTTCTTCTTGAAGTTTATGTCAAGTTCAAAAATTACACACGGTCAGCATGGTCAACAATCGTCGGCAAGTATGACGTCATACAACAAGCATGTTGTCAGCATGGTCAACAATCGTCGGCAAGTATGACGTCATACAACAAGCATGTTGTCAGCATGGTCAACAATCGTCGGCAAGTATGACGTCATACAACAAGCATGTTGTCAGCAGCAAGTTGATACTAAAAAGACTTTTCCGTTTTATTTTCTAGTCAAATGACATGAAGTATACGCCTGCTGAAAGAGAAAAGCATAAACATGTACGACGATGCTACATTGACGTCTCCCCCCCCCCCCCCATAATCTCTCTCTCTTAAAACAGTTATTCTCAGCAAAGAGAGGCAAAGCGTGTCTTTGATGATTATTATGACAGTTATAAGGGACAAATCTGCTGTTGTATTCGTGTCACGTAAACTATAGTTCTAATAAATATTCAACACCATTTGTTCTCAGAAAAAAATTTAAACTGGTCTTAAAAAAGACGTAAGTTATCTCAGAGCATTACATTTTCAATCACTGACACGGATATTTAAAAAAAAATCTTTAAAAATGAGCTTACTTTTGAGTTACAAAACAAAGACTAAATTAAAAACAAAATGTAATGTTCCCATGCAGTTTATATCGGCAAAGGCATACAATTAATTCTTACTTTATGGTCATCTCAGCGCAGGCTTTCATGGTCACAGATGTGAATGTAATTTACCAGGAAGTACATAAAACGCGACCTGATAAAAATATTTAGCATGAATGACCCGGAATCATGGGTTTACTTCTAAAGATGATATCTACGTAGAAAATAAAACATAAAACACTTTCTGGCTAGGCAGATCTCCAGGGAAAGTTTTAGAACGACTTCCTCTCGATCACACAAAATTAAAATACCAATTTGCTTGATATTTACGATTACATCATTGATACTCGCTTATAAGTCTGACCCAACTGCAAACCGAATTGACCCACATCTGCCATCGAATAATGTGCCGACAGATCTAGATATATGCGTTTTGGTAGGACTAATAGAACAAACAACATATACCCTGATACTTTGAAAAAAATGCATCAGGTCAGAAATTAAAAATTAGTTCAAGTTTTACTGTTTCTTATATTATATATGCATATGTGTTTTTTAATGTGGGTAACGCTATCAATTGTGAGTTTTATGTATACAGTGATAATTTGCATAAATAGTAGTTTAATACAATACTGTCTTTTACTCGTAAATATTTGAATATTGTTCGGTAACTTTCCGATCATTATCCTGTAAACAAGAGTGAAATGGAGAAAATTCTTCAATCACATACCCAAAATGCTTTGAATATTCTCAAGATTGTCTAATTGTAAAATTTTCAGTACATCTTACCCAGTAAAAACAATGTTGTCTTTTGACACTGAAGTATAAACCCTAAATTTTACTTGATTCCTATTTTTGAAAATATTTCGCGATTCTGAATACAAATCCTAGTCAAAACATTTTATGGATAAACGCAATAGTTGAGTGAGAATGCAAATTAGTGTTTCTCCGATCCATTACAGACAATATAAAACATGAAATTCTGTGTTTAAATTTTGATGTGACTTGTCTCATACATTGCCAGAAAGATGTCTCTCAGATAACATAACAAATGATTGAGACTATTTGGACAGTATCTACCTAGCTGTATGAAATATTTTGAGCTTGTACCAAGCACATGAAAAACTAAAACTGTATATAAGTACATCCGATCAGTCTGCATATTTGAGCGTCCTCGTATTCAATGTCAGTAACGAATATTAATGTATACGTTGAATCACAATCCAATGCGAACTTTTTTCCATATATAATCAGGGCTAAAATTTGATAAGGCTTCGATTAATCATCAAGACATTAGAAAATTATTAAAATGATATGCTATTTGGAATATTTAAACATGAACCCCAAAAATATAGCTGAAAACGAATTTAAAGTGGCTTTGCGTATCATTGTAACAACGGCTTGCATATGTAGTGTTATCGTACATAACTTGTTTTGTTAACGTCTTGAACACCTCCTCAATATTATGACCCTTTCCTTGTGTAATGGAATTCGGATTAAATGTTCGCGTGGATGAGTATGTAAGATAATAATGTGCAAGTGAACAGATACACACTCATTAATAAAGAAAGAACAATAGAGACTGACAATATTTTTTATATTTATATTATTAAGATACAATTGATTTTACGAAGGTTAATTTGGGTAACCTAGAGTTTAGACTACTGATCGACAGAAATAAACACTGGAATGATGGCTCTACGCGTAATGCCGTAGGGGTAAAAAAAGGTGTTGATTTTAAAATGCTTGCCCGAAAGTAACGTCGGTAACCGGGCAGTATGTTTTGAGTTTGACTAAACTAACTTTCTATAATCGGCAATTAATTCAGATCTCTTGAGAACCGAACTACTGGCCATACCTCAGGTTTCCTTCCATAATAGGTATAACGTTTAAATATATGTGTTTTTAAATCTATTTTGGTAGCAGCATTTCCTTCGTAACCTATTCCAAATGCAGATCAGAGTCATGCACTGGTACGTACGACAAACTAAGTCAGCTTCAAATGAGTATTTAAAATATAAAAAAATGGGTCACCAAACAATTTTCAAGAGGAAGTTTACCAAGCTTTGTGGTTTTTGTGGTTTAAATTCGTAGAATTGTCACAGGTCTTCTGTAGGATATTTCAAAGTTAGTATCGTCGTAAGCAGCAGCAACAGCAGCTAAAACAAAACAAAAAAAAAATGTTCTTTTCTAGCTGTATCAAATTCTGGTTGCTGATGGATTATTAATGTGACAAACGTTTCGATATTCTTGACAGCATTCTTTGATTTATGCAACTGTGAAACTTGATTTATGCTTCTCGAATTTTTTTTGGTTATATTATTCTGGAAAGTTGCTGCAATAAATATTCAAAATCCTTCATTTAGCTTTTAATTCGTACCATTACATGTCTTTAATTCGTACCAATACATGTCTTTAATTCGTACCAATACATGTCTTGCTTTCAAACTAACACATGATTTTGTGCACCTGTATGAAGCGTATCTTCAGGTCAAGCGTGAGTTTGTTGGTATGGCAACGGTGTTATATGACGCTCAAAGTAAGGAACAGTGCATGAGTTATCATGTGTAATGCAAATGATTAATATAGCCCGTGTACACAGGAGTAAATAACACTTTAAAGACAAAATTTATAATAGACTGTTTTGCATCCGACCCTTACTTTATTGACATCAATCTGAAAATAAATCAGAAAGCAAAACTACAACAAATACCTAACATTTTTAAGCTAGTATGCCTCCAAGACAAAGCGTTGCCTTATTCCTGTCTGAAGATGCTTTATACCTAACGCCATCCATTTTAGTGCATGATTATTTGAAAATATTAAGCCAAATATACTAATTAACTTCCACTTTATATTATAGTTCATTCCACACAGCATCGCTAATTTTTCCATTATGTAAGTCGGTAAATTTGTAAATACATAATGAGAAATGAATTAGGTACTTTTACCTGCATTTAATAACGCTGACCTGAAATTTTACTGAGTTACAGATAGAAAAAAATTGGCGATGCTGTGTGGAATCAACTAGAACGGGCACTTTTCCCACCCGCTAAAACATTCACAACGAATTATTAGAGTGCATCAAAGATTTGATGGGTTAAGTCCACGTTCAAGGTAACCAGTAACTTTGGTTAGTTTTTGTTGGACACGAAAGTAAAGCGTCTTGCCCAAAGGGCAAAACACGACAATTTCCCTGCCCGATCTGGGAATCGATCCCGGTAGTCCTGTAAAGGAAGCCAGCACACTAATCATTGCGCTACAGCGCCACCCGAAGTTTAGATTACCCAAACGCATGAAACCAAATTTGTAACGTGTATTACTGCAAAGAAACTTTAAATTAAGATTTGCTGTCCTCCTTACTCAGCAAATTCGTGTAGTTTGGTGTCTGACCTAGTTCAAGAAGACATTTTATTAATGTTGTTGTTGTTGTTGTTGTTGGGATTAACGCCATTTTTCAGCACACGATAGGCTATACATGGCGGCCAGTATTAATGGTGGAGGAAGAACCCGGAAAGAACCACCGACCCATGAGATGCTACTGGCAAGCTTTCTCACATACCCACATTGGCTGAATCCGAGACTCGAACCAACGCAGAGGTGAGATGGCAGTGATCCGTAACGAAGAGCGCTTTAGACCACTCGGCCACTCAGAGCCCCTTTATTAATGAGGACAATTCAGACCCGACTATAGTAAAAGTCATACATAAAAGTCATACGGGTCATGCAGGCGTTCAACACCGATTATTTCAGTAATTAGTGTTATTTGTTAGAATTTGATTCTACATACCTTAAAATGGCAATTATACACTTTATTTGGATCCTCATAAACCCCTATTCCTTTGGAAGGTCATTATTTATTGTTATTCCAGTTCAATACGCGCGCGCTGTGATGCCACAACGAAAGCTACGTATGTTAATAAACAATTCGTGCTATCCTATCTTGTAGCGATCATACTCGACCTGCTCTTTTTTAAAATCCTGTTTAGTACATGGCCACCATTGTAAAAGTCTGGTGTTACGAAACACCCAAATCCACTCAAATCCACCCAAATCCACCAAAATCCACGGGTGTTACGAAACACCCAAATCCACACGAAATCCACACGAAATCCACACCCTAGTGCAATCTTTCGACTTTAATCTCAAAATATCAATCCGTGTTGTTGAAAGGTTGAGCGTGACCATAGAATAGATATTTTGTTGAACATGTGGCTCTGATTTTGTATAGAAATAGAACAGTGAAGAATTAAAGCATATAATTAAAACTATACAACAGTATATAATATGTGTATGTATCTTATTATGTACGTCTTCATGCCTGCCTATACGAACGTCTTCCATACTGGCAAATACGTCATATCAATCTTAAACAACCATCGAATTTGACAAATATGATACCAATTTATAGGTTTCTCGTCAGTCTAAATAGACCTAACCCAATAGAACTGTGTAAAACTGCACAATAAAAAAATAATTCGATTTGTGGAAAAAGATTTGTTTTAGAAATTTTTTTTAAAAATGGGGGAAGGGGAGGTACCGTTGCAATTTAGAGATGAGACGACAGACAAAATGCGATTTGGTGTGGATTTGGGTGGATTTGGTGTGGATTTGGGTGGATTTTACTGGATTTGGGTGTTTCGTAACACCGGTAAAAGTTTATAGCGATCGATAATTTTTGTCTGGAACTTTCTTGATAACAATTAAGGTGCATATCGTTCAGTAATCATGACTGAATGGACTTTGGTTAAGCAAAATTCGTACGATATCTATAAAAAAAAATTTAAAAAAATAAATTATATTTAATTTTGAATAAATGCGCATGCATGACCTGTATGACTTTTACTATAGGAAGCATTTGAATGGACGAGAATTTCGGGGTCAGGGGCATTTATGTAAATCAATATCATTTCCGAATGCTGCGTCAGATCACAGGTGTTTGACGCTAGCTTGATGTTGAAAAAAGCAATAATCTGAAGGAAACAAAGCATACCGAGTAACAAAATTACCTTAAATTAAACCCATGAACAGTTCTGACATAGGACCCTGTCTATCATACTATAAAAGTCTCCTTCCTACGTCATACGGGTCATGGGAGTAATCCGAGGTACGTTTGTCGCTTGTTATGATTTTTGCCTTCAGATTATTGTTTTTTTTTCTTCTCAATATCAACCTCGCGTCCAGCACCTGTGCATCAGATTGTAGATGTTTCGGAATTCAGTCACACAACAAGAACTAACCATATATGGAACGAATACCTCTTAAAAATTGTTCCCATCTGTGTACATATATAACTGCAGCATTTGTTCCTGTGCGTTATCATTGCTAGAGCCCAGTTTTAAGCACACTATGCAACAGTGACTGCAGAAAAGATCTTGGATTTTTTGGTTTTTTTTGTTGTAGAGCTTAACGCCATTTTTCAGCACACGATAGGCTATACATGGGGGCCAGTATTAATGGTGGAGGAAGAACCTGGAAAATCCCCAGAAAGAACCACCGACCCTCAAGAAGCTACTGGCAAGCTTTCTCATACCCACATTTCCCGAATCCGAGACTCGAACCTACGCAGACAGAGGTGAGATGGCAGTGATCCGTAACAGAGAGCGCTTTAGACCACTCGGGGCCCCCAGAAAAGATCTCTCGTAACTAACTGCCTAGAGTTAGCATGATATGGTTTTATTTTCTTCCCTGGTACAACCACTTTATGTCTGTTAAAGGATAATGTATGCCTGTTTAAGGGCAATGCTGCCAATTTACTCTCGTTAACTTTTTGTATACCTTGGTATCATGTCGACATTATAAGTCAGGATCTAATGGGAGTGTTTGAAACATGCAGTGTAAACTTTCATCATGTGATCCATGCATGCTGTATTTTAATGTTGTTTGTTTTAAACAGAGTCTGTACAAAGGTTATGTAGAACTTGTGTGTGTGGTATTTTAAACAGTCTGTACCAAGGTTATGTAGAGCTTATGTGTGTGATATTTTCAACATAGACTACAAAGGTTAGGTGGAGCTTATGTGTGTGGTATTTTAAACAGTCTGTACAAAGGTTATGTAGAACTTATGTGTGTGGTATTTTAAACAGTCCGTACAAAGGTTATATAGAGCTTATGTGTGTGGTATTTTAAACAGTCTGTACAAAGGTTATGTAGAACTTTTGTGTGGTATTTTAAACAGTCTGTACAAAGGTTATGTAGAACTTATGTGTGTGGTATTTTAAAGTCTGTACAAAGGTTATGTAGAACTTATGTGTGTGGTATTTTAAACAGTCTGTACAAAGTTATGAGAGTTTATATGTGTGGTATTTTAAACAGTCTGTACAAAGGTTATGTAGAACTTATGTGTGGTACTTTAAACAGTTTGTACAAAGGTTATGTAGAGTTTATATGTGTCATATTTTGAACATAGTCTGTACAAAGGTTATGTAGAGCTTATGTGTGTGGTATTTTAAACAGTCTGTACAAAGGTTACATAGAACTTATGTGTGTTGTATTTTAAACATTCTGTACAAAGGTTATGTAGAACTTAGTTGTGTGTTATTTTAAACAATCTGTACGAAGTTATGCAGAACTTATGTGTGGCATTTTAAAGAGTCTGTACAAAGATTATGTAGAACTTATGTGTGTGGTATTTTAAACAGTCTGTACAAAGGTTATGTAGAGCTTATGTGTGTGGTATTTTAAACATAGACTACAACGGTTAGGTGGAGCTTATGTGTGTGGCATTTTAAAGAGTCTGTACAAAGGTTATGTAGAACTTATGTGTGTGGTATTTTAAACAGTCCGTACAAAGGTTATATAGAGCTTATGTGTGTGGTATTTTAAACAGTCTGTACAAAGGTTATGTAGAACTTTTGTGTGGTATTTTAAACAGTCTGTACAAAGGTTATGTAGAACTTATGTGTGTGGTATTTTAAAGTCTGTACAAAGGTTATGTAGAACTTATGTGTGTGGTATTTTAAACAGTCTGTACAAAGTTATGAGAGTTTATATGTGTGGTATTTTAAACAGTCTGTACAAAGGTTATGTAGAACTTATGTGTGGTACTTTAAACAGTTTGTACAAAGGTTATGTAGAGTTTATATGTGTCATATTTTGAACATAGTCTGTACAAAGGTTATGTAGAGCTTATGTGTGTGGTATTTTAAACAGTCTGTACAAAGGTTACATAGAACTTATGTGTGTTGTATTTTAAACATTCTGTACAAAGGTTATGTAGAACTTAGTTGTGTGTTATTTTAAACAATCTGTACGAAGTTATGCAGAACTTATGTGTGGCATTTTAAAGAGTCTGTACAAAGATTATGTAGAACTTATGTGTGTGGTATTTTAAACAGTCTGTACAAAGGTTATGTAGAGCTTATGTGTGTGGTATTTTAAACATAGACTACAACGGTTAGGTGGAGCTTATGTGTGTGGCATTTTAAAGAGTCTGTACAAAGGTTATGTAGAACTTATGTGTGTGGTATTTTAAACAGTCTGTACAAAGGTTATGTAGATCTTATGTGTGTGGTATTTTAAACAGTCTGTACAAAGGTTATGTAGAACTTATGTGTGTTGTATTTTAAACATTCTGTACAAAGGTTATGTAGAACTTAGTTGTGAGTTATTTTTAAACGGTCTGTACAAAGTTATGTAGAGTTTATATGTGTGGTATTTTGAACATTGTACAAATGTTATCTAGACCTTATGTGTTGTATTTTAAACAGTCTGTACAAAGGTTATGTAGAACTTATGTGTGTGGTATTTTAAACAGTCTGTACAAAGGTTATGTAGAGCTCACGTGTGTGGTATTTTAAACATAGACTACAAAGGTTAGGTGGAGCTTATGTGTGTGGTATTTTAAACAGTCTGTACAAAGGTTATGTAGAACTTACTTGTGTGGTATTTTAAACAGTCTGTACAAAGGTTATGTAGAGCTTATGTGTGTGGTATTTTAAACCGTCTGTACAAAGGTTATGTAGAACTTTTGTGTGGTATTTTGAACATTCTGTACAAAGGTTATGTAGAACTTATGTGTGTGGTATTTTAAAGTCTGTACAAAGGTTATGTAGAGCTTATTTGTGTGGCATTTTAAACAGTCTGTACAAAGGTTATGTAGAACTTATGTGTGTGGTATTTTAAACATTCTGTACAAAGGTTATGTAGAACTTAGTTGTGTGTTATTTTAAACGGTCTGTACAAAGTTATGTAGAGTTTATGTGTGGTATTTTGAACATTGTACAAATGTTATGTAGAACTTATGTGTGGTATTTTAAGCAGTCTGTACAAAGGTTATGTAGAACTTATGTGTGTGGTATTTTAAACAGTCGGTACAAAGGTTATGAAGAGCTTACGTGTGTGGCATTTTAAACTTAGACTACAAAGGTTAGGTGGAGCTTATGTGTGTGGTATTTTAAACTGTACAAAGGTTATGTAGAACTTATGTGCATGGTATTTTAAACAGTCTGTACAAAGGTTATGTAGAGCTTATGTGTGTGGTATTTTAAACAGTCTGTACAAAGGTTATGTAGAACTTTTGTATGGTATTTTAAACAGTCTGTACAAAGGTTATGTAGAACTTATGTGTGGTATTTTAAACAGTCTGTACAAAGGTTATGTAGAACTTATGTGTGGTACTTTAAACAGCTTGTACAAAGGTTATGTAGAGTTTATATGTGTCATATTTTGAACATAGTCTGTACAAAGGTTATGTAGAGCTTATGTGTGTGGCATTTTAAACAGTCTGTACAAAGGTTATGTAGAACATATGTGTGTGGTATTTTAAACAGTCTGTACAAAGGTTATGTAGAACTTAAGTTACTATTCAATACTATTCATTTTATTTATTAATGACCTACCACTTTTCCTAAGAGACTCAATATCATCTACAGATCTCTATGCAGATGCCACAACATTGTCAGACATCCAAAACACAAAGCATGAACTTGAAATTTCTTTACAGAATGCCCTAAACAAACTGGAAAATTGGGGCACATGCCATGGCATGGTGGTAAATACTGGTAAAAGTAAAATATTACTTATCTCAACATGACAAAAAAGGACAAATCTTGATAGTAATGAACTATGTCTGACATGGAAGGATGAAAATTTGCAAATGGTCTGTCCTGATAGACTACTTGGTGTTCTGGTAGATAATAACCTATCATGGACTGAACATAACAAACGTATCAGTAAAAAAGTCAATTCAAGTTTATGGCTTCTCAGTAGGAGAAGACATTTTCTCCCTGAAAGGCGCAGAAAACTATTTTATAACAGTTACATAAAACCATATTTAGACTACTGTAATACAGTATGGGGTAATTCAAATGATAAAAACATAGAGAAACTGGCACATCTTCAAAAAAGAGGATTAGGGCTAATAACAATCCAGAAAGAAGGCAAGGAAAATTTAGCTGGTAAGTTAAAAATATTACCTATTAAAGACCAAACTGTTTGAGAAAAGCCAAATTAATGTATGTGTATGTGTGTGGTATTTTAAACAATTTCAAAGCAAAGTAGAAACATAATTACCGGTGCACTGATATAACATGTCCAATATGCAATAATGCATAAATAAACAATGATCAAGTCAAAAGGGAGAGACAGTGTTACAGCAACTCGCGACTGCTAAATTCTTGTCATCATTCAATCAAATTATACACAAATCTAAAATAGAAAATTAAATAAATTAATTTTTACCATTTCTTTTTAATAATCATGCACGCCAGCCTCAAGATAAATATACATGTATTGCTTTAAATATAAGTTTGCCTAAATAAATGCATTTAGAACTTACCTTGTGCATCTTGAGATGTCTCAGAATTGTAGGTCGGCTTATACGCGGGTCATGCACATTTTAGTGTTTATAACTGTTCAGTTTGGGGGTCGGCTTTTAAGCGAATGGGTTTATACGCGAGTATAAAAGGTATTAAGAATTTCATTTGAATAGTATTTTAAATAATGTATTTTTTTTAATAAATCATGTTTATGATGTTTATACTACTGTGTTCAATTCATTTTTTACCCTTTTAAAATATACCTTGATGCTTATTTACAGATTATATTTATATGGGTAAAAGGACACATATTAATATATTTATTTATTCAGTGAAAAATAAATAATGTCTTGTCTCTGACTGAAAGTTGTTGTTTATCATGCTTTTTATTATTTGATCTCAACATGAAATTTTTAGTAATGGCTGCATATCTGAATCACATATTGTCATTATTAGTAAAATCACAGATTGTCATCATTAGTAAAATCACAGATTGTCATCATTAGTAAAATCACAGATTGTTATCATTAGAAAAATAACAGGCTGTCATCATTAGTAAAATCAGATTGTCATCATTAGAAAAATCACAGACTGTCATCATTAGTAAAATCACAGATTGTCATCATTAGTAAAATCACAGACTGTATCTTAATAAAATCAGATTGTCATCATTAGTAAAATCACAGTGTCATCATTAGTAAAATCACAGATTGTCATCATTAGTAAAAATCACACTGTCATCATTAGTAAAATCACAGATTGTCATCATTAGAAAAATAACAGACTGTCATCATTAGTAAAATCACAGATTGTCATCATTAGAAAAATCACAGACTGTCATCATTAGTAAAATCACAGATTGTCATCATTAGTAAAATTACAGACTGTATCTTAATAAAATCAGATTGTCATCATTAGTAAAATCAGTGTCATCATTAGTAAAATCACAGATTGTCATCGTTAGTAAAATCACAGATTGTCATCATTAGTAAAATCACAATGTCATCATTAGTAAAATCACAGATTGTCATCATTAGTAAAATCACAGTGTCATCATTAGTAAAATCACAGATTGTCATCATTAGTAAAATCACAGTGTCATCATTAGTAAAATCACAGATTGTCATCATTAGTAAAATCAGTGTCATCATTAGTAAAATCACAGATTGTCATCATTAGTAAAATCACAATGTCATCATTAGTAAAATCACAGATTGTCATCATTAGTAAAATCACAGATTGTCATCATTAGTAAAAACTTTAAAGCCCTTTAATCCAGAGTGATTCTAGTCCAATTTGATCAGTCTTTTGAGTTTTGCTATATTTAGTAACAGTGATTATATTTCATGGAAGATCGCTATTATACCTACAAAATGTGAAAGCTTTTTATGCCAGAGTGCTTTCTATTAAATTTGGTCAAATTCTGTGGAGTGAATTTCAAGCAAGCATTGTTTAAAGGTTTTGCTGTATTTATTAGCAGTGGCCATATCTGATGGTGAATCAACATCATTTGTAAAAAATTGAAAAGTCTTCATATCAGGATCCTTGTGGCCAAATTTGAATGAAACTTGTTCA
Organism: Sinohyriopsis cumingii; assembly: GCA_028554795.2. NCBI lineage: Eukaryota > Metazoa > Mollusca > Bivalvia > Unionida > Unionidae > Sinohyriopsis > Sinohyriopsis cumingii. The sequence goes on along the minus strand of JAPYKE020000193.1, from coordinate 460,427 downwards.
TAGGTTTTAACACAAGAACAACAAATGCTGTTGGATGATGCACAACAAAGAATGGATGATGCACGACAGATTTGTGGACACAGGACCATGGCATACACTCAGCAGACCTTATGACCAACTAAGCTAATGGCAAGGTTAAATGTGTTGCTTCATATTCTGGCCTTCTTCAGGCATTTCATGTGTGTGTGTGTGTTTGTGTGTGTGTATGTGTGTGTGTGTGCATGTGTGTGTATGTGCATTTGTGTGTGTGTGTGTGTGTGTTTCTTTTCAATTCTGAAACAACAACAAAAAACCGACATACAGAATGACTGGAAGATGAATTTGAGGTTATGATGGGTACCTAAATTCGTTTATCAATGTCGATGGCTATAAATAATAAATCGATGTGTGGATACCACTAAAAAATGGCATTTGTTGTGCTGACAGATGATGATGATAATTAAAATTATGATGATGATAATGGTGGTGGTAGTCATGCCAACATGACCATCATCAATGTTCCTTTTAATCTCAGTATCCACATTGTGTACCATATTCAGATATAATCACAAAAACCTGTGACTCGTATGACATGTACATGTAGCTACTTGTGACTTGTATGACATGTACATGTAGCTACTTGTGACTCATATGACATGTACATGTAGCTACTTGTGACTCGTATGACATGTATATGTAGCTACTTGTGACTTGTATGACATGTACATGTAGCTAAAATTATACAATTCTCAATCTTTCTCAAAAGTGATGTGAATGCAAATTTGCTTCAGATCCAAACACCGTAAACTTGCCACAAAAAATAAATACACTGTAAATTTACAGATCTTAGGTATACACAGAATGTGTGAAAATTGTTGAGAGAAAGGATAAAAGACAATTTGCCACAAAAATACATATATTGTAAATTTACAGGTCTTAAGTATACAAAGAATGTGTGAAAACTGTTGAGAGAAAGGATAAAAGACCACTGTCTGCCATGACTTTATTAATTTAATATGACATAAGATCCAGGACAATTCTGTGTTTCCTTATATTCTAGTCTGTCCAGTGCAGTTTTAACAGTAAAGAAATTTGCACTTTTTAAATTGCATAAAATTATTTTCAAAGAGCCAGAGTGTACCAGCTAAAAAAGAAATCATGAAAAAAAAATCTAAGTTACAGCATACCTGGATATCAAATATCACACAGTTACATACATACTTATGAATTCACATTCATTGACCTTAATGGTGTCTTTCTCATAGATCATTCCAAGTTAAATGAACATGGAGATGTTTAACAGCCATCCATCATGGTTGTGCTGAATACCATTAACAACGATTGGAAAAACCACAGAAATACCTACATGCATGCATTTCAATGCCTTTTTTCTCCTGACACTATATCTTATTATGCCTTTTCCTTCCTGTTATATATTATCAAGCGTGATGATGCAACATCAATGCCTTTTCCATTGCAATTCTGATTTAATGATTCAAAGCACTGCAAGCTCATTCAAAACTGGCACAAAAGTCATCTTCCGCTGCAAGCAGACTCAGTTTTTCAATCAAACACAACTCCTTGTGCAGCTTTTCGTTTCTTGCTTGTTGGATTGATGGCACTCATTCCTGCTTTTTTAGGTTTCAGCCGGGCTTGATTCTGACCCTTTTTAGGTCCCAGGTCCATAAATGCTGGGCCACCACTTCCAAAATTAGCCCCTTTTTGAGCCTTCAATGTTTCTATTGTTTCATTGGCTTTGTTGAGTTTTGTTTCAAGACTTGTTGCACTTTCTGCCAGTCGAAAGAGCACATTCTGCATCTCAGCTTTCTTATCTGCAGCTTTAGCTTCAAACAAATCCAAAGTTAGGGCAGATGTAGCTTTTCCAACTGTCAGGGTCACCTTATTGCCAACCACAGCCACATTCACTTCTCCTGCCAGAAATCCATTCCTATAATAATAATAATAATAATAATAATAATAATAATAATAATGATAATAATAATGATAATAATAATAATAATAATAATAATAATAATAATAATAATATTAATAATAATGATAATAATAATAATAATAATGATAATAATGATAATAATAATAATAATAATAATAATAATAATAATAATAATCATAATCATATTTAGTGATGTTTTGTTTCCAGCCTACTGCACTGCTTGGAATAAGGTAAAAATAAAAAACACTTTCAGGATTATTACATTACTTGCATGTTTCCATAGATGCCAAATTTCAACAACACAGGGGAACTCTAAGCATGAATTTTTAATTTGGAGTTTTGAACCCAAGATCAAGTTTTGTGCTCATACAGTTTTGTGACTACAGGGGTTGGGGTGTAGGAAAAAGTGCATTTACTTGGTATTCATTTTCATTCATCTATTTCTAGCTGATGTCATTAAAATGTTCATGTTCATTAATAGTTAATTGTTCAATCAGAGCAAGGATTTTTACATCCAAATGATGACTTCCTGTACCAATGCAAGTGGCTGCAGATAATGGCTGCCTTACAAATATTCCAATTTCATTGCAATTTTGGGGACACTGAATTGAAGCTGGTACATGTATGGAGTCTGAAAACAATGAAAAATTACACCTATAATACCAATTACAGCACCATTAAAATAATAAGGCAAACATTGCTATCACCTACTAATACATCAAATTTTGGGCAGTATCATGTGGAGTTATTATTACCTATCCAATAATAGGACAATGCAAACTTTAGTTACATCAACAGTAACATAATCCTGACCCAAAAAAGTCCTCAACATGATTCAAGTCTTCAGTCTTCCTTTTATACACAACTTCATACTGGTTTACATGCAATGAAAATTATTTCCCTGTATTTTGGTGAGGTACATTTCTTTGGGTATTGGGTGGTGGCATATTTTTATTGGTATGGGGGGGGGGGGCTTCCCCATTTTAAAACAAAAATTGTGGTAGAAAATTCTGGTCTCAAGAACTTATGTAGCTCCATAATATTAGTATATCCACACCCACCCTTCACCTGGGGGTTGTAGAGAGATATATTTGCTGCAGATGCACACCTGTCCGAATAATGAACACAGGACGGAAAAGGTCCGAGGAAACTCAGCTTAACAGATTTTGGAAACACTGGACTAAAGATAAGCCAGCATAAGTTTTGGGACAACTGACCTATTTTTAAAATGACCATGATGACACATTATGTAATTGCTATTTAATATAATGTTTTAATCTAAATTTAAAAATAGTAACTGAGTTGGTTTCTCTCTTACCGAAAATGGAGGCTGCAAACTTCTTTCAGTATTTTCTAGAGTTTGGACAATTAAAATTATGACTATAAAGTCAACGGTGAGTCCAATATATACTCAGATATTGATGTATGGAAATAGTGATTTTAATCATTTTTCAGATTCTAATCATTTAGTGATATACTATATAGTACAAATCACATGGGTCATGTAGGCATTCAACACCAACTATTTCAGTAATGGGTGTCATTTTTTAGAATTGATTCTACATACCTTTAAGTGGCCAATATTCACTTCATTTTGATTTGTATACATCCATATTTCACTGGAAGGTCATTATTTAGATGCCCCAAGATGTACATATGGCAAAATCAATGTTAAAGTACATAGACATTTTTGGATGAAATGAACCTAATGGTGTGATCCAGTACAATCTGGATTGAATGTCATGCACTGTGATGTCACAATGAAAACTATGCACATCGATAAATAAATTTTTACTACCCTTGATTGTGATGATTCCACTAGATGCACTCTCATTTTGACCCAAGTTTTTGTGCATGGCCAAAAGTGTAAAAGTCCATAGCGATAGGCAATTTTTTTGTCTGTAAGTTTTTTTTTGACAGTTAAAGTGCAGGGCACTCAATTATCAGGATTGAATTGACTTTGATTAAAGAAAATTAGTGTTAAATTTTAAAAGAACGATTTATATTTAATTTAAAATAAGTAAATGCACATAAATGACCCATGTGACTTGTACTACAGATGAATACAACAAAACAGTAGACTAACTGTCGAGGTTTAGAAAGGTTACAGATAATAATGCAACTTCAGTGACATGATGGTGAACGCATTCTCTCAAAACTTAAATACAAATTAATAATTCATCAAGGAAAAATGTCTATACAGCTATAAGGATCAGATATTACTCTAAAACCTTACTATAGATAACAAATATATAAAATAGCTAAAATGATTAAATTTTAGGCTTAGTTTAAAATGTACTAAATTGGTCTAAATTCTCCATTAAGGCCATTTTGAATGGAACTTTTTAAGTAACATTTCTGTTTATAGCACACTGTCCTCAGTGATTTTGGAAAATGTACTGCAACAGCTGACACAGATGCTATAAACTAAACAGTTCATGAACCAAGTCTTGATTAAAATTTATTTTTACCCAATTCTTTACATTTTTTTTCACTGAGAGACATCAGGAAGAAAAGAAAATGAAATAAAACTTTTCTCCTATGACTCTGTTTATGTCCCCAATTATTTGCACTTCAAGAGAAATTAGTTATGGAAAAAAATTTAAGTTTGAATTCAAGAGATGCAATGTTTTGCAAATCTATATTGTCAATTAATCTGTTTCATAAACAGTTCAAAAGATACATGGAATGTTTTGTGATCATATTTCCTATATTGATTCTTTTAGCTTTTGAGAAATCACTCCAAAACTTAAAGTTATGATAAAAAAGAGACAAGTTTTAGGGTTGTTAAAGTAATTATCTTATGTTATTTTCCTTATAAACTTATTTCTATGCTTCTGATGTTACTCTGCCATCTATTTTTGTCATGGCTCATATGGACATCGGTGTGACGGGAAAAAGTAGATGAGTGGATCAGTGCTTCAATCGGTGTGACGGGAAAAAGTAGATGAGTGGATCAGTGCTTCAAATCAAGTGCCGTATTACACAAACTTGAAAACAAGGGGTCTTATTGTAGGCATACTTAGAGAAGTATATTTGGGGAATATATCATTGACATTTGATATGCATGCTTTACTAATGCTACAATACTAATGCTACAATACTAATGCTTCAAAACTAATGCTACAATACTAATGCTTCAATACTAATGATACAATACTAATGCTACAATACTAAAGCTTCAAAATGAAGTTAAGGTTGTCGAAGAGTCCTACTAAACACTGGTATGAGGCACTATAAGATAACTACAAAGGCACTAGAAGGTATAAACAATTAATGAGAAGATCAGATTGTCAAACTGTAAGCCATATTCTGAGATACCAAGTTTTACCAAGGATCCTACTAAACACCACTAAAAGGCACTAAGAGGGCTATGGACACTAGCAAATACAAAAAAGCACTAAAATGTACAAACAGTTAATGAAAAGTTCAAACTGTTGTTCTGTAACCAAATTTGCAAAAAATGTGCTTATTTCTTTATGACAGTGCATGCATACACAATTAATGTAATTATGAATGTGTTCCGCTTTTGTACTGATGTAGTGGTAAATATTATTCCATCTGCACGTAGCATTCCAGATATTTACTGCAAACAACTAAAATAACACAACTATTACAATTACAATTATTAAAAATAATTTGAACTTCTTTAATAATAATAATAATTATTATTTCTGTTTACACATAAGAATGAAAATAAAAAAGCACAATGAATCAAAACAAAGCTGAAGCTATTATCTATGTTTAAAAGTAGTCTTATTGTTACATTAAGAGAAGTTACAACTGCTTTCAGTACTTAATACATTGTGCATTGTAGACACAGAAAGATAAAGAAATATCATGACATTAATAATCCAACTGTAAGGGAAGGATGTATAGCTTGCTGACAGCTTTAATTTTAAGTTAAAAATGTCTAGTCACATTTTATTTAATAACAGGCTCTTTTCATCCAACTTTTATAGATAATAATTCCTACATAACTCAAGGTATGAAACTACTATTACTTCACTTACTTCGGTATGAAATTTTACCATAAGTCCCTAAAAGAATGCTATCATTCCAAGAAATGGATGAAATGATATCGAAAATAACCGGAAAATGGTTCTGTTTAATATCAAGTCCATTATTGTATATTAAATGCATTAAAAATTCTTCCAACTCGGTACATTAATATCAAACTTAACATGTGAATAGGAAAACAAAATATATAAACATATGTATTGTCTTTCTGTGCAATTATAACTACAAGTTTTTAACAATATAAAACAAATTATGTGATTGGCTGTGGTTAAATGGTAACAAATTGAAACTGGAAGAAATAAGAATTGGTTAAGTAGTGACAAGCAAAATGAAAAAAACAATCCTGTGTTTATAAAATATTTTTTCTTCTGCTGCTTCAGTTAGATCTTGTGCTACAAAGAGTTTTACTTCCAAAATAAAATACACATATACATCAACATGTACAATATGTTTATCATAATAATAATTCTCAATAGTTACAAAATAATATTATATTAAAATTAGCACTTTCTATTTCTACTGAACAGCACAATCAAATGTTTTTCCTCTCAAATATTTTCTAAACTTAATAAATGTCTGCAGATTTGTTGTTACAATAGGATGTGTTCATAAGACATATGAAAGACTCTAATAACAGGAATAAATCTGACTGCTCAGTTCTCACCTTCAATAGTTTATTATGACTATATGTCGCAATATATCCCATGTGACAGATCGTACTAATCAATTTAATATTTACAATACCATTCATGTGACCTAACTTATCCAGTAGGAATTAATTTAGTTCTTCTAAGATACCAACTGATAAATCTGTCCAATGTGAAAAGGCTGAATCACATAAAAACTTATTTATTAATAGATCCATTACTGGTAATTGTCAACATATATGTAATTGTCTATTTATAGATCCTATGCAATTTTACACTCTTTAACATACAGCTGACCCTACACATGTTTCAACTGAAGATATTCACTACAGTTTACAGCCATGAATAAAACTTACAAAAATTTGACAAAATCATGTACAAGAAGTTTAAAAAAATATAGATATCCATAACACTGTCCAAATATAAATGAACTGATACTACATAAATTTGATGTTGTGTTTTGGGGTCTTTATTTTCATTGTAAAATAAAGAGGGGTCATGCTACCAGGCGAAGTGGGTGACTAAGTTGACTAAAAAATGTCAACTTTGCCTTCTGCTGTTAGGAAAGTGAAAACAAGTATGCCCTGTCATTTTTTTAGAGTTAAATTGAGTGAACATAGTTTTCTAGATGCTCCCTTGCCTTAGAAAGGTTAGTGTTGTAGATCAAGGTGAAAAGTAGTCATACAGCCATCAAATATCTGATACTCATATCAACTGCACTGACAAACAAACACTTGCCCATTCACAGGCATGTTTCTTGATAGCTGATTGACCATTAACCCTTTCCCGAGTAAGTTAGCAGCTATCATTTCCCGATTTCTGCAAGTTATCCTTTAATGATAAAATCATATACACGTGTTTTTAAACTCAAAACAATAGTACATAAATAACTTGTGCTTTAAGAATAGAATCAATGATCTGAATATTTTAACTGCCACACAAATTACTTTCTTCATAAAATCAGTCTGAAACCATAAAATGAACCTGTCATGGGGAATTAATGGCAGACATTGCCATGTCTCAAATGGACCATTTTATTAGACTGACTGTTTTTGTAAACCATAGGGCAAATATATTCAGGAAAATATACGATTCATAGATATCAAAGTCTAAATATTACGTGATTGACGATTTGGTTTAAAATGTAATCATGTAGGTCAGAAACATATCGGACAATGCTATATTGTGGAATTCAAGAAGCACTGTTACAACCAAACAATGTTTTTCTAGTCTGCCAACAGCCCCTGATTTTGGATGCCAACGATAGCGTTTTTTTCTCCTGGGTAAAAGTTTTAAAAAATTCCCAAAATTGGTTTGTGCATCTAGTTGAGCTGATTTTGCCCAGTACTTAAAACATTTAGTACATTATGTATATATATATATATATATATATATATATATATATATATATATATATATATATATATATATATAAATGCTAAAAAATAATTTTAAACTAAGTACTTACTCTAATTTTATGACCAGTGCAATAGGAACAGCACATTTTTTGAGGCCTAAGGTCAAAGTTGTTTTCTGACTTTAATCATTCTTGTGAAAATACAAAGAAAAAAAAGCATGTGAAGTAAATACTGTTCAACCAATGTCTAACATTTCTACAAGCACATAAATAAATAATAAGACCTTAAATTTCCAATCCTATCAATAGATTGTTATAACTAAGCTATAAAGTGAGTGGTTACATTTAGAAAACCCCTCTTTCTAAAAATAGTTGCACTCACATGTTGGATGTGTCACTTCAGTTGGAAAGAAGGGATTAGTTCATTCATATACTGACTTGACTGCTTTACTGTTGTTTATGACTAGTTACAGTATTGTTTTATCTGAAAAAAAAATAGTTAGAATGAACAGTATGATCTGAAGACACTTGTGCATTTGCCCTCATCTACATTGTACAGGGATTGTTTCAAACAAGTTCAGAAATGTTTTTAAGTGCAATTTTATAGTGAACTGTCAGAAAGTGAGAAACAAAATTCTTGATAAAGGATAGTTGATTAGGCATTTTTACTAACATCCAATTACAATACTGTAATCTAATTACTCAGTTAAAATTTAGTAAATTGTTTAGCTTCTTTTATAATACTTTTTATATACGTACCAAATGTGATTATAATATACATACAACTCAGAAAATATTCTACTTGAAAATGAAGCAATGCATAAAACCAATGTTCATTGCAAATATGCATACTGGGAAACAGAGGGCATAATTCAAATAAGTGAACAAAAACACAAACACATCCATATTGATAGTGTTTCTTGATTTGCTTCCATTTCCCCTGCTCGGCTTTTTCTCTTCTCCCTGTTCTGTCTAAAAGGATAAATCACTTCTCCCTAAAATCCAAGTCAACCTTGACCCCTGATAAATATATTTTATTAACATAATTATTAATATACTTATTAAATTTTAGCATAATGAAATGATCAGAGAATGACAATTTCATAATGTTGAAACAAATTAAAAGTGATCAGTTAAAAAATTGTGGTGATTTTTATTTTTATTCTTACTTTTAAAAACATTATTATTTAAAAAAGTTCATATTATTTGTAATAATGTTAACTGTCATAATTGTGGTATTTTAGGTGTTATTAGGTGTTTGCAATATATACCTGGACCACTAAGTGCAAATGGTATATTTACCACTACAACAGTAAAGAAGAGAAATGTATTCATAATTACATTAATAGTACTTTGCATGTACTGACATAAAGAAGTTAAGCATATTTTAGCTGCATATTTATTTACTTAACAAGAATTCTAACTTTTCATTGATTTCGGGGCCTTTCTGCATTTGCTAGTGTCTTTTTAGTGTTCTTGGTGCCTTTTAGCGGTGTTTAGTAGGATCCGTTCTAGACTAGTCCCACCATGTAAGACATATCACGTTATTTGTTTTTGTGCTACCAAAACAAAAATATCACGTGATGCGCCTTTTGTTGTATGACTAGTTCTAGACCAACGAGTATATCACCGCTTTTTTTTTTTCTTCCCCACATTCCTGGTAGCGGTCTCGACTCGTTCGTAAAACCCTATGTCTCATGATACATCTTACAGTTTGTGTCGAAATTTGGAACGTGTACAATCCTCCTGTTTTGAAGACACAGTACATTTTAAAAAGATATAATGAATAGTGACCTGAATCTACTCAGGTAGGCTTCTATTGTGCTGACACCGACCACATCTCTTAAGGCGTCCAGTTCGTCATTATCAACTTGAATCCGCCATAGGGAGATTCCATCGGTTACACAAATGATCCAGTCACTTTCCAGACGCGTGAAACATATAAATTTTTCTCCTTCTGTTTCTGTTACCCTGTGTAGCTCATCAACTTTCGCCTCTTTAACCAGTTCAGATACACTTTGCATTTCTAACACCGCCAATTTTATTCTACAAACAAATGCACAAATACCTTCCTTGTAAAGAGTCGTCAAGGGTAATAACTTACTGTTACTAATAATGAAATTGAAGAACAGACCGAGAAAACATTCATCTTCCAAAAGCAAAATACGTTCAGTAACCGTCACCATGCATAAATGTACCAGAAACAAAACATAAAATCAGTAGATTTAAAAGTATTAATCAGGATATTGGCTTCTAAACAGGTAGATTTGTTATTTACACAAATTCTACTCGTTTAAAGGGCATTGAAAACAAAATAAATACAAAATTTGCTATAATCTGTATTCTCACTGATGAAATCGAAATTCTGAGTCCTAGACATGTTTTAAACTTTTATGTCTCATTGGAGGACTATTGTATGCTGGCAGTCAGTAGACTTCAACTATGAAATGGTATGCACAGCAGTATTTTGTCTTACCACAAATGGAATCACATGAATGTCTAAGTATCATCCAGTTGTGGCCTAGATAGACAAAAATATAAAATCTTCTCTGCCATCGAATTCAAAGGTTCTTCATTATTAAACAAACAAAACAAAAATACTTGAGGTAGATACTGTGCTAAATTATAAAATAGAAAACAAAACTGAACAATACTTTTAATGGTGCTAAATTGCCAAAATAAAATTCACCGAGCAAAGTTCTTTGAGCTTATTCTGCTCCTTTTCTTTAATGTTTTTTATTCTTTTCTTCTTTCACCATAATGTGAAGTAAGCAACTTCAGAGGCTTGCCATTACAAATCTGACTGCTTTTAATGTTGCTGTGTATTTACATATATTTTTAGAAAATGTAAACAATTTTGATAAGGCAAGAATTAAACATAGAATGCAAGAGGATACATTGTGAAACAGTGCAATATATACCCAAAGTTAAACAGAAATCATTGCTGACAGAAATAACAGTTTCCTTGGTGACAAATACTTTCATATCACTATCACAGTAATTCTGTGGAATATTATGTCTGGCCTGCTCTGCGGTGCATAATCTAACAAAAGTCCCTTGATTTTATACTGATGCTCTGGTGTCCGTAACTATTGTTCCTGAGAAAACATGAAGTTTGAAGTTACCTTCTTTGTTTTGTTTTTTGTCTTTTGGCTACTGAATATCAAAACCATGAGATATTCTTAAGAAATTCCAATGTACCCAATTTTTAAAAAATATATTTTCTTAAATAGTATATATGCAGGAGTCAAACTGCTCAAAGGACTAGTGCAGAACAAAATTTTACTCATGACCTTTAACCATGAACCTGATGCACACTATCAAGATATCCTCACATACTAAGATTAGTAAAAATGCATAATTATATTTTCTTTATAACTATTGCATTTAGGTGTCACTAGTATACAAAGTCCCAAGTTATAACAAATGGACTTTTACTGTTCGAAATTCCCAAGTTATGACAACTGGATTTTTATTCATTAGATACTCTCAGATAATTCCATAAACCAGGTTTGATGACAAGAATCCCTCCAAGGGATGGATGATTTACTTACCAAAAGAAATTTGCACAAACTTTTGAGACATCCATATTTTTCTCCAAATTTATTTTTTTAATTTGCTGAGAATTACAATCATCTAAGATAATCTTGACAAACCATAATATACCAAATTTGGTATCAAACATAATTTCTTTCATGTCTAAGCTAACATGTTTACAGAATAAGTGTAGGACAAATATCTTTACTGTTGATTTTTAACCTTGAACTGCATATCATGGATAAAATAGGATGAATTCATATCAGATAATGCAAGATATCCTTGTGCACTGAACATGCATTATTCAAGGTGTTTTCAAGATGTACTAGCAAAATGGATTTGTATATGTACTTATCAGTGTTCATAAGCTCAAAAAAGTACAAAAATGCAAAACTGACCTTTGACTTGACCAATGGTAAAATAGGTCTGTTTTCAAACTTGTAACACTATATACACCATCTTTATTCAGGACCAACTGCAAAATCATCATAAGTCTTTTAGTGAAAACTTATAAGTCTGTATTGTCAGTATGATCAGATTAGAAGAAGTAGCAATGACAGGATGCTATTTTGACAACAAATAGTGGAATTTGGCAAAATCCTTTCAGAAGGTCAAATTTGGTGACATACTTGGCATTTCCACTCTTATCAATACAGTCATCGATTCTTGGTAATGGAAATTAAACTGTATTTGTCACACTATTCACCTTACTATAATCAGTGCACATACAGAAAGTTTTATCTGGTTTTGGAATAAGTATGCATGGTGAACTCCAATCAATTTTACTGGGCTCTAAAACATCATTCTCCAGCGAATACTGAATTTCTTTTTTCAAGTATTCCTGATTGAGAGGGTTCATCCTGTATGGGCATTGTTTCACAGGTTTGCAATTTACAATTTCAACATCATGGAAAATTTTGTTCATTCTTGTAGGAACAATTGGAAATAAGTGCTCATATTCAAATAATAACTTTAAATTCATTTCTTTCTTGCTCTTGAAAACATGAAAGTTTCTGGTACAGCTCATTCAAAATTTCTGAACTGCCAAGATTTCTCACTCCAATATCAGTAGAATCCGATGATATTCCTTCACTTAAATCTTCATTGAGTGGGACAGGTACAATTAAATTGAATGCATGTTTAACCTCTTTCAATATACTGGTACTCTTGTAATTTATTTAGATCCCAGGAGCACTAATATTATAATTTAACTAATTCATTTTCTCCTTGACTTTGTAAGGGCTGTAATATCTAAACTGAAGAAATTTTTGAAGAATGAGCAAGAGAGAGAGACTCAAAAGTCCTCTCCACTGAAGTTCTGTCAAACTATAATTTCACTTTTAACTTGAATTGCTAAATGCAAAATTCAAGCACAATAAGCTGGAAAGTTCCAGATCTAAAATTTTACCCTTGACCTGATAGGACAGATTTGGAAAGGCCAAGTTGAGTATAAAAAAAAACTTTATTAAAGTTTTTACTGTTGTTTTAGATTTAATATTCCTCAAAGGAATTGCCTCTGGAAACCTTGTTGACATGCACATAATGGTGAACAAGTATTGGTTACCTGACATGGTCTTAAGTGTGGGACCAACACAATCTACCATATTTCTACTAAATGGTTCATCAAATGCAGGAATAGGTTGTAGATGAGCCTTAAGTATGTTCTGATTGGGTTTTCCTACCATTTGACAAGTATGACAAGATCGATAGTATTTATAAACATCACTTTTGATTTTTGGCCAAAAGAAGTGAGTCAAGATCTTGTGATAAGTCTTATTAATCCTTAAATGACCAGCCAAAGGAGTTTCATGGGCCAGACTAAGTATTTCCTGTCTGTAAGGTTTTGGAACTACAATTTGGTAGTTCACTGACCACTCATCACAAGCAGGTACCTCAGGAGGCCTCCATTTTCTCATAAGATTTCCATTTTTAATGAAATAACAGACAGGAGCTTCAGTGGTTTTGGTTTCATTAATGACCTATTGAAACAAACTGATCTCAGGATTGTTTTCCTGTTAGACGACCAGTGATTGTCGTTTGTCACCCTGATTAGAATAAAGAGAATGAGTAGTTAAAAGAGGATCATTGTGATCAATACCTTCTGATTGATCCAAACAAGGAATGAAAGTGACATAATCAAAAGCCTGACCAATACATATGTCATCTAAAGGAATACTTTCCTTATCAACACCATTCTCAAGAGCTTCTTTGCCATAGCTCTGGTAACTGCACAAGCTGGGAAAAAATCAGGTAATTCATTTTCAATTGGATCAACCTTTTGATCCAAATAAGGCTTGTCAGTTACAAGTAGATTAACTACAACCTTGTCTCCAGCTAGGTCATTGCCTAGTAATAAATTAATGCCCTCAATGGGTAAAGCATACAATGTTCCAACTGTCACTGGTCCTGAGACTAAGTCTGAGAATGGAGAGGAACATTAACAAAGCCACACTCTACTCCGTGAATAAGAACACTCTCATTAGAAGAAGACTTCTCATAAAAAGGAAAAGTACCTGACAATAAAAGACTATGAGAAGCTCCTGTGTTCCTTAAAATTTTAAAAGTTTTAGGATTGGCCGAATCACCTAAGAGTGATATAGAACCCTTCGATATGAATGGTTCATAATTCTCCTTAATAAAATCAGATTGAGGTTTATTAGACCCAACAAATGCATTGCTTTCAATACATGACCATGACCTTGACCTCTTAGAAATAAGAGCATTTGGAATAGGACTGATAAGTCTTAATGTCACTATGGACACAGTTCTTGAACTCTTCAAATAATACAAGTTTTTGAGACTTTCATAATCTTGTTCAACTTTCTTGGCTAAGCACCATCCATCAAATAACTGCTCTTTTTCTCTAGCAAATTTGACATGAGTTTGTCCAGCTCTAATTCTTTTAACTGAATTTGAAATTTCCTTTCAACCTTCTCCCTTTTCATTTGCCATTGTCTTTATCCCTGTCCATTCTCTTTTTGAAACTGCATTTGCCTTACTTCCCTCTCTCTTTTCATTTGTATCTTTTCTATCTGAAACTGAACTTGTCTTATCTCTAATTGCAACGTTTTTAGTTATACTTCCATTTTCAAAATTTCCAACCACTCCTAGGTAAAATTCAAAACAATTCTCTACTTTTGATGATATTGTGAAAAAGCTTGTTGATAACACTAAAACTTTCAAAATTGTAACAAAAGATATTTGGGATAAAAAAAAATATGGGGAATTCAAATTTCAAAAAACAAAGTTTACTGAGTGTGTGTGTGTGTGTGATTTGGATTTTTAATGTAGTTTTAATGATTTTTCAGTCATGTCGCTATGATGTCTGCAGTGCGGCAGTTTATAGTGATGGCTAGCACTGGGGCATCATACCGCAGACATGTAGCATCCAAGGTGGACACTCTAACCACTAGACGACCGGAGCGGTCACAAAGTTTTCTGAAATGTTTAGCCAAAATTCAAATATCCAAGGATGAGGCCCCAATTTCTTATGTTACCTGTTTAGGCTCTAATAAACAATAACAAATAAAAAGTGAAAACAACAAGCTTTGTAAAATTTAACAAATAATTTATTTCCCTGGAGAAAAAAAACCCAATAAAAATGAGAAGAAAGAAAAAGAACTTATGGTTTTAAGAATCCTAGAATAATCCATGAACTAAATTTTAGAAGTCCTAGTGATGAAATGTTCCAATGAATTCATGTTCGAGTCTGAATGAAAAATCCAAAATGGAAGGCGATGACGTATACTGTAGTCAGTATAGCACTGATGTGTTTACAGTTCATTGTGAACCACAGAAAATATTATTCCGGTGTTTGAATTCCAAATAAAATTTAAAGAAATGCCTTTGTCCAAGAATTCTGTCTGAGCACTCAAATATTTCCAGGAGAAAGAATTCATCTTTTAAAATCCAAATAATTTGAATAAAAGTTAAAATGTAACTCCAAAATGGTCACAACGAAACACTTTCCAGTTCAAAGTTCTATTTTTAGGTGTTTTCAGCTGAACAGTCAGGTCAAATTAATTTCTGGAAAATATTAAATTCCTAGAAAACAAAATTACATTACTTTGACATGTAATGAAATTAAAATAAAAATATTTTAAAACTTACAAACAATTAATTAAGTCAAATATACATAACAATGCCCATTGGTCAGAAGGAGTAGTGACAACAAGATTTTAAGAAGGCAAATTAGTACTGACTAAATGTAGGATCATCTACCTGTTAAAAATGTCTCTGGGTTTTTTCACGCATGTTAATATGACCATTCATTCACAAGGAATAGGTGGCACTCCACACTTTCATATTATGCATAGGGTTAGAATTTTATAGAAAAATAATTTTCCAAGGTTTTCTCACTGGTTATATTATTTAAAAAATCATTGTACATCTTGGGTATTGTTAACAAAACCTTCAATTCCCTTTATTTTGGTGTATGACTGATTGGTGTGATATGGGTTATAGACTTTACAACTTGGCCTTACTTCAGATGTGCACCTCTCAAAAAACTGCTAGCTCCACTTGGTCATTTTCACTTCATGGGCTTCAGAAGTAAATTGTAAGAATTAGAGCTTATAACTTTTTTTACATTTTAAATATTTGGTAATTCATTTAATGCACTTTCATAAGTTGATATTATCTAGTCTGGCAAAATTCATTTTCCCTATTTTAATAACTGTTCAAGATAGTGTACTTTAGATTAATTCAGACTGATTTTGGGAGAAGAAGGGAGCAGTCATTTTAGTTAAACGTGTGCTTAGAACATGTACAATTTCCACAAGTACAAAATCAAAAGAAATTTCAGTCACATTACATGAAAATAACAGAGGTATGCCAACATTCTCTCCATTGTGCATGTTTTAAATGTAAACAACTTTACCTTACAAACACCACTCTCTCAGAAGTTCTTAATATATGTAAAGCACCCCCATAATGATAAAAAGATTTTCAAGATGACCGCCATGGCAGCCATGTTGCATATCAGACATCACACTGTTCATTTCAGGGCCATCAAAAAAATCACAAGAATTTGGAGACAACTCCTTCTTTTTAAACCATTTATTTAGAAGGAATAGTAATAAATACAATCTTCAAGACAGCCTTGTTTATGTCAGATTTACACCATTTAAATACAAAGAAAAGTCTTCCTAAAAAAATGCCCCACTTCAATATGACCACCTGTATAGAAGGAGTAGTAATAACAAGATTGTCAGAATGGACTCTGTGGTGGACACAAGTTTCATTTAGGACCAATTAGACCTCATGATGGGGCCCCAAGTGGCTGAGTGGTCCAAAGCGCTCACCGTTACAGATCACTGCCATCTTACCTCTGTCTGCGTGAGTTCTAGTCTCAGGCTCAGCTAATGTTTGTACGTGAGAAAGACTGCCAGTAGCTTCTCATGGGTCGGTGGTTCTTCCCGGGGTTTTCCAGGGTTCTTCCTTCACCAATTATACTGGCTGCCATGTATAGCCTATCTTATGCTGAAAAATGGTGTTAAACCCAACAACAACAAGACCTCATGATAAAAGTGTATGCCAACTTTCATGACTCTCTTCTTGGCATAGGAGTTGTAACAATAAAGACTTATAACAGATTTTAGACAACACGTACATCCTCTGCACATAAGCTTTTCAGACCAGCTAAATATGTTCACTAGCGCTAATAAAGTAGGATGCAATTACCTACTTTTTATGGGTAATCAAAGTACTGAGAACACAGATAGCTTGAAGGTTCGGTTAATGCTAGCTTAAACTGGATCAAATGGGTAAACAAAGCCAAGTAGATATTTGTAACCATGTTACTGTTTTATTATCATAAATAAATACAAATTTTCCGGTAAATACATGTAGTGTTTATAAACATTTCCAATCTTTTTTTTTCTCTTTACATCTTATTGGATGATTGATTAAGAAAGTATTCTGTAGTGCTTGCAGTGCTTTATAGATAGTGTCAAACTATATGATGCTTAAATATTTTGCATGAAAAGTCAAGAAAATTATTGAATGTTCTAGTCAATTCTCTGTAGAGTAGAGAGGAAAGTATCCAATTGACCTAACCATTTTCTCTCTGAATTAGAACACGAGTTATGTCCATTTATATATTTTGACTGGCCTTTTAAGGTGGAAAGACCTGAAGAGCTAAATATAAACAGTGCATTAATAATGCATTACCAAATGACCCCTGTGTTGGCCTATTACCTTTTAGCAACACCATTGATAAGAATATTTTATCATCACTGTCAGCTTCAACAACCCAATCAAAATTTATTTATGGAAACAGAAGATTCATACAACTACCATTTACACTCACTTATAAGACATGTCTGACTGTAACTGCACAGACCCAGATCTGACATCACATAATGTGCCAGCAGATCTGGGTCTGTGCAGTTAAGAGTAATCAGTAGAACTAACAACATAGACCCTGATCTGCAGGCACATTATGCTATGGCAGATCAGGCTATTTGTTGTTTGCAGTTTGACTTGACTTATAAGTATATATGGTATCTTTCATTATAAACCCCTTCAGTATACCATTGCCTTTCACACAATGCAATCACATTACTATTGTTTTATCATTTCCATTGAATTTTACTTTTAGTTATTGACTCATAAAATAAATTATAATTTTATTTTATATAATACTATGCTCTGTATTTTTTACTTTAAAGCACAAACAGGCTTGTTTGGAATGACTTGAAAGCACTCACAGCCATTGTAGGCTTGTTTGGAATGACTTGAAAGCACTCACAGCCATTGTAGGCTTGTTTGGAATGACTTGAAAGCACTCACAGCCATTGTAGGCTTGTTTGGAATGACTTGAAAGCACTCACAGCCATTGTAGGCTTGTTTGGAATGACCTGAAAGCACTCACAGCCATTGTAGGCTTGTTTGGAATGACTTGAAAGCACTCACAGCCATTGTAGGCTTGTTTGGAATGACTTGAAAGCACTCACAGCCATTGTAGGCTTGTTTGGAATGACTTGAAAGCACTCACAGCCATTGTAGGCTTGTTTGGAATGACTTTAAAACACTTACAGCCATCACAGGCTTGTTTGATATGACTTTAAACCACTCACAGCCATCACAGGCTTGTTTGGAGAGACTTTAAAGCACTCACAGCCATCATAGGCTTGTTTGGAGAGACTTTAAAGCACTCACAGCCATCACAGGCTTGTTTGGAGAGACTTTAAAGCACTCACAACCATCACAGGCTTGTTAGGAATGACTTTAAAGCACTCACAGCCATTGTAGGCTTGTTTGGAATGACTTGAAAGCACTCACAGCCATTGTAGGCTTGTTTGGAATGACTTTAAAACACTCACAGCCATCACAGGCTTGTTTGATATGACTTTAAACCACTCACAGCCATCACATGCTTATTTGGAGAGACTTTAAAGCACTCACAGCCGTCATAGGCTTGTTTGGAGAGACTTTAAAGCACTCACAACCATCACAGGCTTGTTAGGAATGACTTTAAAGCACTCACAGCCATCATAGGCTTGACTGGAATTACTTGAAAGCATTTGCAGCCATCATAGGCTTGTTTGGAATGACTTTAAAGCACTCACAGCCATCATAGGCTTGTTTGGAATGACTTTAAAGCACTCACAGCCATCATAGACTTGTTTGGAGAGATTTTAAAGCACTCACAGCCATCACAGGCTTGTTTGAAATGACTTTAAAGCACTCACAGCCATCATAGACTTGTTTGGAGAGATTTTAAAGCACTCACAGCCATCACAGGCTTGTTTGGAATGACTTTAAAGCACTCACGGCCATCGTAGACTTGTTTGGAGAGATTTTAAAGCACTCACAGCCATCATAGGCTTGACTGGAATTACTTGAAAGCATTTACAGCCATCATAGGCTTGATTGGAATGACTTTAAAGCACTCACGGCCATCGTAGACTTGTTTGGAGAGATTTTAAAGCACTCACAGCCATCACAGGCTTGTTTGAAATGACTTTAAAGCACTCACAGCCATCATAGACTTGTTTGGCGAGATTTTAAAGCACTCACAGCCATCACAGGCTTTTTTGGAATGACTTTAAAGCACTCACGGCCATCATAGACTTGTTTGGAGAGATTTTAAAGCACTCACAGCCATCATAGGCTTGACTGGAATTACTTGAAAGCATTTACAGCCATCATAGGCTTGATTGGAATGACTTTAAAGCACTCACGGCCATCGTAGACTTGTTTGGAGAGATTTTAAAGCACTCACAGCCATCAAAGGCTTGTTTGGAATGACTTTAAAGCACTCATGGCCATCACAGGCTTGTTTGGAATGACTTTAAAGCACTCACGGCCATCATAGGCTTGATTGGAAAGACTTGAAAGCACTTACATCCATCACAGGCTTGTTTGGAATGACTTTAAAGCACTCACGGCCATCATAGGCTTGATTGGAAAGACTTGAAAGCACTTACATCCATCACAGGCTTGTTTGGAATGACTTGAAAGCACTCACAGCCATCACAGGCTTGTTTGGAATGACTTGAAAGCACTCACAGCCATCACAGGCTTGTTTGGAATGACTTTAAAGCACTCACAGCCATCACAGGCTTGTTTGGAATGACTTGAAAGCACTAACATCCATCACAGGCTTGTTTGGAATGACTTTAGAGCACTCACAGCTGTCATAGGCTTGATTGGAATGACTTGAAAACACTTACATCCATCACAGGCTTGTTTGGAATGACTTTAGAGCACTCACAGCCATCAAAGGCTTGTTTGGAGAGACTTTAAAGCACTCACATCCATCACAGGCTTGTTTGGAAAGATTTGAAAGCACTCTCAGCCATCATAGGCTTGTTTGGAATGACTTGAAATCACTTGCAGCCATCACAGGGTTATTTGGAATTATACTGAAGCACTTACAGGCTTGTTTGGAATGACTTTAAAGCACTCACAAGCCCACTTGGAACATTCTTAAGAATAAAGTACCCTCACTTATAATTGTTATAGCTCCCCAACATTACAAAGATAGTGCATCGGATCAACAATTAAAGATAAACAGTTTTACTATCTAAGCTTGACCTTTTACTTTTTAATTCATCATTATCTGATAGTTTCAATTCACACTGGTGAATCTGTTTTAATGTCCAGTAACTAACAATAGTCACATGAAAATATTTTCTTTCCCTCCTTAAAGCTAAAAACTGACTGCTGTGACAGTGACTGTTCTGGTGATCTGTAGATTCCTCAATAGTTGTAATGTTCTGTAGGAAACATCTCTGCAATAGGTTATGGCAATCATTTCCAGGAAAGAGTATGTGCTACCATATCAAACAACTTGAACAAATGAAAAATCACCAAGAAATCAAACAACTAACTTCTGACCGTAACTTTATTAATTATTTAGCTTTATTTATTATCATTTGTTGTGAATATACATGGCAACCATTACCAAAATTCTACAGATTTGGTACATATAACTGCGATTAAAGTTGTGCCCAAAGTCATATGAATTGGGTCCAGTTTCAACATTACTGCTGCTTGAGTGCTTAGATTCAATATTGCCTTCATTAACCAATGTTATCAATACTTCTCTCTAACCTGGGAATTCCCATCATTTTTTAAAACTGCTATTGTAAGGTCTCTGTTTAAGAAACCACTCCTTGACCAAAATGATTTAACGAACTACTGCCCTGTTTCTACGCTCTTTCATGCAAAAACTATTAAAAAAAAGTTGTTCTATCTCAACTTGTCTCACATCTGAATTCAAATATTCTTTTTAGCAATGTTCAGTCTGCATAATGCCTCATCACAGTACTGAAACTGCCCTTGTGAGAGTGGTTAACAACCTTCTCTATCTTTTGGTTACAGTCCTCCTTGACTTATCAGTAGACCATGACAGTCCTCCTTGACATATCAGTAGACCATGACAGTCCTCCTTGACTTATCAGTAGACCATGATGGTCCTCTTTGACTTATCAGTAGAACATGACGGACCGCCTTGACTTATCAGTAGACCATGACGGTCCTCCTTATCAGTAGACCCTGAGAGTCCTCCTTGACTTATCGGCAGACCATGACGGTCCTCCTTGACTTATCAGTAGACCATGATGGCCCTCCTTGACTTATCAGTAGACCATGACAGGCCTCCTTGACTTATCAGTAGACCATGACAGTCCTCCTTGACTTATCAGTAGACCATGACAGTCCTCCTTGACTTATCAGTAGACCATGACAGGCCTCCTTGACTTATCAGTAGACCATGACAGGCCTCCTTGACTTATCAGTAGACCATGACAGGCCTCCTTGACTTATCAGCAGACCATGACAGTCATCCTTGACTTATCAGTAGACCATGACAATCCTCCTTGACTTATCAGTAGACCATGACATACTACTTTACTGTTTCCATTTGGTACTCACTATAATATGGTTAAAGTCATACTTAGTCAACGTGACACAAAATGTGTCCATACATGGAAAACATTCCAGCCCAGTTGATCTGTTTTGGTGTTCCACAAGGCTCTGTTCTCATCTCTGTTATCTTTGTTCTATACACTCAGGACACTGATCTCATTCAAGAGTGCTCTTAAAACTCACCTATTTCAACTATATGAACAGACTTAAAGACTTAATAATGTCTTCTTCCTTAATTATTGTCAGCATGCTTTTGTTTTGTTATATCATGGTGTTTGTTTTTGTGATTTTATCATTGTACATGTTTTTATGTGTTATTTAATACTGTAAAGCACTTAGAGCTTCCAAAGATTAGGTATTATACTAAGTTCACATTATTATTATTAGTAGTAGTAGTAGTAGTAGCAGCTATGCATGCATGACAATGTAGTAATCATGAATGATTACTATTTGTGTTAAAATTATTATTCTTCTTATTATTATTCTTTTTCTTCTTCTTCTTCTTCTTCTTCTTCTTCTTCTTCTTATTTTTTGTAGTACATGTAGTATATATGCATGCATGACAATGTAGTAATCATGAATGATTACTGTTTTGTGTTAAAAGTAATCAAAGCTCCAAGTTAACAAATGTTTTTAAAACTGTTAACAACACAAATACAATGTCATAATGGTCACGACAAACAGAGATATCCAGGTTGTGAAACTGTTTACCCCTATGCTGTCAACAAAACTTCTGTGTATTTAAAGATAGAATTTGGCTGGAAATAAGCCACTGTGCAACTTGGATAATGGGCACATACATACAAATAAGCATCTTAAAAATAAATGCACAGGTAGGAATGTCTTGTATTTGATATTCTCTTTGACCATGAAGGCAATATACAAACTACAGTTTGTATACTTAAAGTTATGTCACTGTTTATTATTTTTAAAAAAGCTTATGAAATCCACCTAAAGCAAATTTATACAATTCCTTAAAGAAAATAACCTTTGGTTAATATTTTAGACCATTGAAGTATCAGAAAAAATCTTAACTGACTTTTAGTTTGACATAATATATAGTTGACGGAAAACGTTTGGTTGATAATATGAAATTAATTACATTAACTCTCAGCGATAATGCACTGTCTGATGTATTTACAGCAAGAGGAAAGAATTTGCACCAGGGGTTTTGAAGTCTTTTCCACGTGCTCTTTGAAACATTTACACATAGCAAACATTGTACTATTATTTTTCTTTTCCAAGTGCTCTTTGAAACATTTACACACAGCAAACTTTGTACTATTGTTTTTCTTTTCCAAGTGCTCTTTGAAACATTTACACATAGCAAACTTTGTATCACTGTTTTTCTTTTCCAAGTGCTCTTTGAAACATTTACACATAGAAAACTTTGTACTATTGTTTTCTTTTCCAAGTGTTCTTTGAAACATTTACACACAGCAAACTTTGTACTATTGTTTTTCTTTTCCAAGTGCCCTTTGAAACATTTACACATAGCAAACTTTGTACTATTGTTTTTCTTTTCCAAGTGCTCTTTGAAACATTTACACACAGCAAACTTTGTACTATTGTTTTTCTTTTCCAAGTGCTCTTTGAAACATTTACACATAGAAAACTTTGTGTCATTGTTTTTCTTTTTCAAGTGCTCTTTGAAACATTTACATAGAAAACTTTGTATTGTTTTTCTTTTCCAAGTGCTCTTTGAAACATTTACAAACAGCAAACGTTGTACTATTGTTTTTCTTTTCCAAGTGCTCTTTGAAACATTTACACATAGAAAACTTTGTATTACTGTTTTTCTTTTCCAAGTACTCTTTGAAACATTTACACATAGAAAACTTTGTATTATTGTTTTTCTTTTCCAAGTGCTCTTTGAAACATTTACACACAGCAAACTTTGTATCATTGTTTTACTTTTCCAAGTGCTCTTTGAAACATTTACACATAGAAAACTTTGTATTACTGTTTTTCTTTTCCAAGTGCTCTTTGAAACATTTACACATAGAAAACTTTGTATTACTGTTTTTCTTTTCCAAGTACTCTTTGAAACATTTACACATAGAAAACTTTGTATTATTGTTTTTCTTTTCCAAGTGCTCTTTGAAACATTTACACACAGCAAACGTTGTATTATTGTTTTTCTTTTCCAAGTGCTCTTGAAACATTTACACAAAGCAATCTTTGTATTATTGTTTTTCTTTTCCAAGTGCTCTTTGAAACATTTACACATAGAAAACTTTGTATTATTGTTTTTCTTTTCCAAGTGTTCTTTGAAACATTTACACATTTGGTTGATAATATGAAATTAATTACATTAACTCTCAGCGATAATGCACTGTCTGATGTATCCATAGCAAGAGGAAAGAAGTTGTACCAGGGGTTTTGAAGTTGTTTCCAAGTGCTCTTTGAAGCATTTACATACACCAAACTTTGTATTATTGTTTTTCTTCATGATCAGTTAATAGGTATATAGATTATGTACCAAATACATACAGAAAAAAAAGCCTGTAAACATTAAATATATCTGTATCTAATGCATCACATCACACCAGCCAGAACCAGTCCAATCATGCAAATATGGCATCAAACCAGCCAGAACATTTATAATCATGTAAACATGACATCAAACCAGTCTGAACATTCATAATCAAGTAACCATGATATCAAACCAGTCTGAACATTCATAATCATGTAAGCATGACATAAAACCAGCCAGAACATACCCAATCATGTAAATATGACATCAAACCAGCCTGAACATGCCTAATCATGTAAACATGACATCAAACCAGCCAGAACATTCATAATCATGTAAACATGACATAAAACCAGCCAGAACATGCCTAATCAGGTAAATGTGACATCAAACCAGCCAGAACATGCATAATTATGTAAACATGACATCAATCCAGTCTGAACATTCATAATCATGTAAGCATGACATAAAACCGCATGAACATGAATTATCATTTAAATATGACATCAAACCAGCCAGAACATGCCTAATCACATAAACATTGACATCAAACCTGCCAGAACATGCATAATCATGTAAAAATGACATCAAACCAGTCTGAACATGCCTAATCATGTAAAAATGAGATCAAACCAGTCTGAAGATTCATACTCATGCAAGCATGATATCAAACCAGTCTGAAGATTCATAATCATGTAAAAATGACATCAAACCAGTCTGAACATGCCTAATCATGTAAAAATGAGATCAAACCAGCCAGAACATTCATAATCATGTAAACATGACATCAAACCAGTCTGAACATTCATGATCATGTAAGCATGACATAAAACCAGCCAGAACATTTATAATCATGTAAACATGACATCAAACCAGTCTGAACATTCATAATCATGTAAGAATGACATCAAACCAGCCAGAACATTTATAATCACATAAACATGACATCAAACCAGTCTGAACATTCATAATCATGTAAGCATGACATAAAACCAGCCAGAACATACCTAATAATGTAAATATGATACCAAACCAGTCTGAATATTCATAATCATGTAAACATGACAAAACACCAGCATGAACATGCCTAATCATGTAAACATGATATCAAACCAGCCAGAACATTCATAATCATGTAAACATGACATAAAACCAGCCAGAACATTCATAATCATGTAAAAATGACATTAAACATGCCAGAACATGCATAATCATGTAAACATGACTAAAAACCAGCCAGAACATGCCTAATCATGTAAATATGACATCAAACCAGTCTGAACATTCATAATCATGTAAACATGACATCAAAACAAGCCACACAGAAACTTCCCATAAAAGTGGCTTGTAAACGATATGTAAAGTACTTATTTGTATTTGGGGAACAAGTTTGGAATGAGTCCTTTTACACTGATAGATTTAATCAGTGACTGAATATGCTAACAGGATTAAATGCAATAAATTAGCACAGAATCAGTAAGGGGGTAGTTTCAAAACAAGTTATAGCCACCTTGGTAATTTGTAGAAGGGAAGTGTGTTTTGTCAATAATTTCCTTTTTAATGACTGAAACGAGTGCTTGTGGCCAAGAAAGTTGTTTTGCATCTGCTGGAAGTACAGGAAGGTTGCTAGATATCTCTGCTTCCACATTCAAACTTGTTCTAGATAAGATTTTTATTGCATGAAGAAATTGCACTTTTCCTCTGCTTTAAAGATAACACTGTTATGCCTACCAGCTTTAAATAAGACATGAAAATAGTAATGTTTTTTTTAAGCATTCATGCTTTGCAAAACAAATGGCATAGTGACCAGGATGAGTCCTGCATCTGATCAAACACAGCCTGAAATTGGCCTCAAATGTTGAATAAAGACACTGGCATCTAACAGGTAGTCTGTTTGAAAGAATTGCACATAGACCCTGATCTGCCAGCACACTGTAAGATGTTAGAGATGGGTCTATGTTGCATGCAGTGTACACAGACCCTGATTTGCCAGCACACTGTAACATTTTAGAGCTGGGTCTATGTTGTATGCAGTGTACACTGACCCTGATCTGCCAGCACACTGTAACATGTTAGAGCTGGGTCTATGTTGTATGCAGTGTGCATAGACCCTGATCTGCCAGCACACTGTAACATTTTAGAGCTGGGTCTATGTTGTATGCAGTGTACACAGACCCTGATCTGCCAGCACACTGTAACATTTTGAGCTGGGTCTATGTTGTATGCAGTGTACACAGACCCTGATCAGCCAGCACACTGTAACATTTTAGAACTGGGTCTATGTTGTATGCAGTGTACATAGACCCTGATCTGCCAGCACATTGTAACATTTTAGAGCTGGGTCTATGTTGTATGCAGTGTACATAGACCCTGATCTGCCAGCACACTGTAACATTTTAGAACTGGGTCTATGTTGTATGCAGTGTACATAGACCCTGATCTGCCAGCACATTGTAACATGTTTTTAAGTGGTGATTTTTTTATTAATATATTGTTTGAATTAATGCATGTCATCACTCATCCGATAAAAGCATACAAACCCGAATCAATGAGTTATTTCTATGATCTTTACAATTACTGCAGATTAACTTAAAAACATATGACATTTGGAATAATTATAACTTGGATAGCTTCATGGATTATTGAAATAAAAAAAGTAGTGTGTTTTTGCAGAAAATCATGTTATAACTCTGGGAAATATAGAATACTATGTAAATATATGTATTAGTTTATATTTCATTTATATTAATTTTGTTTGCATTTATGATCATAATGCATGTCTGAAAACATTTTATGACATTACCATGTGCTTACCCATAATTCTGTCTTCGCTGATTACTGCATACATCAAGAAGAAATACACCATGAAGAAATATGTACGTTTTGTGACTCAGACTTTGAGAGAAAAAAAAATTTGTTTTTCAATGCAAGATTTTTTAACTTCAAACATCAGTTATATTAACTAAAATATTTGTATGTATGACTCTCTGAAGATAAATTTATATCTACTGGTACCTTGAGAAGTAAATAAAAGTTTATTTTTTTTTCACAATACAGATTTATATTGTATACAGCTAATGATTGAAAGGACATTCAGTATTCTTGTATAACAAACACCGTTCAAAATTTGTTGGAATTTATGTTCTTATGTCACTCTCCACCTATGTTTATTAACCGGGTATATATGTTACAGGTATATATGTTACAGGTATATATGTTACAGGTATATATGTTATATGTATATATGTTATATGTGATTTGGGCCTGTGGCCTGTATTACTTCAAATAATTCATACTTATCAACTTGAAGATAAAGTTTCTATTCATTCGGTTATTGTTTGAACAGCTGGTTAAACTTTATCACCAATATTACTTTGCTGATTATTACTATTCTTTTACGTTTTCCAGGGTTCTTCCTCCACCAGTTATACTGGTCACCATGTATAGCCTATCTTGTGCTGAAAAATGGCGTTAAACCCTAGAAAAACAACAAGAACAACAACTATTCTTTTACTATCGATGTACTTCTTTTGTGTCATAAATGTCTATATTAAGACCTACTACCTTCACAAACCACATTTACTCACATATAAATCAAGTCAATCTGCAAACAACATAAACCCTGATCTGCCATTGTATAATGTGCATGCAGATTAGGGTCTATGTCATTTGTTCTAATGAATACTCCTAGCAAATTGCATAGACCCAGATCTGCCAGCACATTATGCAACAGCTGACCTGGGTTAGTGCAGTTTGCAGTGGGACTCATCTCATAAATGAGTACATAAGGTATGAACTATGAAGATATTTTGACTACATGAATAGATCTGTTGGGAGAAAACCCAATTTTCTCATTGTTCAATATTCTTTCTGTCAACAGAGAGAAAGTGAGAGAGAGGCTGACAAGTGAGATTGCAGGATAGAGACAAATAACAAACACTTTAGAGTAGCTATTGTATTTGTTCAAAGACAGCATTCTGAAACCTGGGTTTGCATCTGTATTGCTACAAACTCAGGCCTTGCTATCAAAATGATCTCATACATAACTGACCTATCAGGAATCTCATACATAACTGACCAGTCAGGGATCTCATACATAACTGACCAATCAGGTAACTATTTGGTGGTCTTTTCACCTCCAAAGTCTGAACAAATATGACACAGCTGTCACATACCAACAAGCTAACCACAAAGTTTGGTAAAGGAATTTACTGTAGAATAAAAGTTAATCTGCAAAACCCATTTTTTTCCTTCCTGCAGGTAGTTTTTTTTTTTTTTGTTCTTTTTTTGGGCTTGATGCTATTTCTCAGTGCAAGATAGGTTATAGATGGCAGCCAGTATAGCTGGTGCACATAACCCAGAATAACTCATTTAAGAACCACTGACCGTTGGGAAGCTACTAGCAAGTTTTCTCACATAACCACATTTGCCGAGCCCAAAGCTTGAACCCACACAGACATAAGTGAGATGGCTGTGATTGGCAAAGGTGAGTGATTTAGACGATTCAACAAACCATCTTGATATGACCCTCTGTTCATGAAAACTATTGCTCAGATTTTCAATATGTTCATTGCAGCAGGCTTATTTGAGGTAAGATAAGCACCAATTTCATTCAGGACCAACTAAATGTCATAACTAGACTTCTGGTGAAAACCCCATAGAAGGAGTAGCAGGTACATGATTTTCAAGATGGCATACATGGTGGCCATACTGGATATTAGATCAGCACTATTTAGCACTAAGTAGAACATCATAAGAAGTCTTCTGGTGAAAACCCAAGTTGATATGACTTTCCATCAAGAGTAGTGAAAATATTTCCAAGACGGCCGCTGTCAGTTATATTGATCATACTGGATATTAGATTGACACGAATTTTGTTGAAGACAACTGGACACCATACGAGAAGTCTTCTGTTGAAAACACCATACGAGAAGTCTTCTCTCAAAAACACCATATGAGAAGTCTTCTGTCCAAAACACCATGCTGAAATGACTTTCCATTCAGAAGCAGCAGCTATAACAAAATTTTAAAGATGTCTGTTGTTGTGGCCATATTGGATCTCAGATAGTTACCATTTTCATTTAGGACCAAACAGACATCAAAATAAGTCTTCTGGTGAAAAACCCATGCCAATATTACTTTCCTTTCATCAGAAGTAGTTATAACAGGATTTTAAACATGGTGCCATGGTGGCCATATTGTACGTAAGAACTGCACATCTTTATTCTGAAGACCAAGCAAACATCATACAAAGTATTTTTGTCAACTCCATGTTGATAATGACCATTCATTCCATTCGAAGTGCACCGCATTGGCCATATTGTAAATTAGACTGGAACCATTGTGATATGTGAATATAAATTAAACTAGCTAAATTATAAAATCTGATTTGTAAGTTCATTTAGTTGATAAAAAGCAATTAAATCAAACTCATGACATTGCCATACTGCAGAAATGATAACATAAGGTCAGAGAACATAGCTCTTAGTCATGTGTCTTATTTTAAGACTTCTAATGTCTCACCTATGATCTTCTGGTGATACAAAAACTTTTATCTAATTTATATGTTGTTTTGGAAACTTAGGTCTTTAAGCCAAATGAAAACTAACTGAATGTTAACAGACAAAGGTTGCATTTGTTTCACATATGTTTTGGACAAATCCCATTTATTATGAGGTAAACATTGATACGATGGCAAGGCATGGAGAGACAACTTGAAATAAGACCACTGGAATTGGACATTTAATTCAAATATAATGCATAGATAAATGCAAACAACGTTATTATGAACTGTACATTTCCAACATGATACATTTAAAAGCAGACTGCTTGCATGTACATCATCTATTCTGTACAAAATTAGGGTCAAATAATATTTATCTTTCATTGCTATGATACAGTTAAATATGGTCCAGTAGTAGTAGTAACCTGAAAGGATGGACTGATAAATAGATCATCTGTTACATCCGGACTACTTAGAATAGTCCAAAGAGAGAACTTGCATAGGCCATAGGTTTGACACTGGGATGGGGCTGCAAGAGAAAGAAAAAAGAAAATACTATTTTTGGCAAGGAGTTCACAAGACAACGTGATAGAGTCATACTATAATCAATCTAAAGCCTTAACAAGACAGTGTGATAGAGTCATACTATAATCAATCTAAAGCCTTAACAAGCCAATGTAATAAAGTCACACTATAATCAATCTAAAGCCTTAACAAGACAGTGTGATAGAGTCATACTATAATCAATCTAAAGCCTTAACAAGCCAATGTAATAAAGTCACACTATAATCAATCTAAAGCCTTAACAAGACAATGTAATAGAGTCATACTATAATCAATCTAAAGCCTTAACAAGACAGTGTGATAGAGTCATACTATAATCAATCTAAACCCTTAACAAGACAGTGTGATAGAGTCATACTATAATCAATCTAAAGCCTTAACAAGCCAATGTAATAAAGTCACACTATAATCAATCTAAAGCCTTAACAAGACAGTGTGATAGAGTCATACTATAATCAATCTAAACCCTTAACAAGACAGTGTGATAGAGTCATACTATAATCAATCTAAACCCTTAACAAGACAGTGTGATAGTCATACTATAATCAATCTAAACCCTTAACAAGACAGTGTGATAGAGTCATACTATAATCAATCTAAAGCCTTAACAAGACAGTGTGATAGTCATACTATAATCAATCTAAAGCCTTAACAAGACAGTGTGATAGAGTCATACTATAATCAATCTAAACCCTTAACAAGACAGTGTGATAGAGTCATACTATAATCAATCTAAAGCCTTAACAAGACAGTGTGATAGAGTCATACTATAATCAATCTAAACCCTTAACAAGACAGTGTGATAGAGTCATACTATAATCAATCTAAAGCCTTAACAAGACAGTGTGATAGAGTCATACTATAATCAATCTAAACCCTTAACAAGACAGTGTGATAGAGTCATACTATAATCAATCTAAAGCCTTAACAAGACAGTGTGATAGAGTCATACTATAATCAATCTAAAGCCTTAACAAGACAGTGTGATAGAGTCATACTATAATCAATCTAAAGAATTAACAAGACAGTGTGATAGAGTCATACTATAATCAATCTAAAGCCTTAACAAGACAGTGTGATAGAGTCATACTATAATCAATCTAAAGAATTAACAAGACAGTGTGATAGAGTCATACTATAATCAATCTAAAGCCTTAACAAGCCAATGTAATAAAGTCACACTATAATCAATCTAAAGCCTTAACAAGGCAGTGTGATAGAGTCATACTATACTCAATCTAAAGCCTTAACAAGACAGTGTGATAGAGTCATACTATAATCAATCTAAAGAATTAACAAGACAGTATGATAGAGTCATACTATAATCAATCTAAAGCCTTAACAAGACAATGTAATAGAGTCATACTGTAATCAATCTAAAGCCTTAACAAGACAGTGTGATAGAGTCATACTATAATCAATCTAAAGCCTTAACAAGACAGTGTGATAGAGTCATACTATAATCAATCTAAAGAATTCACAAGACAGTGTGATAGAGTCATACTATAATCAATCTAAAGCCTTAACAAGACAGTGTGATAGAGTCATACTATAATCAATCTAAAGCCTTAACAAGACAGTGTGATAGAGTCATACTATAATCAATCTAAAGAATTAACAAGACAATGTGATAGAGTCATACTATAATCAATCTAAAGCCTTAACAAGACAATGTGATAGTCATACTATAATCAATCTAAAGAATTAACAAGACAGTGTGACAGAGTCATACTATAATCAATCTAAAGAATTAACAAGACAGTGTGATAGTCATACTATAATCAATCTAAAGCCTTAACAAGCCAATGTAATAAAGTCATACTATAATCAATCTAAAGAATTAACACGACAATGTGATAGAGTCATACTATAATCAATCTAAAGCCTTAACAAGACAGTGTGATAGTCATACTATAATCAATCTAAAGCCTTAACAAGACAGTGTGATAGTCATACTATAATCAATCTAAAGCCTTAACAAGACAGTATGATAGAGTCATACTATAATCAATCTAAAGAATTAACAAGACAGTATGATAGTCATACTATAATCAATCTAAAGAATTAACAAGACAGTGTGATAGAGTCATACTATAATCAATCTAAAGCCTTAACAAGACAGTGTGATAGAGTCATACTATAATCAATCTAAAGAATTAACAAGACAGTGTGATAGAGTCATACTATAATCAATCTAAAGCCTTAACAAGACAGTGTGATAGTCATACTATAATCAATCTAAAGCCTTAACAAGACAGTGTGATAGTCATACTATAATCAATCTAAAGCCTTAACAAGACAGTGTGATAGAGTCATACTATAATCAATCTAAAGAATTAACAAGACAGTATGATAGTCATACTATAATCAATCTAAAGAATTAACAAGACAGTGTGATAGAGTCATACTATAATCAATCTAAAGAATTAACAAGACAGTGTGATAGAGTCATACTATAATCAATCTAAAGCCTTAACAAGACAATGTGATAGTCATACTATAATCAATCTAAAGAATTAACAAGACAGTGTGATAGAGTCATACTATAATCAATCTAAAGAATTAACAAGACAGTGTGATAGAGTCATACTATAATCAATCTAAAGAATTAACAAGACAATGTGATAGTCATACTATAATCAATCTAAAGAATTAACAAGACAGTGTGATAGAGTCATACTATAATCAATCTAAAGAATTAACAAGACAGTGTGATAGAGTCATACTATAATCAATCTAAAGAATTAACAAGACAGTGTGATAGAGTCATACTATAATCAATCTAAAGAATTAACAAGACAATGTGATAGTCATACTATAATCAATCTAAAGAATTAACAAGACAGTGTGATAGAGTCATACTATAATCAATCTAAAGCCTTAACAAGACAGTGTGATAGAGTCATACTAAAATCAATCTAAAGCCATAACAAGACAGTGTGACAGAGTCATACTATAATCAATCTATAGAATTAGCAAGACAGTGTGATAGAGTCATACTTTAATCAATCTAAAGCCTTAACAAGACAATGTGATAGAGTCATAGTATAATCAATCTAAAGCCTTAACAAGACAGTGTGATAGAGTCATACTATAATCAATCTAAAGCCTTAACAAGACAGTGTGACAGTCATACTATAATCAATCTAAAGCCTTAACAAGACAATGTGATAGAGTCATACTATAATCAATCTAAAGCTTTAACAAGACAGTGTGATAGTCATACAATAATCAATCTAAAGCCTTAACAAGACAGTGTGATAGAGTCATACTATAATCAATCTAAAGCCTTAACAAGACAGTGTGATAGAGTCATGCTATAATCAATCTAAAGCCTTAACAAGACAGTGTGACAGAGTCATACTATAATCAATCTGAAGCCTTAACAGGATAGTGTGATAGAGTCATACTATAATCAATCTAAAGAATTAACAAGACAAAGCACCTTTTAGTGCCGAAGGTTCAAACCATCTCTGATATTCTTATGTGATAGGATTTCCAACTAGCCATAAGGCTGTCATACTGAATGCAAGATAAGCGCCATTTTCTTTATGATGGATCAGGTGCTATTAGAAGACTATTGGTGAAAATTTTATACAAATATGACCACTGATTCAGAACAATTAGTCACAAGATTTTATACAAATATGACCACTGATTCAGAACAATTAGTCACAAGATTTTATACAAATATGACCACTGATTCAGAACAATTAGTCAAAAGATTTTCAATATGTTATCATGGCAGTCATATTGGATGTCTGCAGGGCACAACTGCCATTTAGAATCAATCAGATATAATAACTCTTTTGGTGAAAACCCTATGTAAATATGACCATCAATTCTTAAGGAATAGCGAAGTAGTTGAAAACAGGTCAGCATTGGAAGTTATTGTTACCAGATGCTGGACTTTCTTCTAAAAGCTTAATTTGCTTTAATAGGAATGCCTACCTCAGCTCCAGTTGAAATACCCACTTGGGATGTACCCATTTCCATCTGGGGAGGTTTAATAGGCCACATTGGGGACTGAACCCAGTCATTTGAGGCAGAGACTATAGATCTTAAGAGAGAGGGAGGAACAAACTATCCTTTACGCTGCCAAGCATTGTCTTCTTTGCCTGAATAAAACCTCTGTGATATATCCTCAATCATAGAGAAATGAGGATGAAGCTGGTAGTGTTGTTTCGATTATCGATTATAGTCTATCATCAGTTGGTTGAGCAAACCAGTATGATAATAAGTTGTAAAACTCCATAATTGATTGTGT
The DNA here is from genome assembly GCA_028554795.2 of Sinohyriopsis cumingii. Lineage (NCBI taxonomy): Eukaryota > Metazoa > Mollusca > Bivalvia > Unionida > Unionidae > Sinohyriopsis > Sinohyriopsis cumingii. The sequence goes on along the minus strand of JAPYKE020000193.1, from coordinate 425,746 downwards.
GTAAAAGGAGACTACTTCTTTTTAGTTGCATGCAAAAATTAAAAGTTAGTAAAACTCCTGTGTAAATGGTAAGTTAAAAGGGACTTCAAATCCACTAAAGTTGATCTGAATTATTTCACAAGTTGCAAATATAAAACCATACCATATTCCATAATTGCAAACTTTCATATTTTGGAAAATACATTTATGATTACATGATTAAGCTGTTAAATTCTTGAGTTAATAAATTTAAACAAATATTGATGATTTGTTTCAGTTAAAATGTAAAATCCTTTGTAGTATTTGTAAATAATGACAAACAAGAAAACCATGTCCTTCTATACTTTAAATATAGACACATCACATATGAATGAAAGAATTTTGGGGGATTGCAACAGTATTTCAGGTACATAAGACTAATCAGCCATAAAAAGTGGCTTTCATATACAAAATTGTAGAACAAAAATAACAAAAAACAATTTTTATAAATGTAATATTTTTATCAGGTTAAAATATAAATGTCATTAAAAGAGACTATTCCTGTATATTTATTAACATTTTGAACTCTTGAGCTAGAGACATAACTGTATAACAAACAAAAATTAAGATCTGTTGTTAGTAACCGATTATAATCAATTATCAGTTGGTTAAGTGGAACTGATTATCAATAATGAAATTCTGACTAATTCCCATCACTAATAAAATAGATTATTGTATGTGTATGCCATGGAATTTACTGTTCAGCCTACTCATTCTACAGACACCTACAACTTTGTATTATTGGTATTGTGTAACACTAATGAAAAATCCTATGGAATTTAGTGTACACATACCATTATAAGTACTCAGAATCCTGTACTTTAATTAATTTGAGTTCAAGCTGAAGATTTTCATCCAGTTCAGATTCTTTTTTCTCTCTCACTCCACTGATTTCCATGTATAGTAGTCACTATGTATTCTAGTCACTATGTATTGTAGCCACTATGTATCTTAGTCACCTTGTATCGTAGTAACTATGATTTGTAGTCACTAAGTATCTTAGTCACCATGTATCGTAGTCACTATGTATCCTAGTCACCATATATTGTAGTCTCTATGTATCATAGTCACTATGTATCGTAGTCACCATGTATCATAGTCACTATGTATCGTAGTCACTACATTTCGTAGTCACCATGTATCACTGTCACCATGTATCGTAGTCACCATGTACTGTAGTCACTATGTATCGTAGTCACTGACAGCATGAGATCGATATGATACAGAATGCAGATGGGTTTTGATAAAAACTGTGTTTAATTCATTAATTATTACTCTTCTCATGTTTTTCTACTTTACTAATGAGTAGAAATTCATCACTTACCTATAGAGTATAAAATTGTCAGTCTACTGTTGATATTAAAATTCAAAATTACGTTAATATTTATATGCCATGGACAAATCAAAATTTGATATGTCAATATACCAATGACATTGTTATATCAAACAGCTTTACACCAACACTTTAATATCCATTTTATGTTAATTTGTATGTGATATGTGTGACTATAAATATATATATCTGATAATTATATGTAGATTCCTCAACTTCTTTAAATAAAATGCAATGTAATTATTTAGTGTGTGTATGCATGTGTGTGTGTGTGTGTGTGTGTGTGTGTGTGTGTATGCTGTCAGACTTACCACAGCTTCATAACTTGTAAACTTTGGTTGAAGATTTGTCCCCCCAATCAAAGTGATGAAGGCTCCTTTGTTCCCCATAGTATCACTGATAAAAAGCAAAGACAATGAAAACAAAAGATTCTCCAAGAGTAGAAGAATTTAGCTATCCATTTGACCTAATTTATGTGGTGCCAGTGTTTGTGAATTTGATAGCTATCAATGTGACTTAATTTATATGTGGTGCCAGTGTTTGTAAATTTGATAGCTATCAATGTGACAATTTACATGTGATGCGAGTGTTTTGTTGTTGTAGGGTTTAACGCCATTTTTCAGCACACGGCTATACATGGCGGCCAGTATAAATGGTGGAGGAAGAACCTGGGAAAACCCCAGAAAGAACCACTGACCCACGAGAAGCTACTGGCAAGCTTTCTCACATACCCACATTGGCCGAATCCGAGACTCGAACCCACGCAGACAGAGGTGAGAAAGCAGTGATCCGTAACAGACTGCGCTTTAGACCACTCGGGGCCCCAGTGCCAGTGTTTGTAAATTTGATAGATATCAATGTGATTTAATTTATATGTGGTGCCAGTGTTTGTAAATTTGATAGCTATCAATGTGACTTAATTTATATGTGGTGCCAGTGTTTCTAAATTTGATAGCTATTCATGTAACAATTTATATGTGGTGCCAGTGTTTGTAAATTTGATAGCTATCTATGTGATTTAATTTATATGTGGGGCCAGTGCTTGTAAATTTGATAGCTATCAATGTGACAATTTACATGTGGTGCCAGTGTTTGTAAATTTGATAGCTATCAATGTGACTTAATTTATATGTGGTGCCAGTGTTAGTAAATTTGATAGCTATCTATGTGACAATTGATATGTGGTGTATTTGATAGCTATCAACGTGACTTAATTTATATGTGGTGCCAGTGTTTCTAAATTTGATAGCTATCAACGTGACAATTTATATGTGGTGCCAGTGTTAGTAAATTTGATAGCCATCAATGTGACTTAATTTATATGTGGTGCCAGTGTTAGTAAATTTGATAGCTATTAATGTGACGTAATTTATATGTGGTGCCAGTGTTTCTAAATTTGATAGCTATCAACGTGACAATTTATGTGTGGTGCCAGTGTTTGTAAATTTGATAGCTATCAATGTGACTTAATTTATATGTGGTGCCAGTGTTTCTAAATTTGATAGCTATCAATGTGACAATTTATATGTGGTGCCAGTGTTAGTAAATTTGATAGCCATCAATGTGACTTAATTTATATGTGGTGCCAGTGTTAGTAAATTTGATAGCTATTAATGTGACGTAATTTATATGTGGTGCCAGTGTTTCTAAATTTGATAGCTATCAACGTGACAATTTATGTGTGGTGCCAGTGTTTGTAAATTTGATAGCTATCAATGTGACTTAATTTATATGTGGTGCCAGTGTTTCTAAATTTGATAGCTATCAATGTGACAATTTATATGTGGTGCCAGTGTTTGTAAATTTGATAGCTATCAATGTGACTTAATTTATATGTGGTGCCAGTGTTTCTAAATTTGATAGCTATCAATGTGACAATTTATGTGTGGTGCCAGTGTTTGTAAATTTGATAGCTATCAATGTGACTTAATTTATATGTGGTGCCAGTGTTTGTAAATTTGATAGCTATCAACGTGACAATTTATATGTGGTGCCAGTGTTAGTAAATTTGATAGCTATCCATGTGACAATCTATATGTGGTGCCAGTGTTTGTAAATTTGATAGCTATCAATGTGACTTAATTTATATGTGGTGCCATTGTAAATTTGATAGCTATCAACATGACAATTTATAGGTGGTGCCAGTGTTAGTCAATTTGATAGCTATCCATGTGACACTCTATATGTGGTGCCAGTGTTAGTAAATTTGATAGCTATCAATGTGACTTAATTTATAGGTGGTGCCAGTGTTAGTAAATTTGATAGCTATCCATGTGACAATTTATATGTGGTGCCAGTGTTTGTAAATTTGATAGCTATCAATGTGATTCAATTTATATGTGGTGCCAGTGTTTGTAAATTTGATAGCTATCAATGTGATTCAATTTATATGTGGTGCCAGTGTTAGTAAATTTGATAGCTATCTATGTGACAATTGATATGTGGTGTATTTGATAGCTATCAACGTGACTTAATTTATATGTGGTGCCAGTGATTTACCTTAGATGACAGTACAGTACCATCCTTTGATCTGAGTCTTTTGCCAAGTAATAAATTATAACACCCTCAAAATTAAATGGATTCATAGAACTCAACTGTTATGTGACTACTAGCTAACTATTAAACAACCTGTTTATAATGACTGATTTCTAATATTGTTTACAACTGTTCCATTTTAACAAACACAATATGTAGAGAATACAGCTACTTTGATTACTCTGAAATTTGATGAAAATCTGAGCAAGAAATCAATGTTGTCATGGCATAATTGCATAGCTACAACAATGGTGTCATGGCCTGATTGCACAGCTACAACAATGGTGTCATGGCCTGATTTCATAGCTACAACAATGGTGTCATGGCCTGATTGCATAGCTACAGCAATGGTGTCATGGCTTGATTGCATAGCTACAACAATGATGTCCTTGCTTGATTGCATAGCTACAATGGTGTCATTGCCTGATTGCATAGCTACAACAATGGTGTCCTTGCTTGATTGCATAGCTACAACAATGGTGTCATGGCCTGATTGCATAGCTACAACAATGGTGTCACGGCCTGATTGCACAGCTACAATAATGGTGTTCTTGCTTGATTGCATAGCTACAATAATGGTGTCACAGCCAGATTGGAAAGATACAATGAAATGGTTTCATGACCTGATTGCAAAGCTAGAATGATCATGTAGTGCTCTTAATGATGCATGTACCAGACTTACAAACCCTGAAGAGACCCAATTCAGACAGTCAATATATTTCTGTAAGATGTAATAAAATATCATTTACTGCCTTGTCAACATGGAAAACGTGCATTTAAAAACATCTGGAAATGTGGTCCAATTTTGTGAAGGCACAATTTGTTTAATAAAAAATACAGTCAAGTACACATCAGCCATAACAACCTACAGCTCAGTTTCATTAACTGCAGTTCCGTAACCATGAAGTTCAATTACTTCTCCTTAGATCTCTGCACTCAGCACAACTTTAAAGCTGTTTTTTTCTCGTCAAATTCTTGTTTCAGTGGGAATCATTCTCTTTGAACAGTGTTCCAATGAACATACTTCAAATAAATGCAAATGTCTCCTTTTCTGCTATAATTTTGAAAACACAGAAAAGTATCTAAACAGCTTTCTTTAAATTTGTGTAAATTTGTGTACCAATTATTTTGACGTTTTAAACAGCTGATTATTCCATTTGCCTTGATATTTGCAGACTAAGTTGTAAATGCAAAGACCTGACCTTGTGTGCATTCTGCCTGACCAACATAGGTAGGTTACAGCATCTGCGTTAGTCCAACTCCTTTACTAAATCCAATGTGTAATGTTTTGTTGTTGTTGTGGGGTTTAATGCCATATTTCAGCACACGATAGGCTATGCATGGCGGACAGTATTAATGGTGGAGGAAGAACCCGGGAAAACCCTGGGAAGAACCACTGACCCATAAGAAGCTGCTGGCAAGTTTCTCACATACCCACGTTAGCCGAATCCTAGACTCGAAACCTGGAATTCATTCAGAGCACTCTATTTGTTTGGGGTTGTGACTTTTAGGATTATTTTGGATTTAATTCACAATACTGAAAGTTCTTCTTAAAATTTTCATTTTATAACTTTGAAAATTAAATTATGTGCTAAGTTTTACAAAACTTGCTGGTTTTACTTCCTTCAGTTACTTAGTTTAAGACCACAGAAGTCGTAACAACTGAGACAAGAAAACTTACCAGTAATTAGGAGCTGAGAATACAGTTATACACTTTCCATCATGGGACACCTCATAACCCTCATTCTTCACCTCATGACTGCGAATAATGTAATCCAGCTTGTTTTTCTGTAGAAAGCGTTTCGTTACATCTGGTCCAAATTGTGTCCCCACACCTCGTTTACTTTGAGATCGCCCACACTGGGGCTGAGGGTCTGACCACAGCAACTCGCACATCACACCTAGAACATAACAAATGTATACGCTGCAATGTGTGCGTGTGTGTGTGTGTTTTTACATGTAATTGTATAATATGTAAAAGGAAACTGATATACCCTATTATCTGATGTATCGGACAACCATTTTCTGCTCTGCATTTGCAGATACTTCAGTTATAGTATTATCCTTCACTCACTTTTCATGTATTATATTTTTATTAATACATTTTTTATAAAACTGTCCTGCAAATATTGACCCAACAATGGAATTTTTATGCTACTGTTTTTTTATAAAATTATTTATTGTCAAAATGCAGATCTATAAGGGTTACCTCAAAAATACAGTTATTCATTAAAGTGACATTTTTTTACCATGGTGAACAAAAGTGATTGATAACCTGATAAAGCTGGGATTTGTTGTGAAGCATTCTTTCTCACCCTTGATTTTCAACACCCCGAAAGCACCTATTCTAAACAAAATGGAGGTATTTGATTTATAGTACAATGACATTTCAGAGATTACTTTAAAGCAGAGGAGTGAACCATCAGTAGACCAAATTTCCACAGTATCACTTTCTTTGAAAATTTCCATAAATGCTTACAAAAACAGCTAGGAGAAAAGGGGAGATTCCTCATAATATTGTATTGCTGAACTTAATCTTGAACCCAGCTAGCACTTGGGCGTTTCTGTGCTAGAATCATCCCTCTGTAATGCAAAATGAAATCATGCATTCTTGTAAATTCACTGTAAATGACAGGATAGAAGTATAGAAATTAAGTACAGTGGTCCAGCTCTTATATGGCCACCCCTTATGCACCAGGAAAGTGGCCTTATAAGACAGGTGGCCTTTCCAGAGGGGGACTAAATTTTTTGTGAGAAGTATAAGTAATGTACATAGCAAGAAAGCTACATACTTCAATACACTTAATATCTTCATTTAATATCTTCGTTTAAAAGTAACATTAATTATTAAAAGGTTCTTTTTGCTATAATAATAGACTTATTTGAAGTGACTATAAATTAATAGTTCTTATTCTTGGCATAAGCGTGATATGCAAGCAGGTATGGTTGTCATGCACATTGCAAAACCATTCAAAAACGTTAATTAAATCTTGGTACATACATAATTCAAATTCCATTTGCTCCATTTTCCCACTGCTGCTGAATAACCTCCATATCAGTTACGACGTTTATTCAAGTCTTTTCAACATAAAATTGTTCTATTCGAGTCTTTTCTATATTAAATTGTTCAGCAAGTCCCAACTCACCCGATGTCATCAAGTAGAATAACCAACTTTCTTCTAAAATAATACGTCTCGGTTTAAGAGATGACATGTTAATGTTTGGCAATGATTTATTCAGATGTTGCTAACTGTATGCGATTTAATTATGCAGACACAACTTTTGTCGAGTGCATGAAATGCCTTATTCGTAAAGGAAGCGATAACTGTGTTGTCACATGATATTTTGGTCTTTGTCTGGTACCCAGTTTTGTTCAAGGTCATTGTTAATTTCTGTGTGTGTGTGTGTGTTAATGCACAAAATCAATTTTGACCGTTATGATCTTGACAATTATTTCTGGATGTAATAATCAAAGAAAAGAACTCAACAGAACTGTGAGCCCCAAAACTCTACCATAACATTGTTGAACCCTTTAAGAATTTGTTTTGCAGTTTCTCATGTCTCAACTAAACATACAAACTCATCTTTAATTTTCTGAATTTTGCTAATTTTGTCTTAATTTTAATTATCAAAGAAAATTTAAACTTGAAATATGCAGCAAATCAAAATCTATCAACATATTTCTAAACAACTGTTTGTCAAACTAGCCTACACTCAAAATTGCCAGACCAAAGCATCTACAAAAACAGGAATCAAAGGTTTTAGATATATGCATTGTGTGTGGAAAGTCAAATGACATCAGAGAAGCCAACCCATTAGTATATTTATCGGGGATCCAAGCATCAATTTTTCAGAATCTGACCACAGTGGAGGTCTCTAAAGAGAGTAGTAATCATAAACAAATCAACTCTGCCTAAGATCTCTTTACTTATTTGCTTTTATCATTCTCTGATAAATTTAAAAACATATACACATTCATGGTTATGGGGCTTTACTTGACAGCATGGTGACTTCGGTTGTCAGTAGGCACATTTTTTTAATCTTGTCCATAACTGAAAGCTGATTGGTGCTACCGTTGATGGTTATGTCCCTAACACACAACTTTGGGATAGAATATATTCTCTTTCATTTTAATCAGGTCTAAGATACATCTGAAATGTCTTATTGTTTCAGACATTGGACCTAAGGTACCCCTAATTATCCCATGCAATTGCCTGGTCATTATGTTTTCCAGACTAATTAAACACTTTACAGACCGAAATCATATGACAAAAGAAGTGTTGTTGTTGTGGGGTTTAATGCCATTTTTCAGCACATGATAGGCTATGCATGGTGGCCAGTATTAATGGTGGAGCAAGAACCCGGGAAAATCCCCGGAAAGAACCACCGACCCACGAGAAACTACTGGCAAGCTTTCTCACATACACACATTGGCCGAATCCTAGACTTGAACCCAGGCAGACAGAAGTGATATGGCAGCAATCCGTAACGGAGAGCGCTTTAGACCACTCAGGGCCCCACAAAAGAAGTGTGAATGTTTGTCTCCTGCATATATATATATATATATATATATATATATATATATATATATATATATATATATATATAATTTACCCTCTTCAGGTGGCTGCCTATGTCTGTCTACCTTCCTGATGTCATCCAATGTCACGTTGTCGTCTTTGAATAACCCACCATGCATAACCTACAAAGAAGTAAATGTATTTACTCATTTCAGCTTCATGATTCCAGTAAAGAATTTAAGATTTCAATTCAGTTTTGTTTGTTTTGTTTTTTACATATAGTATGTAATTATTGGTAAAATTTATTCCAATCTTCCATTTTAATATACCATATATATAGGTTTATAAGAGGAGTCTGACTGCATACTTCACAGACCCAGATCTGCCATCACTAAGGCCCAGATCTGGATCTGTGTAGTTTGTTTGGAGTAATCAGTAGAACAAACAACATAGACCCTGATCTGCAGATGCATTATGCTATGGCAGATCTGGAGCTATGTTGTTTGCAGTTGACTCCTCTTACAAGCGAGTATATTTGGTGTATTCTAAGAAATTTTAAACTGAGAAGATGTCATTCATTTCACTAAACAATTTTTCAAACTGATGTATCACAATTAAAATTCATTAGAAGGTGATAACAAAGAACCTGATACATGTCACAAAAAAATCTTCTAAACTTATGTACCACAATCAAAATTTCATTAGATTAAAAACACCCATGGTTAAGCAGAGTAGACTAAATTCCTTTGCTTATTCTGAACTTATAAACAGGAACTCTAAAAAGAGGATACTGCTGACAACAGTTGTCATTCAGAAGAACTGAATGAACAATAAGCACAACAATTTAATGGATAATAAGCACAATGACTGAATGGACAATAAACACAAAGACTGAATGGACAATAAGCACAATGAATGAAAGGACAATAAGCACAAAGACTGAATGAACAATAAGCACAAAGACTGAATGGACAATAGGCACAATGAATGAATGAACAATAAGCACAATGAATGAATGGACAATAAGCACAATGATTTAATGAACAATAAGCACAAAGACTGAATGGACAATAAGCACAAAGACTGAATGGACAATAAGCACAAAGATTGAATGAACAATAAGCACAAAGAATGAATGGACAATAACCACAATGATTGAATGAACAATAAGGACATAATAAGCACAAAGACTGAATGGACAATAAACACAAAGACTGAATGAACAATAAGCACAAAGACTGAATGAACAATAAGCACAAAGACTGAATGGACAATAAGCACAAAGACTGAATGAACAATAAGCACAAAGAATGAATGGACAATAACCACAATGATTGAATGAACAATAAGGACATAATAAGCACAAAGACTGAATGGACAATAAACACAAAGACTGAATGAACAATAAGCACAAAGACTGAATGGACAATAAGCACAAAGACTGAATGGACAATAAGCACAATGACTGAATAGACAATAAGCACAAAGACTGAATGGACAATAAGCACAAAGATTGAATGAACAATAACCACAATACTTAATGGACAATAAGCACAAAGACTGAATGAACAATAAGCACAAAGACTGAATGGACAATAAGCACAAAGACTGAATGGACAATAAGCACAAAGACTGAATGGACAATAAGCACAAAGATTAAATGGACAATAAGCACAAAGACTGAATGAACAATAAGTACAAAGACTGAATGGACAATAAGAACAAAGACTGAATGGACAATAAGCACAAAGATTAAATGGACAATAAGCACTAAGACTGAATGAACAAATAAGCACAAAGATTGAATGGACAATAAGCACAAAGACTGAATGAACAATAAGCACAAAGACTGAATGGACAATAAGCACAAAGACTGAATGGACAATAAGAACAAAGACTGAATGGACAATAAGCACTAAGACTGAATGGACAATAAGCACTAAGACTGAATGAACAATAAGCACAAAGATTGAAGGGACAATAAGCACAAAGACTGAATGGACAATAAACACAAAGACTGAATGGACAATAAACACAAAGACTGAATGGACAATAAACACAAAGATTGAATGGACAATAAGCACAAAGACTGAATGAACAATAAGCACATAATAAGCACAAAGACTGAATGGACAATAAGCACAAAGACTGAATGGACAATAAGCACAATGAATGAATGGACAATAAGCACAAAGATTGAATGGACAATAAGCACAAAGACTGAATGAACAATAAGCACAAAGACTGAATGGACAATAAGCACAAAGACTGAATGGACAATAAGAACAAAGACTGAATGGACAATAAGCACTAAGACTGAATGGACAATAAGCACAAAGATTGAAGGGACAATAAGCACAAAGACTGAATGGACAATAAACACAAAGACTGAATGGACAATAAGCACTAAGACTGAATGGACAATAAGCACAAAGATTGAATGAACAATAAGCACAAAGACTGAATGAACAATAAGCACAAAGACTGAATGGACAATGAGCACAAAGATTGAAGGGACAATAAGCACAAAGACTGAATGGACAATAAACACAAAGACTGAATGGACAATAAGCACTAAGACTGAATGGACAATAAGCACAAAGATTGAATGAACAATAAGCACAAAGACTGAATGAACAATAAGCACAAAGACTGAATGGACAATAAGCACAACGATTGAAGGGACAATAAGCACAAAGACTGAATGAACAAGAAGCACAAAGACTGAATGGACAATAAGCACAAAGACTGAATGAACAATAAGCACATAATAAGCACAAAGACTGAATGGACAATAAGCACAAAGACCGAATGGACAATAAGCACAAAGACTGAATGGACAATAAGCACAAAGATTGAATGGACAATAAGCACAAAGACTGAATGAACAATAAGCACATAATAAGCACAAAGACTGAATGGACAATAAGCACAAAGACTGAATGGACAATAAGCACCAAGACTGAATGGACAGTAAGCACAAAGACTGAATGAACAATAAGCACAAAGACTGAATGGACAATAAGCACAAAGACTGAACGGATAATAAGAACAAAGACTGAATGGACAATAAGCACTAAGACTGAATGGACAATAAGCACAAAGATTGAAGGGACAATAAGCACAAAGACTGAATGGACAATAAACACAAAGACTGAATGGACAATAAGCACTAAGACTGAATGGACAGTAAGCACAAAGATTGAATGAACAATAAGCACAAAGACTGAATGAACAATAAGCACAAAGACTGAATGGACAATGAGCACAAAGATTGAAGGGACAATAAGCACAAAGACTGAATGGACAATAGACACAAAGACTGAATGAACAATAAGCACTAAGACTGAATGGACAATAAGCACAAAGATTGAATGTACAATAAGCACAAAGACTGAATGAACAATAACCACAAAGATTGAATGAACAATAAGCACAAAGACTGAATGGACAATAAGCACAAAGACAGAATGGACAATAATCACAAAGACTGAATGGACAATGAGCACAAAGATTGAAGGGACAATAAGCACAAAGACTGAATGGACAATAGACACAAAGACTGAATGAACAATAAGCACTAAGACTGAATGGACAATAAGCACAAAGATTGAATGTACAATAAGCACAAAGACTGAATGAACAATAACCACAAAGATTGAATGAACAATAAGCACAAAGACTGAATGGACAATAAACACAAAGACAGAATGAACAATAACCACAAAGATTGAATGGACAATAAGCACAAAGACAGAATGGACAATAATCACAAAGACTGAATGGACAATGAGCACAAAGACAGAATGGACAATAATCACAAAGACTGAATGGACAATAAGCACAAAGACAGAATGGACAATAAGCACAAAGACAGAATGGACAATAACCACAAAGATTGAATGAACAATAAGCACAAAGACTGAATGGACAATAAGCACAAAGACAGAATGAACAACAACCACAAAGACTGAATGGACAATAAGCACAATGACTGAATGGACAATAAGCACAAAGACTGAATGAACAATAACCACAAAGATTGAATGAACAATAAGCACAAAGACTGAATGGACAATAAGCACAAAGACTGAATGGACAATAAGCACAAAGACAGAATGGACAATAAGAACAAAGACTGAATGGACAATAAGCACAAAGACTGAATGAACAATAACCACAAAGATTGAATGAACAATAAGCACAAAGACTGAATGGACAATAAGCACAAAGACAGAATGGACAATAATCACAAAGACTGAATGGACAATGAGCACAAAGATTGAAGGGACAATAAGCACAAAGACTGAATGGACAATAGACACAAAGACTGAATGAACAATAAGCACTAAGACTGAATGGACAATAAGCACAAAGATTGAATGTACAATAAGCACAAAGACTGAATGAACAATAACCACAAAGATTGAATGAACAATAAGCACAAAGACTGAATGAACAATAACCACAAAGACTGAATGGACAATAAGCAGACTGAAATGCTTATAGTTACTGTAAATGACTAATGTGAAACTTTAGCAACAGTCTGATGTACCCAAAAAAAACATCAATCATATCAACGGATATTTTTAAAAAAATGCATAATTACTAGAAAGTCAGGGCATGCAAATTGACCTCAAGGGACTGCATGTTGATCCAACAGTCGAAGCATTGCTGTCAAACATATGACCTTTGCCCAAAAGGTCACAAGAATTAACGAGCACTTCATGGAAAGTTTTGAGTAAGCTTCATAGCGATTTATCGAAAGTATGAAGACAATCCATCACGAGGGTTAGCACATTTTTTATATAGCCAAAACCTTAACACAAATTTTCTTTCACTGTGATCTTGATCCCAAGGTCAATGGGGTAAGTGAGCATATCATAGAATGAATTGTCTTAGCTATATAACTGCAAGAACAAACTTAAAGACCTAATAATGTTCCCTACTTTAAAATTTACACCATGTTTTTATGTTTTTTAATTTCATGATGTTTGTTTCCTGTAATAATATCATTATATATGTTTTTCTTGTTATAGGTGTTGTCTAATGTTGTAAAGCGCTTAGAGCTTCTAAAGATTAGGTGCTAGACAAAGTCCTCATTATTATTATTATCATTATTATTATTATAACAATTCATCCCATGTGTGAACAAAAAGAGTTTAGGAAATATAAACAAAAAAAACTTGGACAATACCTTAACATAAGCTTTCCATGGCTATGACCTTGACCCTGAAGTTAAGGTGTCTTGCAAGAAAGACACAGAATGAACTGTCTTAGCTCTAAAATGAGTCATGCCTAATATCATGAGAATTTGTCAAGGTTTTAGAAAATGTATTATCTTGAAAAACTTTAACCAAACCTTAAATTGTTGCTGACAATACTGACAAAAATGCACCAGTGATGGACAAGTGAGCAGCATGTCTTACTTTCCACTAAAGTGGACTCAACAAATGTAAACTGTAATAGTTTTTTTTTAATATAAAACATTTCTGCAAATTATCCTAACTTGCAGTTTTAAATTTACCCAAGTAGTAAATTCACTTTTAACAAATTGCCTTTAAATATGCCTTTAGAAATGATTTGCTTGTTTATTTTTTAAGCTATGCACCGTGTGTTTTGTCCAAATGTATCCATGTATTATGATATGTTTGTATGTCTTGCAAACCATGTTTTGATTTACTGTCTTTATTGTTCTTTATGTAATATCGGTGAAAAGCTCTTTAAAGATGATGTCAGATTATTGTTTAAGTCATGCTGACTTTAAATAAATCCCATTCTAATGTCAGTGGTTGCAAAAACACATTGAATGGCCATCCGCCTTAAAATCTCTTCCTCAAAAACATAACCAGCTTGAACAAATGCTAATATGCTAATCAAGACTACAACGTTATACCAATTAACTCAGTAGACCAGAATGCTAATCAGGACTACAACGTTATACCAATTAACTCAGTAGACCAGAATGCTAATCAGGACTACAACGTTATACCAATTAACTCAGTAGACCAGTATGCTAATCAGGACTACAACGTTATACCAATTAACTCAGTAGACCAGAATGCTAATCAGGACTACAACGTTATACCAATTAACTCAGTAGACCAGTATGCTAATCAGGACTACAACGTTATACCAATTAACTCAGTAGACCAGTATACTAATCAGGACTACAACGTTATACCAATTAACTCAGTAGACCAGTATGCTGAGGTATATATTGTCTTACCCAATACACATGCAAATTCTGGACCAAAATGACCTAGCAATTTAGTTAGTTTACCAGCTTTTTCAAGAATCAGTCCAGACAGGTTTCAGTATACTCGTTTCGACTCGTTTCAGTATGAGTGTTTTAGTTGCTGCAGTAACCTGCCGTAGCGAGACAAATACCATGATCAATGTAGGCGGCAAAATATGAGACTGGCTGACAGATAGAAAACTGTATCTTACCAATATTCTGTTGTTTATGCAGTGTGCAAGAGGCAGCCAGTTGAAAACCTCTGTAAACAGATCTGCCATCTGGGTGGTGAATGTACTGATAGTTAAGGAATCATCATAACAACAGCAAACAACAGTACATATTCTTAACAGAATGAAAGAAATCAAACTGAAGAAAGACGTGGATGATAAGGTGGGGAATGAACAGATAAAAAGCAAAACGGCAGAAACTGTGATGGCATGTATAACAAAATGAAGATGACAGAAGAGCAATTTAGAAAATGGTGCTCCCTCATTTGCATGCTGTCAATTGGAGACATACAAGTACCCTTATATTATATGTCAGGGAACTAAGGGATGTTCCAACTGCCATTAAAATCCAACAAGCAAGCCAACAAAATGTCTGTATAGTGTTTGTGCATTAGAACACAAAAACTAGTCAATGTAAAGAAGTGAAATCACAGTGTATGTATTGGCACTGAATGGTACATAATGTTATTAACTGTCATAGGATCCTAATTAAAAGTCAAGTTCTACAAATGTTAAAAAGAATCATACTTAGTTCTGACAAGAAATGAGCAAACTGAAATTAAATAAGTAACAATGATAAAATAAACTCTGACCAAGTTAATGGGATTCATGACTATACCCCTGGTATAAGATAGGCAGTTGAATACTGAGGGGATTTAGAATGAAAGACCAGGATGTAAAATGTAATGAAATGGCCAATGTAATTCATGCAAAATAGACTAGGAAATCTTATGTACAGTCATCTGTCTTAAACCCCATTTCCAATACTCAATCAATTAATAACAAAATAAAGCTGTATTTGAACAAAGGTCATAAGAGACCAATTTTATCACATATTATCTACTTCAGGTAGGTTTGATTGTCAAAAAAAAAATTAAAATTCTAAGAGATAGTTTAAAAGAAAGAATAACACAATACATGGATTGCAAGATACAAGAATGCTTATAATGAAACAACAAAAATATTATTCCATATGAATAAAAATAAATAAATATAGTAACACTTTCCTTTCTTTGCAGCAGCTCAAAATCATTTGTGCACATTTGTAAGATTTATTTCATAATGCCTTTCTGTTGAATTTGATCTAAATATTTTGGTGACTTTATTTTAAAAGGGCATAACAAGATTCTATGTTTAATAGTGTCAACCATTTCTCTGACTGATTCATTAAATTGTTTATACGTAAATGGTCTTGATAATACACTGTAATAAGTTCTCTGTAAACTTTGGTCACAATTATTCATGCAGTATTTGAGAAGTCATTTAATGATTTTATATTTTAGGAATTGCACCCATCTATGGGTCAGAAGGAACTGTACCCATCAATGGGTCAGAAAGAACTGTACCCATCCATGGGTCAGAAGGTACTGTACCCATCAATGGGTCAGAAGGAACTGTACCCATCAGTGGATCAGAAGGAACTGTACCCATCAATGAGTCAGAAGGAACTGTACCCATCCATGGGTCAGAAGGAACTGTATCCATCCATGGGTGAAAAGGAACTGTACCCATCAATGGGTCAGAAGGAACTGTGCCCATCAATGGGTCAAAAGGAACTGTACTCATCAATGGGTCAGAAGGAGCTGTACCCATCCATGGGTCAGAAGGTACTGTACCCATCAATGGGTCAGAAGGAACTGTACCCATCAGTGGATCAGAAGGAACTGTACCCATCAATGAGTCAGAAGGAACTGTACCCATCCACGGGTCAGAAGAAACTGTATCCATCCATGGGTGAAAAGGAACTGTACCCATCAATGGGTCAGAAGGAACTGTGCCCATCAATGGGCCAAAAGGATCTGTACTCATCAATGGGTCAGAAGGAGCTGTACCCATCCATGGGTCAGAAGAAGCTATACCCATCCATGGGTCAGAAGGAACTGTACCCATCCATGGGTCAGAAGGAACTGTACCCATCAATGGGTCAGAAGGAGCTGTACCCATCCATGGGTCAGAAGGAACTGTACCCATCCATGCGTCAAAAGGAACTGTACCCATCCATGGGTCAGAAGGAGCTGTACCCATCCATGGGTCAGAAGGAGCTGTACCCATCCATGGGTCGGAAGGAACTGTACCCATCCATGGGTCAGAAGGAACTGTACCCATCATTGGGTCAGAAGGAACTGTACCCATCAATGGGTCGGAAGGAACTGTACCCATCCATGGGTCAGAAGCTACTGTACCCATTAATGGGTCAGAAGGAACTGTACCCATCAATCGGTCAGAAGGACTTTTACCCATCAATGGGTCAGAAGTATCTGTACCCATCAATGGGTCAGAAGGTACTGTACCCATCCATGGGTCAGAAGGTACTGTACTCATCAATGGGTCAGAGTATCTGTACCCATCAATCGGTCAGAAGGATTTTTACCCATCAATGGGTCAGAAGTATCTGTACCCATCAATGGGTCAGAAGGCAGATATTATGTAAGATTAATTTAAACTGAATACTTACAATGTCCTGATATGAGGATGATACTTAAAGACTGACTGTGATGAACTATGGATGCATGGCAATTACAGTATTCTCACTTGGTCTCATGGCCAGATCAGCAATGGTTGCAAGGTGATTACACTATTATTACTTGGTCTTATAGCTTTTTGAGTTATAGATGTAAGGTAATTACAATATTCTCACTTGTCTTATGGTCAGATGAGCTATGTATGTAAGGTAATTGCAGTGGAAACTGTCTTGAAAGACCACCCCTTCTGCCTGAACACAATGGTCACTCAAGACAGGTGGTCTCTCATAGCAGGTCATAATACTATATAATCAATAAATCTGTACATGAAGAACCTGGTCTCTCAAGACAGGTGGTCTCTCAAGACAGGTTTTACTGTACAATATTCTCACTTGATCTCATGGCCGGATGAGCAATGTATGAAAGGTAATTACAATATTCTTACTTGGTCTTATGGCTAGATGAGCTATGGATGTAAGGCATTTACATTATCTTCCCTTGGTCTAATGGCCAGACAAGCTATGGATGTAAGGCAATTACAGTATTCTCATTTGGTGCGTGTGTGTGTGATTCAAATTTTTAATGCAGCTTTAACAATTTTTCAGTCATATTGTTACGATGTCTGCAGTGGGACAGTTTAAAGTGATGTCCAGCACTGGGGCATCATGCCGCAGACACATAGCATGATGTCCCACCCATTCACATTATCCTGACACCTGGCTGACTAGTCCTAGCACTAACAGCTTAATGCTGAGCGCCTAGTGAGTCAGCTGTTAGTACCATTTTTATAAGTCTTTGGTATGACTCGGCTGGGGTTCGAACCCATTACCTCCTGCATCCAAAATAGATGCTCTAACAACTAGAATCATTTGGTCTTATGGCCAGATGGATGCATGGTAATTACAGTATTCTCACTTCTTCTTATGGCCAGATGAGCTATGGATGTTGTTGTTGTTGTGGAGTTTAACACCATTTTTCAGCACACGATAGGCTATACATGGCGGAAAATATTAATGGTGGCGGAAGAACCTGGGAAAAGCCCGGAAAGAACCACCAACCCACGAGAAGCTACTTGCAAGCTTTCTCACATACCCACATTGGCTGAATCCTAGACTCGAACCGCCGCAGACAGAGGTGAGATGGCAGTGATCTGTAATGAAGAGCGCTTTAGACCACTCGGGGCCACAGCTATGGGTGTAAAGCAATTACGATATTTTCATTTTGGTCTTATGTCCTGATGAGCTAAATCTAGAAAGAACAAGCAAACATAAGATTTATGTTTTGCATCAAATATATATGCCACCAATGCAGCATATGAAAGTCTAACTCGTATATAAATAAAACATACATATTAAATTTTGTCTACCTCAGCTGAGTTTGCATATCAGTACAAATATACCCATTAAATTTTGTCTACCTCAGCTGATTTTGGCTATCAGTACAAATAGACCCATTAAATTGTGTCTACCTCAGCTGATTTTGCATATCAGTACAAATATACCCATTAAATTGTGTCTATTTCAGCTGATTTTGGCATCTTTCTAGGAAGGACATTGTTAAAAAAAAGTCAGAAACATTCAAAAATGTATAAAACTTTACAAATTATAGAAATGGGTTACTGCAGCTGCAGCATGATTAACTACTAAATTTCAGGTCATTAATAATGCAATAGTCCAACACTGTTAAAGGATATTTTGATTTTACTTCCCCTTCAAATCCATACATTTGATTCATTGTTGCACTTTCATGATTTCCTGCAAATAGAGAACCAAAATAAATAATTGTGCACATTTCAAACAACAATGATAAACCACTTGTGACAGCTTTGTAAATGATACATAACAATTGTTTAGTGATTACTGGATTAAATTTTTCAACCTATGATATTTTTTTGAAAAATCCGATAATTGTATTCAGTTCAGAAAGAAAGAAAGACAGAAGATTACCACAAATATAACTTCCAAAAATAAAAAAATACCTTTTTTGTATTTGTTAAAATTAAATGAGGCAGAAAAACACTAAACTGGTCAATATAGCTAAAATGATTTAAAACTTACTTGACTTTAGGAAATTAAAACTGAAATCATATTTTGGTCAAGTGATACATTTACTGGACACTAATGACCTGAATTTCTTATAATAAAAGCAAACAATATTATTTTACTTTTAAAATTGTCCTCAAACCTAATTTTAAACACTAATCAACATTAAGTAGGTAAAAATAGTAAAAATTTCAAGCATCTGCTATATTAAAACAAGAGTTCCATAAAATGCTATGCCTATGATAATATGGCCATTGAAAAAATAATACATTTCATATATGCTTGACAGACAGGACAAAACACAGATAAGTTAATTAAAAATACAAATTATAATACTCTTTAATCACCTTCACATACCTCTGGCCATGTAGAAGTGATCTGGATAAAGAAGTTTAAAACTAAAGAGAACTAGTATACACTCCACAGAGAAGGATCCTCTGTCGACAAAATCTCCATTGAACAGCTGATACATGTGTCAAGGAAATAAGCGTTTCGCAGTAGGAGACGTCTTGCCCACAATTAGACTACAATAATGAAGGTTTCTGATGATGGCAAAACAGGAATACAGAGTGTATCAGCTCACAAACATTAGATATACGGAGTTATATCAAAGTTTACCTTAAATACAGAACTGATAAAAATGATACTAAGACAAGACAGGAACTTTCAGCGTATTATACAGACCAGAAAGGATGTCCAAGGGTATCACACAAGCCAGACAGGAACTCCCAGGGTATTACACAAGCCAGACAGGAACGCTCAAGGTATTGCACAACCCAGAGAGAAACTCCTTAAGTATTACACTGATCGCACAGGAACTCCCAGGGTTTTACACAACCCAGGCAGGAACTTCCTGAGAAATACACAGATAAGGCAGGAACTCCCTAGGTATTACACAGATCACACAGGATCTCCCAGGGTATTACACAACCTAGGCAGGAACTTCCTGAGAAATACACAGGTAAGGCAGGAACTCCCTGGGTATTAGACAGACCACACAGGAACTCCCAGGGTTTTACACAACCCAGGCAGGAACTTCCTGAGAAATATACAGATAAGACAGGAACTCTCTGGGTATTAGACAGACTACACAGAAACTCCCAGTGTTTCATACAACCCAGACAGGAACTCCCTGGGTATTAGACAGACCACACAGGCACTCCGTGTTTTACACAACCTAGGCAGAAACTCTCAGAATAAAACACAGACAAGACAGAAACTCTTAGTGTATCAAAACATAAATAGTAAAACTATCATAGAATTTTACATAAACAGTAACACTATCATAGAATTTAACATAAACAGTAACACAATCGTAGAATTTAACATATATAGTAACACTATCGTAGAATTTAACATAAATAGTAACACTATAATAGAATTTAACATAAACAGTAACACTATCATAGAATTTAACATAAATAGTAATACTACTGTAGAATTTAACATAAATAGTAACACTATCGTAGAATTTAACATAAACAGTAACACTATCGTAGAATTTCACATAAATAGTAACACTATCAAGGAATTTAACATAAACAGTAACACTATCGTAAAATTTAACATAAATAGTAACACTATCATAGAATTTAACTTGCGTACAGAAGCTAATAAAGAAGATATGCAAGTTAAAAAATAAGGTCAACACAGCATTTAACATTTTTTATAAGGATGTAACAACTTTCTCACTACAATGTCCAGAAAGGAACTCCCAGGGTATTACACAGTCCTGACAGGAAATCCCAGGATATTATACAATCCAGAGAGAAGCTCCCCGGGTTACAATATTAGACAATTGGTTTTACTGTCCAAAACTTACAGCTATATATATCAATTAATGAACATGATAGAAGACTTCAACAAAAATAAACCTACTGCATTTTAATGCCATCACCACTGCAAATATGACAGCCATGTCTCACCAATTACAGGCAAAACAATAAATCATTCAAATAATTTTCATCTTGAATCACACTCTAAAGAGAAACATAATTTACAAGTGTAAAGCAATCTTAAATGGTAAAAAATAAACTTGTCTATGTATGTATGTATGTATGTATGTATGTATGTATGTATGTATGGTTAGCAGCACATTAATGGCTATATGCTGGCAAATAAAAGATATGTTCTAAAAGTGTTAAAAATAAATAATCACCAAAAAACTTTGGAGACTTCGCAAATAAATATAAATTACTATAAGATAAAAGAGGTAAGATAAATATTTTAAAATTCTTTAAAAGGTATTTACAGTGTAAGATAAAAATAGGTAAAATCTGTCAAATTTAGACTCAAACTTTTTTAATATAAACTACATTCTCATTTAAAAAATAACAATGATTTTATCTGCTGGTACATCATCGTGAAATTTTTCAATGGAGTTTACAACACATACCTCCTTCACCCTGGGTGGAAGTTAATACTCAACAAACATATGTTCCACTGTCAATGAACAATGGTTGAGTATGCATTCTGGTTGATATTCACCATTCAGGAGGTATGCACAATCCAAGTACACATATCATATATGCCATTGGTCCAATACTACCTCATTTCTGTTTTGCATCTTATATGCCATTGCTCCAATGCTACCTCATCTGTGTCGTGTCCTATATGCTATTAGCCCAACACTACTTCATCTGTGTTGTGTCCTATATGCTATTGGCCCAACACTACCTCATTTGTGTTGCATCCTATATGCTATTGGCCCAACACTACCTCATTTGTGTTGTATCCTATATGCTATTGGCCCAACACCTCATTTGTGTTGCATCCTATATGCTATTGGCCCAACACTACCTCATTTGTGTTGCATCCTATATGCTATTGGCCCAACACTACCTCATTTGTATTGCATCCTATATGCTATTGGCCCAACACTACCTCATCTGTGTTGTGTCCTATATGCTATTAGCCCAACACTACCTCATCTGTGTTGTGTCCTATATGCTATTAGCCCAACACTACCTGTCCTATACGAATTAATTGAATTTACTCTGAAAAATGAAAGGATTTGTTGAGGACCTTTTACACTGGCAGGACAAATATTATTTTGGGGAATAAAGAATTTTACAGACTAACTGTTCCTACTTTTAGGTCAGGATGAATTCTTGTGCCAAAAGGTGGAATGAAATTTAGTTTCTGTGTGTACAAGATTTAGTATTTTGGCCTAAAGGTAACACCATGTGCTGGATTAGCTAAGAAAGGACAACTCATCCAAAGTAGGAGTGAGCTAAACCTTCTTCCGGGTGGCCAAAGTAAAGAAGAACGACGTGAAGTTGCTGCTGGGTCTGCCATCAAATCATAGCTAGTTAGCAATCACACAAATCTCCCAAAAGGGCATGAAAGATGGACTAATGCAAATGAGAATCCTAATGTCTGGAAAGAGACATGCACCTTAACACCGACCATGACCAACTCAGATGAGATCAAGGCCAAATTTTTTGAAAACCTGGAGTCTCTTACTGCAGAAGTACCAAATGCAGACAAATTCATCATCAGATTATTTGGTATCATTATAGAGCAAAACTGTCTACTTTTCTGTAATACCACCCATTTAGGTGAATCTTAAATGACTTTGACACAACAGAGCCCTGAAATAGAATACAACCTCATGGTACATAAATGTGGCACCAGGGGTTAATGAGCTAACAAGGATTTTGGGAATTTTTCACAAATTGTCAAGGAGTGGCTATTTTTTTAATTTATGTGCAATATTGCTGCATAAATGATCAAAAACACAAGGAATATTCAAATGTGGTAATGTCATTAAAATTCTCCCATTAAATAATGAAAATATTCTTAAATCTGATTCTGAAAAGTGAAATGTCTGTTTTTTGTAAGAAAACTGGTATGTTGCCATTACTCTTACAGATACAAGAAAAAAGGTAAAGTCTAATTCTCTAATAGGTATACAACATAAATGGTAAAAAAAATAAATTTCTCTAATAGGTATACAACATAAAGGGTAAAAAATATAAATTTCTCTAATAGGTACACAACAAAAAGGATAAAAAAATATAAATTTCTCTAATAGGTACACAACATAAAGGGTAAAAAAATAAAAATTTCTCTAATATGTATATAATATAAAGGGTAAAGAAATTTCATTCTCTAGTAGGTACACAAAAAAAGGTACAGAAATCTAATTCTCAAATAGGTATATAACATACAGAAAAAAGTAAAGACGTATAATTTTCTAATAGGTAATAACATAAAAGCTTAAAGTAAAAATGCAAAGTCCTTAAAATAAAGAATCAATATTTGCCATGACATTCTTTAACCTCTATCAGGATGGATCTTCCATTTAGAGGCCTGCAGAGCTCTTATTACCATGTTATGTTCAGTACATGTATTACACACGCAAAAGGATACGTAAGGGTTTGACTCAGAAGGTATACCATTAAGTTCAAATATATTCAACAAATCATAATACTGGCCATGAATATCACCACACACTGTGAACTTCTTACCCTGAAAAACAGAGAAGTGGAACTGTTACAAGAGTTATATGAGATGAAGAAATTACAGGTAACTATAACACAAGAATGTAGTCTGAATAATCACTATTGCATGAAAAGCAGATCACTAGATCAATTTTACTAATGAAATGTATGCATTGCCAAAGATGCATGTTTTGATTTGTTAAAGGATGCTGCCATATCTAGAAGCTGATATTCAAGGGTTTGAAAACTAAAGTAACACTGCCAAGAGATCAATGACTGCCAAAATGAAGAACTAGCCTATTGGACAAATGTTGATTAAAAAATTGCTAAGAGATTTAAACAGTATCTAAAAAACTAGATTCTTGAAATCTGTGGTAAATTCAAGCCATATACAAGTGCTGTTCCACTACTGTACAAGAATCTGTTAGAACTTTAATATGGTCCTAGAATTAACACAAGCTTCTTGAAGGGATTGATGCTCTAATATCCAAAAGGAATTTACAGGAATGCAAGATAAAACCATTTCTTCTATGTAACTGCTGAGTGCTAAAACCATCTCTGATGTTCTCACGTGAGAAGACTATTTAAATTAGTACAGAGGCAGGCATACTTATGTAAGACTTACACTATTTTTGCTTTAAACCCATTAGAAGGATTTTGGTGAAAATCCCTTGGTGATATGATCATCCATTCATGGTTTTTGTGTACATATAGGTCTGTTTGGGTTTAATACTATTGTTCATGATAGGTTATACATAGCATCCAGTATACCTGGCAGTGAAAAAACCCTGGAAGAACCACCAACATATGAGATGCTACTGGCAAACTTTTTCACACACCCATGTTGTCTGAGTCAAGACTTGAACCCATGAGGAAAGCGGTGACATGTGATTTAAAAGGGCCAAATGCCTTAGACTGCTTGGCCACCCAGGTCTTGTCATCCATTCAGAAAAATTAGCGACAAGATTTTTAATCTCTTCATTATGGCTGTCATATTTGAGGCCAAATTGGCACCATTTTCTTTCAGGACCAACTAGATGTCATAATCAGTCTTCTAGTGAAAACACTGTGTTGATATGAATTTTAACTTAGGATGTGTAGCATTAACAAACTTTTCAAAATGGCTGCCTTTATGGCCTCATTGGATGTCAGATCAGCACCATTTCATTTAGTAACAACTAGATCATCATAAGAAGTCTTCTTGTGAAAACCCAATGTTAATATGATTTTCCATGTAGGAGGATTAGTGATAAAAGTTTAAAGACAGGTATCAGAGCAGCATAGTTTTTATTTAAGAGCAACTATGAAAAACTATGAAAATCTTCTGGTGAAAACCTTATGTTGATATGACTTTCTGTTGAGAAGTAGCAGTAACAAAAGTTTCAAGATGGCTGCTGTGGTGACCATGCTGGAAGTCAGACTGGCACCATTTCATTTAGGACTAACTAAACATTATAAGGATTCTGTTGAAAACACCAGGCCAATAATGACTTCCATTCAGCGGAACTAGCAATAACAAGATTCTGAAGATGGCCACCACATTGGATGTCATAACGGTACTTTTTACTAGACATATATGAAGTCTTTCAATGAAAACCCCATGGTACCATGACCATCTGTTCAGGAGAAGAGGCATCCATTCAAAAGAAGTGGCAATAACAAGATTTTCAAGATGACCATATTGGACATCTGAGGTGCACCATTTTCGATGAAGACCAACAAAATGATCTGATAATTGTGTGGAAAGTTTCAAAGCAATACAAGGTGTAGCAACAACAAAATTGTAATAACGAATGGATGCACATCAAAAGAAATATCAGACCACATACAGCAGACAATATGCTATCCCATAGGCCTTTCTGGTCTATGACATGTAGAGCTACAAATTATCCTGATAAATACACTCTAAGAAAATGTTAAATGTCAGATTTCTATGACCAAAGACACAACAGACAAAATGTACGTTGTACGGGCAGCCTTTTGCAATACTTGGCAGCTAAGCTGATCTCATTTAATATATTCCTGCCCATTAAGGCACCTGAACATCATGTCTGTGCATAAAAGTCAGACCAGGAGCATGGATGGTTATATACTACAATATGAGTCAGAATTTCATTACTTTTACAGTTTCTTGCCATGCCTGGATGGACAGAAGTGTATCCTTTTCATTCTTGTTTGTTTGTTTTTTCCACTAGTTCAACACACTTGCTACAAGCATAATTTTATCACACTGCCAACAATTTTACAAGCCATGGGCAAGTCAAAACATTTTCCTTGCTTATTCTATTGTAGCATGTCACTGCATCCAACTAAGATCAGCTGATTCTTCCATTCAGTAAGGTCAGTCTAAGTGCTTAAGATGCTCATTATTTTCCAATTCAGCACAACATAAAACATCTGCCTGACACATGATTCAACAGGGCTAACATAAATCTTCTCATATTCATAAGTGACAGGTGAAGAAGGGTGCAACTTTTGGAAGAAACAAGCCCCACTTGACAAATGAAATTTTAAGATAATTATTTTTAAAACAGATGAAAACTTGTATTTTCTCTAATCAATGGTGTTCTTTATTTTGAAGTTGTTGCAGTTGACATAACATAATCGATGGAAGTAACATTTGCTGCCATTTGCCTACAAGTACATCTGTTTTTAATGAGTTGCTATCAAACAATCACTTATGTAATATGAACATGTAACCATTTGATATCATTTCACATAAATTACATGTAACCATCTGAAGTCATTTCACATAAATTACATGTAACCATTTGATGTGATTTCACATAAATTACATGTAACCATCTGATGTCATTTCACATAAATTACATGTAAGCATTCCATACATCATTAATGTTCCATAATTTCCAACACTAAGAATATACATTTTTCAGATTTATTGACTGGTTATTAATAAAACTTTGCATTTAGTGCAGCTCTTTCAGAAATGAAGTGATGTACTAGATAATATGGAGTAGTTTGTAAAGTGGTTTAAGTCCGTATTTCTAAAGGTAACAAGATGTGATTTCTGCAAGCATTTGTCAGCATCAGTATATGTGTCTACTATGCTAATCTGAAAAGCATACATTTTCGTGGTGGACATATGGAAAATTACAGAAAAGGAAAAAGAATAACCATAAATGCAAGCAGAGAAAAGAAAAGTTGCAGAAAAAGCAGTATGATTCTTACAAGCATAGGAAAATTATTCAACAGGCAAGGCTAGTGGAATCTAATTGCTGGAGTATGATGATGAGTCCAGTTCACTATTTTATCAAGTTTGTTGTAATTATCCAATGATACCAGACTGGAAATTATCCTTAGTTAAGAGTGTAATTATCCAATGATACCAGACTGAAAATTATCCTTAGTTAAGAGTGTAATTATCCAATGATACCAGACTGGAAATTATCCTTAGTTAAGAGTGTAATTATCCAATGATACCAGACTGAAAATTATCCTTAATTAAGAGTGTAATTATCCAATGATACCAGACTGAAAATTATCCTTAATTAAGAGTGTAATTATCCAATGATACCAGACTGAAAATTATCCTTAATTAAGAGTGTAATTATCCAATGATACCAGACTGAAAATTATCCTTAATTAAGAGTGTAATTATCCAATGACACCAGACTGAAAATTATCCTTAGTTAAGAGCATAAGGGGTACATTTATGAAAGAATCATTGGAACTAAATTATCGAGGTCAGAAACACATACATTTCATAGATCATGAAATAGCATTAGAAACAACTGAATATACAGATACAATGCCAAATCATCAAAAAATTATTGCACAAAAAGCTTTGATTTTTAGTCTTTAGAATTTTGCACAAGTATTGGAAGAGTAAAATCTATGCAGAATGAGTACAAGTTATGTCACTTGTTTAATCTACATCAAAGAGAACCTAAAATGTTCAATATATTTCCCGTCATGCCAATGGATCCCAATTAGGAGTGGTGATGACAATGAAGCGGAATACAAAGAGGGCTTATGTATTACGATCAAAGTATTATTGAAAGAACATACTATACTAGAAAAACTCAGTTTCTTCTTCAAATATGTTACCTGATTGCAATACCCAAGATGAATATGTAAAAGGTAGAAGGAGTTAATTCCCTTACCCCCGAAAGGCCATCTTCAATCCCCTAAAGTATGTAAGACAGCTTAAAATATCTGTGATGTAATGACTATATTATACTAACATCTGTGATGTAGTGACTATATTATACATACATCTGTGATGTAATGACTATTATATTTACATCTGTGATGTAGTGTGTGTGTGATTTTGATTTTTAACATAGCTTTAACAATTTTTCAGTCATATCGCTACAATGTCTGCAGTGTGGCAGTTTATAGTGATGTCTAGCACTGAGGCATCATGCCGCAGACATGTAGCATGATGTCCCAGCCAATCACATTATCCTGACACCAGGCCAACCAGTCCTAACACTAACCTCTTAATGCTGAGTGCCAAGCAAGGCAGCTGTTGGTACCATTTTTGTAAGTCTTTGGTATGACTCTGCTGGGGATCGAACCCACGACCTCCGCATCCGAGGCAGAGACTCTAACCACTAGGCCACCCGAGTGGTTGGGATGTAGTGACTAAATTATACTTACATCTGTGACATAATGAATTTATTATACCAACATCTGTGAGGTAATGACTATATTATACCAACATCTTTGATGCAATGACTGTATTATGCCAACATCTGTGAGGTAATGACTATATTATACTTACTTATCACATAATTCAGTTTTCCTATAGTATATGCATTTTCATATTTTTTACATTACGTGTTACATATCACTTTATGTGATTCTGATTGGTTCAAATAAGCCAATGAAATTTTTGTGCAGTGTTCTCCTTACTGATTGGCTGTGATCATGAGAAACCATTATAACCATGCCTTCTTGAATTTTTTGTTTTCAATGAACATTTTGGTGGCCATTCTTTTACTCAAGTCACAAATGGGAATTGGGGAAAAATTGTCTTGTCTGCCTGGCTATAGCCAATTTACCCCCACAGAGGTTTGTTATATCCTGCATAACAATATTATAATATGAAAAATGGCGCAAAACTCCAAGATGTAAATCCAATCAATCAATCAGTCAAGAAGAAGAAGCAAAACTAAGGGTATGGCTCAGTTGATAGCGCGTGTGAGGGGTGTGGTGGAGGGGTGTGGTATACCTGTAACATTGGATTCACCCTATACACAAACATGGCTTAAATGTTAACTTACAGAAGGAAATAAACTCACCTCTGTTAACAGAAGAATGTGAACATAAACCGGTCTCCCAACTGACAGAGCTTTATCCAACCACAACATATTTACACAGTAAAAACGTAATGCAAATCTGACTCAAAAAGAAAGATATTTTCTGTACTGATACAAATCAAATACTGCAAAAATCCGGTCACATTACAGTAAATATGGGAATTTCTGCATCCAGCAATCCTCCTTTCACAAGAATATCGCAAAAAGGTAACGTTTAGTTGTGAAAGTGACACTTTAGGGTAAACATTGATCATGTACTGTAGGCCTACTCTAACCGGTACTGTGTACCATATCAAACAATGTGACATTACACACATTGGACATTCTGTGTTGAAAAACGAGTTTGTCTTTGTAAAATGTTCAGTTCATTTGGATGGACACTTGTCCTTTGATTTATAGTCTATAAAACAGTAGAATCTACTTTTACTAGTTCAACTTTGTTTGTGACAAATTTTTGTGCACAACAACTGAAAGGTACAGAGTCTGTCAGAATGAATGAAATTATAAATTCTTCTTTCTATCTAAATAATTTTGAATGAAATAAACACTATGCGATAAAAAGAACCTCAAATGGGTAATGATTTAATATTAAATTTATGAAACTCATGTAATAATGTCCAACTTTTGCTCACCAAGGCTTGTAAAAGCTAGACATTATTCAACTCATTTCATAAATTCAATATTAAATCATTACCCATTTGAGATTGTCTATGTATGTGATGTAGTGACTATATTATACTTACATCTGTGATATAATGACTAGATAATACTTACATCGGTGATATAATGACTAGATAATACTTACATCTGGGATGGTAATATCCACTAGACTAGGCTGTTTCATAAATATTTCACGCACTTGCAACAATATCTGAAAACAGAAGCAGCAGAAAATAACACTGGCTATCGATTACCAACAAAATATTTCACATCACACAAAATATTGTACAATCTGATTGTAATCAAATACATGTACATGAAAATATGCAAATACAAAAAATAAGATTATACCAGGTACTTATATAAATATATCAACTTATATTATTATTAAACAGATTTTACAGTATAATCCAATTAATTACAACACCCAAAACATAAATAGATGGATGTTAAAATAATTGTGCATCCCACTGTTACTTGTATATACAGTATAGTACACACTGTGTGTAACGCCTGAGTAAGATTATAAAATGTATGTCATTACTAATGTAGTCATCCAAGACCATGTGTCTAAAGTGTAGGTCTAAGCAAATACAAGACCATGTGTCTAAAGTGTAGGTCAAAGCAAACCCAAGACCATGTGTCTAAAGTGTAGGTCAAAGCAGATCCAAGACCATATGTCTAAAGTGTAGGTCTAAGCAAATCCAAGACCATATGTCTAAAGTGTAGGTCAAAGCAGATCCAAGACCATATGTCTAAAGTGTAGGTCTAAGCAATTTAAGACAATGTGTCTAAAGTGTAGGTCAAAGCAAATCCAAGACAATGTGTCTAAAGTGTAGGTCTAAGCAAATCCAAGACCATGTGTCTAAAGTGTAGGTCTAAGCAAATCCAAGACCATGTGTCTAAAGTGTAGGTCTAAGCAAATCCAAGACCATGTGTCTAAAGTGTAGGTCAAAACAGATCCAAGACCATATGTCTAAAGTGTAGGTCTAAGCAAATCCAAGACAATGTGTCTAAAGTGTAGGTCTAAGCAAATCCAAGACCATATGTCTAAAGTGAAGGTCTAAGCAAATCCAAGACAATGTGTCTAAAGTGTAGGTCTAAGCAAATCCAAGACCATGTGTCTAAAGTGTAGGTCAAAGCAGATCCAAGACCATATGTCTAAAGTGTAGGTCTAAGCAAATCCAAGACAATGTGTCTAAAGTGTAGGTCTAAGTAAATCCAAGACCATGTGTCTAAAGTGTAGGTCTAAGCAAATCCAAGACCATATGTCTAAAGTGTAGGTCTAAGCAAATCCAAGACAATGTGTCTAAAGTGTAGGTTTAAGCAAATCCAAGATCATGTGTCTAAAGTGTAGGTCAAAGCAAATCCAAGACAATGTGTCTAAAGTGTAGGTCTAAGCAAATCCAAGACCATGTGTCTAAAATGTAGGTCAAAGCAGATCCAAGTCCATGTGTCTAAAGTGTAGGTCTCAGCAGATCCAAGACCATGTGTCTAAAGTGTAGGTTTAAGCAAATCCAAGACAATGTGTCTAAAGTGTAGGTCTAAGCAAATCCAAGACCATGTGTATAAAGTGTAGGTCTAAGCCAGTCTAATACAATATAATCCCCCCAACTCTGATGTATATTTATCTTTTGTTTTAAAAAAGTCCACCATTTACACAAACCAAAGTTCAATACTCTGGCAAGAATGAATTACACAGTCAAGTATAAAATAAACAAAAGACTATGCTGAATATTTATGGTATTTGGAACTGTTCTGGGAAAAGCGAGTCCATATATTTCGGGGATCTGGGACTGACATTGTATTCTGGATGTTTAGGGTATTTGGAGCCACTCTAGGACAGGCTATTCTGGATGTCTACGGTATTTGGGGCTGTTGTATGACAGGCAGTTCTGGATGTTTAGGGTATTTGGGGCTGTTGTATGACAGGCAGTTCTGGATGTTTAGGGTATTTGGGGATGCTGTGGGACAAGCAAGTCTGGATGATTAGGAGTATTTGGGGCTGTTGTGGGACAGGCTATTCTGGATGACTGTACAAATCAGATTTTCCACTCCACACAAACCTTTCATCACTGTTTTTGCATAGCTGGTATCAAATCAAACATGGTTAAAAACTCTAGTAATTGTTTTTAAAATATTTGAATGATGTACAAAAACCATATATACTCACTTACAATTTTTAAAAAAAGAACATATATAAAACAATTCATAAATTGAAGGGTAATATTGGAAACTCTTGATGTATGCCATATATACAAATACCATCAATTCAAATATTTTCACTCATGCCACAATTCCCATTTAGAAATACTTATATGGTATATAACTGTATTCATCATTTTTAAGAAGGTGTTCATTACACAATACCTGTACCTACATATACCTGGATTCGTAATTTGAAAATATTATGGGTAAATTAAATAATATACACAAAGTGAAGTGTTAATCGTTGTTGTTTAGCTTAATGTAGTAGTTTACTAGCATTTTTATTATATTTGGTGTTTTGCTGCATAAACAGTGTGTTTGATGCAATCAAAGTTTTTATTTTATTTTTATTTTATTTTTCCATAAGTCAGATCTAATTTCCAAGTGATATTTCCCAAGTTATCCATGAGAGAAGATGGCTTGTACAGGCAGCACTTGCTTTGTTGTTATCCATAAGTGAAGATGGCTTGTACAGGCAGCACTTGCTTTCTTGTTATCCATGAGAGAAGATGGCTTGTACAGGCAGCACTTGCTTTGTTGTTATCCATGAGAGAAGATGACTTGTACAGGCAGCACTTCAAGTTGACAATCCTTATGATCATGCCACAAATTGATACTTGTTGAGTGCCAAGTAAAGTTCTACAACTCCATCGGACCTTAATTTCTTAACTTGTTAAGGCAGCACCTTTTTTGTTTTCTCACATGACTACCCTTTCACAGAGTCGCAAATTTAATATTTGTTCAGTGCAAAGTAAAACAGAAGGTTGTTATTTGAATTCCCTGTGATCTAGCAGCAGAGCTGACACCCGTTTAGTTACATTCTTTCACAGAATGTATTATCATTGTTCATTTACAGATCCCAGCCACAGTCTTCACATAAGCAACTACATATGATCACAGAGACAGGCTTTCAGAGTCAGATGATAATATTTACAGTGACAAGATGTTGATAGAAGATCTAAAAACTTCACTGGGTCACTCAAATGATGAGGATGAATTCCTGAGCTTTGTACTTGATGACATTAGACAGTGACATTTATAGGATACGGTGAAATCACACAAGTGTGGATTTTACTTTCACTGTTTATTTATAGATGTGTAGAATTAACATATTATGAGATATTGTAAATCCAATATTACTGGACTACTAGTACTATACCAGTGTCAGAGTGATCTATAACAGAATTCATGGATTTATCATGTAAATGGATTTAAAATGTCAATCACCATGACTTTTTTTATGAAACAAAGAAGGGCAACATGTAAGTTGTCAATTTATTTATTACATATTTCACTAAATAATATAATTGTATGTATTATACATTAGTTTTGTCTTGTTTTTCCTCTATATATATCTGTCCAGTAGTTTTGTCTTGTTTTTCCAATATATCTATCTGTCCAGTTTGGCTTGTTTTTCCAATCTATCTATCTGTCCAGTTTGGCTTGTTTTTCCAATCTATCTTATCTGCCCAGTTTGGCTTGTTTTTTTCAATCTATGTGTCTGTCCAGTTTGGCTTGTTTTTCCAATCTATCTGTCCAGTTTGGCTTGTTTTTCCAATCTATCTATCTGTCCAGTTTGGCTTGTTTTTCCAACCTATCTGTCTGTCCAGTTTGGCTTGTTTTTCCCATCTATCTGTCCAGTTTGGTTTGTTTTTCCAATCTATCTATCTGTCCAGTTTGGCTTGTTTTTCCAATCTATCTATCTGTCCAGTTTGGCTTGTTTTTCCAATCTATCTATCCATCCAGTTTTACTTGTTTATTTTCCCAACTGATGACATGACACCACTTCTGACTGATCTGACTTGCAAAATCACCACTACTTTTAAGTGGATTAAAGTAGATGAGCTTTTAGCAGACCTAATAAATGACAAGTCAACTTATAACAGAGTATATGTGGTAATCTTACAATTAAGTGGAATATTTCTTTTTACTCAAAAGTCTTTTTTTGTAAACAAGATATTTAACTACCAGTTGTTTTTATCCTGTAGGTACTAAATAAATATTTATTGCATTTATTTTTGCACTCGTATTATTACCATGTTTTTCCAACCATTAATGTTTGCATAGTTGACTTTTTCCTAATGACACATACATAATCAGTGCACATCCCACATCGTAGGATGTTTATTTTTCAAACGTATAAATATCTCACTAAATTCCTTCTCCTGCAGTCATTCCCACTTGTTTCTTACAAAAAAATTGTGTAAACTGATGTCTGCACAGATACTTTTTGGATGGACCAATCAAAATATAGTTTACAAATACTGTCATCATAATGGCTGTGTTTCATTAAAGCCTGAATGAAGAAAACAACAAATAAAAGAATTTGTCCAGATAATACAAGGCTGAATCTAAAGTTTTGGAAATCCACCCAATGATGTCTAAAGGCCAGAAATCTGGCAAAATCCATAAAAACTGCTGCAATGGGAATATTGCAAATGGCCCTGCTCTGTGTAGTTTTCTTGGCAAGGACTTTGATGCAGTAACCTGTGTTGAGGACAAACTTAGACAAACAGACTTTTGCAGACAATAAC
This sequence comes from Sinohyriopsis cumingii, assembly GCA_028554795.2. NCBI lineage: Eukaryota > Metazoa > Mollusca > Bivalvia > Unionida > Unionidae > Sinohyriopsis > Sinohyriopsis cumingii. The sequence continues at coordinate 391,236 of JAPYKE020000193.1, read as the reverse complement.
TCATCTAAATGGGAATGTGGAATGTTGGAACTCTAAAGCATTCAAGGTTTCATTGTTATAAGGCTCAGGTATCAAAATTAATGCTAAAAAATAGTGATTTTGCTAATCGATCACTCAAACCCCAGTCACAATTAACATCTTGGAGCAGTAAAACTTTCCACAAATATTATCACAGCAGTTATCAGTTGGTTTTGTCTTGGACGTATTAAATAAAATATGCAACACCATTCCTTTCCATCATTAATCAGTCTGTCGATTGTGTTAATTTATTATCTGTCAATTTCCTGCACATGATGAGGCAACAATAAATCCTACGGCAGTAATGGACAGGTTTTACTCCACACATGAAGTAAATTAGGGTGATTTATTGTCAATAGTCTTTATACACATGGAACTAACCCAGTATTCTAGCCATAACACTGATTTCAATACATAAAATAAAAAGCGATAAAGAGTATCAAGTATTATTCAAGAGAAATTTTTTTATTGGCTAATTCAATAAATAATCTAAAATTATGCTGAATAGCATGTTTTAATATTAATACTGATAAACACTGAATATGCAGAGACATAGCTAGAGTATGTATGTAGTGGTGACCTGTAGCATCAATGCTCAACAGTGGCCATGTAGGTAAAGTTTGAAAAAAGAAGTCGAACTTTTTGTAACATGTGCAGCCACTACCAACATATCAGATATTATAGTAAATGTCATACAGGTCATGTATGCACATTTACTCATCTTAAATATAAATTGCTGTTTTAAAATATAATACCACTTTTTTAAAATCAAAGTCTATTCAATTTTGATTTACTGTTGTCAAGAAACTTCAGTCGAAAATTATCACTATGATTTTGATTTTGTTTATTAATGTGTCACATCAGAGTGTGCAACATTCAATCCAGGTTATACAGGATCTCACCTTTAGTTTTATTTCATCCAAAGTGTCCATGTAATATTGATTTTGCAACATGAACTTTTCTGGCTGTGTAAATAATGCCCTTCCAAAGGAATACAAATGTATGAGAATCCAAATAAAGTGAATAATTACCATTTAAAGGTATGCAGAATCAAATTCTACAAAATGATACTCATTACAGAAATAACTGGTTATGAATGCCTACATGATCTATATGTCTTTAACTATAGATGATGACACAAGAAAATGCAATTGTAAACATGATCAAAAGAAGAAAGCATGAAAGTTCAGCGGGAAAAATGCATCCAAATGAATTATAACCCTGTAAAAGATGTGACTTTGTGGACTTTCAATACAATGAGTAATCAGTGAAAAAAAAGTGCATAAGGTAGTTCATTATGAATCATTGATGAGTATAAAGCCTTTCATAAATTGTTCCTGAAATTACATTAACAATGGTGCTCCAATGGTGCTCCTTAACTCACCGAACATCAAGGAGTATAATACAAAAAATGCCATCAAGCCATGGCAAACTAATGGACCACAAAACAGAGCATCAGATCCTTTTGAACCAAGCTCTGGTCATTTCAGAAAATCAATTTTAAACTCTTAATGAATCCTGCTTGTAAAAAATAGTGTTACTTGTTTGAGTTAATGTTAATAAATAATAAATTAGAAACTGAAATGATATGTTTGATTTTCATAGGATCAGTGAAATTTATTATGGTGGTCCTCTGAGTTAGCAAACAAATGTCCCAAGTTTAAGGCCTTAAGTTGAGACCAAATTTGGTTGAAATTTAAACAAGTCTTGGTAAAGTATTGCTGCAAAGAAGAAAGTCAAGCAATAACAACTTTTAAATGAAAATATGGAACACTCCTTCACAGTCATCAATACAAAGTTTTATGCCAAAACTGCTTGAAATCCAAGAATCTTTGGTAAAGTAATACTACAAAAACCAAAGTAAGCTAATCAATATGGCGATGCATACTAAATTTGGTTGAAATACAAAAATCTTTAATGATGTTATGTTTCAGGAACCAAAGTTAGGAGGAGAGAAAATATGGGATCATAACACCTCAAATGATGTTAAGGAATGGCAGAAATCAAACTTTTTCATGGCCACATTAAAACTACATTCCAAACATGGATGAAATTCAGTAAACTTTGAAAAAGTTATACCGTATAACCAAAGTTACAAGGCTTGGTAATAAGGGGGTGTAACTTGTGTAAAAGACGGCACAGAAATCAAATTCATTCAAGGTCTCATTAATGTAGTGCTGCATAAAATTCTGTTGAAAACCAATGATCTTTGGTAAAGTTAAGCTGCATACCATTCTGCTGAAAACCAATGATCTTTGGTAAAGTTAAGCTGCATACCATTCTGTTGAAAACCAATGATCTTTGGTAAAGCTAAGCAATATACCATTCTGTTGAAAACCAATGATCTTTGGTAAAGTTAAGCTGTATACCATTCTGTTGAAAACCAATGATCTTTGGTAAAGCTAAGCAATATACCATTCTGTTGAAAACCAATGATCTTTGGTAAAGTTAAGCTGCATACCATTCTGTTGAAAACCAATGATCTTTGGTAAAGTTAAGCCATGACAAAAATATATAGGAATGCTTACTATAAAGGACCATAACTCCTCAAAATAATGACAAAGACAGCTCAAAATAATGACAAAGACAGCTGAAAATCAAATTTTTTTTGAGGTCTCGTCAATATAAAGATGTTTATCAAATTTGCCTAAAATAAAACAATTCCCATCTTCAGAAAACCAAAGTTGTGGATGGGCAGGCAGATGGACAGAATATGTATGCATGTTATTTAATGGCATGTCATTAGGATCTTGGACAGACAACAAAATTACCATGGGGCTCTGCCAAAATCACAATGAGGTCTTGATACTGGGTTTGCTGCTTATATCTATTGTTTATGCAGAAATTGTACAGTATCAATGTCATGTAGTGATTCCCCTCTTTTTATAGGTTATTTCTTCAGCTACCTAAAAGATACAAGGGAAAAGTTTACTGGGACAAGATGGTAAAAATATACTATTTTGGTGATAGTCAAGGTGATCTCCGATCAGGGAGGAGTCTTCTTGAGTAAGGCATCACTCTCTCAATCTCTCTGAACAGGGGAACATTGTATATTTCATTGTGCATACCTGATAAGCATATTTTCTGTGCAGTTTCTTCTGCTCCTTGAAGGTCTTTAAGAGATCTTTAACAAACTGAAGTGTAACCACCCCATTTTCAAGCTTTGGTCCATCATAGTCATCATCAATTGCTGAAATGTGACACAACAGCAAAGTGAGTAATGTGAAAATGTTACAATATATGCATTTTTATTTTCTTTAACCATTAACTCTGACACTTCTCATTGTAAAAGTCAATAATAACAACAAGTTTTCTTACTCTGCTAAAGACTGTTGTGAAAAATGAACATGAACTTCTCGCTTAATTACATGGGACAAAATACATTTGATGGGGACAACTAAAAATCATATTACAAATCTACACTTTCTTCCATCTCTGATAAACATACCCATGGTTTCAATATCTATAGAATCCAATACTGACTTCTGGTCATCGACAGCTATTGCCTTCTCAAATGCTATTCTTTTGACAATCTTGTTGCATTCTGTATATTTGGATTTTGCATCTTTGTCACTGGGATGAACTTTTGTGACCTGCAAGTAGAAAATTGCATGGAAATGTGTCTACAGGACATTGATGCCTCTGACACAGCTCCATCTGACTGATTGTTTATGTAGACAAGAGTGGCAACTCTGACAGAATGAATGTATATGTGTGTATGATTTGGATTTTTAACGTAGTTTTAACAATTTTTTTAGTCATATCATTATGATGTCTGCAGTGTGGCAGTTTATAGTGATGTCTAGCACAGAGGCATCATGCCGCAGACATGTAGCATGATGTCCCACCCAGTCACATTATCCTGACACCAGGCCGACCAGTCCTAACACTAACCTCTTAATGCTGAGCGCCAAGCAAGGCAGCTGTTAGTACCACTGTTGGTAAGTCTGTGGTATGACCCAGCCAGGGATCAAACCCATGACCTCCCGCATCCAAGGCGGGCGCTCTAACCACTAGGCCACCGGAGCGGTCACAAGCAGTGGTAAAAGTCATGACAGGTGATAAGAACTGTAAGAGGGTAGAAAAAATTCAAGAACAGAAAACATTCAAGAACTACAAGAGGGTAGAAAACATTCAAGAACTATAAGAGGGTAGAAAATGTTCAAGAACTGTAAGAGGGTAGAAACCATTCAAGAACTAAAAGAGGGTAGAAAACATTCAAGAACTATAACAGGGTAGAAAACATTCAAGAACTGTAACAGGGTAGAAAACATTCAAGAACTACAAGAGGGTAGAAAACATTCAAGAATTGTAAGAGGGTAGAAAACATTCAAGAACTACAAGAGGGTAGAAAACATTCAAGAACTGTAAGAGGATAGAAAACATTCAAGGTCTGTTGCAGCCAACCAAGTTTTATTAAAGTTTTTGATGGCCGTTAGTGTAACCTTTTTTTGAAAGTCACCTTACACCAAGAAACATCTGAAGTAAAGATAATAAATTTATGCAGAAACAGAATTTGTAAGTTAGTTAATAATTTATTATTTAGGAAAGAAAAGTGTCAGAAAACATAGGTATTTATTACCAGTATTATAAAATTTGGTAGATAATGAGTGTACACTAAATTCCAATGAAAGCAAAAGATCAGGAATAGAAAATTCCATGGTACAGATCATTTCACATTAACCTGACATTCAAACATATTACTGTTGTAATGAGTTACCTGTTCACATATTAAATGTATGATTTGGATTTTTGTCCGCAGACATGTAGCATGATGCCCCACCCACTCACATTATCCTGACACCAGGCCGATCAGTCCTAACACTAACCTCTTAATGCTGAGCGCCTAGCGAGGCAGCTATTAGTACCATTTTTGTAAGTCTTTGGTATGACTTGGCCGGGTTCTTGAACCCACGACCTCCCGCATCCCAGGCAAATGCTCTAACCACTAGGAAACTGGAGCGGTGTTCACATAATGTAAATGTCCGTGGAAAATATTAAAGTAAAGTGCTGACAACAAAGGTAATGTGACAAAACTAAAAAGCAAATAAGATTATTTCATTTTCATAACACTAATAGTGCAATATGTACTATTATTTTCCTTCGTCCCTAAAAAAAATAGATGTGTCCCACACACTGGCAGACCTGCCAACCCTGACGAGTCCGTCTCAGTAAGGCAGTTGATTTTTTTCTATAGGACTGACCAGTTTTCAGTAAGGTGTAACAAATTATCAATAACTGCTGTTGTAAAGCTAGAAAACATAATTAAAAGTCGATGCATCTATGGTAAACATTATGTTCAACTGAAAAGTTTGTAAAGTACACGTAGACTTTATCTACCTCTAGTACAGTTGCACAAACTCTAGTTCCAAACTCTATGCAACTCAATGGCTTGTTGCTGTCTCTCAACTTGACATAATTCTTGGAAATTCTTTTCCATTTCACATGATGATGGCAGTCATATCTCCTGCCATTTGACATACTCAAATTGGCACATGATTTCCAATAACGTAATTGTGTCCTTTCCAGCTTTTATTCACAAGAATCTGAATACCCTTTTAATTCTTCTGTGTTGATTATTAACACTTTTCTAGAAGCTTATTTTCCTTTTCGTCTTAAACATGCATCACTTTCTGGATGCCATTTTAAAAAATTCTATAATTAACAGTTTTGATAATGCAGACGCTTAGCATGAACAAAAAGGTGCAGTTTAAAGCCTCTGGGGTGCTTTTGTAAAGTAAGTCTGGTTCCCTGACTAATTTTACTAATTCTGAGATGAAACCCAGATCCAAATAAAACATGGATGAACCAATTATCTGGATTTTTTGGCAACGATCATTTTTCTGTAGTTTTTGGTAGTATGCCATAAGTTCATATTTTAAGGACAATATTTGTAAGACTTACAGCAAAATCGTAAGAGTTTGCAGGTCTGCATGGGTGGAGGTGACATCATGTCTCCTGCCCTTGGAATCGTACATGCAACACTGCATTTGGAAATGGGTGACTACAGAGCAGCTTTGGATTTTTTCATTTTATTTAAACTGCCTTAATACCAATGTGACTAGGCAACCACTGGAGAAAATGATGCTTCTTCAAGATTATTTGAAATAAATAATGTCAATATTGCATAATTGTGTAAAAACACTAAAATCCAAATGTAAAAATTACAAAATCCTTATAAATATACAGTCATCTATTTTATTTACATAAACCAAATTCCACTGAATGCCCAAGATTTTCTCTGGAACATGATCATATAGATCCTTCATGCAGTTCACATCAAAATATGTCTGCCTCACCGGGTGGAGTAGACACACTCAAAATGAATGTGTTCCACTGTCAGTGGGCTTTGGTAGGGTATACGCTATGTTCAAACTGCTGGAGACATACACAAGTCATATGTCCAATACACACTCACCACAGTACCATCTGGTCTCTGATCGAGACTTTAAGAAGAATGCTGATCTCCGATGATTGGTTTCATGTTCTGAAGCATGTCTGCGGAATTTTTGTTCAGCAGGTTGTTTTTGGTTCAACACCATTTTTCAGCACATGACAGGCTATACATGGTAGCCAGCATATCTGGTGCAGGAAGAATCCAAACAAATTCTGGGAAGAACCATTTACCCATAGGTAGTTACTGGCAAGCTTTGTCACTTACACAACCTGACCAAGCCTGAGATTTGAGACCCATGCAGACTGGGGTGAGATGTCTGTGATCTGAACTGACGAGTGCCTTAGACTACTCATCCATCCAAGGCCCCTTTGAAAGTATGAAGAACATGCTAATTTATATATTATTCATTACCAGAATGTTGAATCTCCAAAAGGATTAAGCAGGGGAATGAACCTGACAGCTAAAGGCAAAGACCAGCAGCCAAAGAGTAGAAGGAGAGGCAGACCACCCCATCTGTTGCCTGGCAGATGCTTGTCCCTGAGAGACAGACCACACCATCTGCTGCCTGTCAGATGCTTGGCCCTGGGCAAACTTCTGCACAACCTCATGAACCATAGAAAAGTGAGGGAACAGCATACGATCTGAACAAGAGTAGGACCCAGAAGGCCTCTCCAAACTGGTGATAATCTTATTGTCCTCGGACAGGAAGGCTTTGGACACATTTGTTGGGTAGTAAACAAAACCGTCTTATCAAACATCCAGATTTCCTCTTCATCCATCACCTGACCTGACAGCTAGGAAGGAGCTGGGGACCAAAATTAAAGAGAAGCTGCCAAAACCTTCTCTTCTGGAATTTCATCTGAGTTCACCAGGTGGAGACATCAAATTAGGGTCTGTATCATCCCATAAACTTTCAACAGGGTGGGGGTGGGGGAGTAATAAGACTTAAACCTACTGTCTGCCCAGGTAGATGGGATCAATGATCCCTTCCTGACAGTCTACGAGAACAATGGTAATCTGCCTCATTTTTCTTTAACAACATCAAACGTGACTGAGTAGATCCCTGGCTTGTCCTATCTGCCATACCTTTAAACCAAGACAGGACATCCATTATGTCAAGGGTGGGATGGGAAAGAAGACTCACACCCAGAAAAAGGGATGCCCAAATTCTATTGGTAGTTTTAGGTGTCTGTAAACAAGCAAATATTTGGATACCAATTTTCTATATGAATATTTATGCAAAGCATTCCGACTTTAATGCTTGAATTTTCATTTAAGCTCTATTGGCATAACTTGTACAGTCAGAAGACCTTTACGCAAGAATGCTTTCCACTAAATTTGTGTATTATTTTTTGCTGTTTTTGAAAAAAGTGGCTTTACGGTTTCTCTGTCTTAAGTGTGTGAGTCTGTGTGTGTGATATGGATTTTTGACATAGCTTTAACAACTCTTCAGCCATATCACTATTATGTCTGCAGTGTGGCAGTTTACAGTGATGTCTAGCACTGGGGCATCATACCGCAGACATGTAGCATGATGTCCCACCCAGTCACATTATCCCGATAACATGCCAACAAGTCCTAGCAATAACCTCTTAATGCTGAGTGCCTAGCAAGGCAGTTGTTAGTAACATTGTTTATAAGTCTTTGGTATGACTTGGCCAGGGTTTGAACCCGTGACCTCTCTGTCTTAAATAATAGTGGCTACATTTGATAGTGAATCAGCATAATGTGTATAATTAGCCAGGATACTTTCTGCCATATTTGGTCAAATTGTGTCATGTTTTATTGGAAAGTAATCTTTCTAATGATTTTTCTTTTTTTTTTTGTATACCTGCAGCATATCTGATTGTAGTTCATATCATTTGCCCAATCTGAAAGGCTTTTATACCAGTCTGTATTTCTTTTTTATTTTGGTCATAATATTTGCAAGGAAATTGTTTTAAGGTTTGCTACTTTAAGAAATGGTTATATTCAGTCAAATTCTGTCCAACAGTTTCAAAGAAGTATTAAATTAAAGACTTTTCTATTTTTAGTAATTTATTGCAGATCACCATAACTGGTATCAATGTGAAAAGTCCTCATGCCAGGATACTTCTATTTTGTAATTATTGTGGCTCTATTTGATGGCAGATCACCAACGATGATACCAATGTGAAAGTCTTTATCCCAGGATACTTCTATTTTTAGTAACTGTGTCTATATTTTATGGCAATTCATCATCATTGATATCAAAGAGAAAAGTCTTCATGCCAGGATACTTCTATTTTTAGTAACTGTGTCTATATTTTATGGCAATTCATCATCATTGATATCAAAGAGAAAAGTCTTCATGCCAGGATACTTCCCTTTATATTTAGTCAAATACTGCTCAGCAGTTTTGGAGATGAATTCAATGACCAGTTTTTCAAAGTTAACGGCAGACTTTCCACACATAATTACCCTATATATGTTTTGCTTTCTAGCGACACAGACATCTATGGCCAAAGACAGCAATAAAATCAAGCTATCGATGATGCTACTGCCATGCAAATAACTCCAAAACATGCAGACAATACTAAGTGGGGTTTTAATGTTGAGATAATGACACAATTTGATGTTGTGATAGAAAGAATAAATGTCATATACACAATATTTTGTGTAGCTGCAAAGATACATACTGTTTCAAAGTCTTTCAGTGCTAATTTAAACTTTCCAAGTGCCATATACGAAGATGCCCTCCTGTAGTATGCCTGAAAAGAGAGAGTTGCAGAATAAGCCAATATACAATGGATACTGATCTTCTCTTGGAGAGTAAAACAAAATTCTTGTAACAGATAATATATTTAGGAATTAAAGCAGTCTGAAAAGCACAAAATTCAATTGCTTTAATGAACATGATTTGAGTAATTAAAGTTTCCAATAACATTTGACATTAAAACCTGTATTAATCTGACAACTTGTAAAAACATTTCTTGATGTTTAAATTATTTTACATTTATTTTTATCAGTATGAACTTCCATGGGTTTGTGAAAAATAATATTTAATATCAATACTTACTTTTAATTTTTGGAAATGGGATACTGTTGTTATCAATGAAAGGTTACTATTTGTTGGGACATGATTATAAAGACGGGATTTTTGAAACCAGTTTGTTATACAGCCAGAGAGAAAATGACAATGCTTAGTTATTCTTCATTTTATACCAATGTCATGTCATTCAATTCCTTGCTAGTGGCAACCATGTGATCCATAACACTGGTGACATAAAATAGTGGATTCACTGCCCTGCCTACCTTGATGTATTTGGGATCAATCTCCAAGGCTTTATTGGCATCAGCAAGGGCATAACCAAAACACTCAGTACGGAGGTATGCAAAACTTCTGTTGCCATAATATGCTGCCACTGTCGGATCTAGGTCTATGGCCTGAGTGTAGAACGTAATTGCCTGATTGTAGTCTTCCTCTGTACAAGAAAAAAGAAATCATTTATTGTCTCATGAGATGTCACTTTTACCTTAGTAAGACGCTACCAAACTAAACAGGTTTCCTTAACATTTTAACTGTTTAGCATAGATTACTAAAGGTGTTTATCTTTTGTGTAAATAAACCAACCACAAAAGAATTCACTATCTGAGATAACCTAGGATGCTCCATGTAGACCTTAGCTTTTGACATTTTTGACTTCTACATTTCTAAAGATATTCTATATCTATAGTACATGTCATCTGACAAGTGTTCAATCACTGGCACCTGTAGATACTGCAAAAAACTTACACCATTTACTACCCACCAAAAAGTCAAAATATCACTTATGACCTTGTGTTCTGATCTCTATGGCCTGGAATATCTATTGTTACTTCCCAACAAGTGCCAACTATAAAGACAACCCACTAATGCAAAACAGAAAGACATGAACTATAAGGTGATGGCATATGGATGGACATACACAGAATTACTATGTCTTGTTCTCTGTCATGTTCATCATAGGGAAGACAAAAAAGGAGCACAAAGGTGTAAATGAATGAGAAATATTCAGTACTCACCCGCTAATATGAAACCACCTGAAATTATATTTGGGGTAATTTCTAGCCACATAATTAATAACAACTATAATGAAAAATGGAAATGAGTCTATTAAAGAACTCAACATCCTAATGGGTATGAGTGATTCCCCTTTTCACTGTCTAAATATGGTAACAGTGAATTCATTAAAGTATAAGAAGGTAAGGCTTGCAAATATTATGCATGTCTAGTTTAACTTTGACCATCATTTTGTAGAAACAAACATGAATCTCATACCACACAATATACCCTAACAGTGAGATAACACTGCTACAATAGAAATACTGCACTATGACTGCCTTCAAATGCATTAAAAATGAAATAAAAATCTTCCACTTGAAGAGTTTAATTAGCTACATGAACTGCTTATAGCTTCCCTGTATTTTCAATCTACATTCTTAAAACCAACACTATACTCCTACCCTGACAGTAAATACTATTATTCTGCTTAGAATAAAGAAAAGTTTTATTTAAATCTTCCAAAGTAAAGAACAATAACAATGAGTAATGACAGCTATTTAAATTCTGTTCTTTCAATATATATATATATATATATATATATATATATATATATATATATATATATATACACACACACACACACACACACACACTCACATACATAGGGGTCATGCTACCAGACGAAGTGGGCAACCAAGACGCCTAAAAAATGTAAACTTCATCTTCTTTTGTTAGGAAAGCAAAAACAACTTAGCCATGTGACCACTGAATGACCATCTTTTGCACCTTAGCTAGTTTAGTTCCAGTGTGGTTACCGATCAAGGTGAACTATAGGCTTCAAGCCATCAAATAATTGGTGTTGACATCAACTGTGCCTGCAAACAAATTCTTGCACGTTCACAGGCATGTGTCTTGAAAGCTGACTGACCCAAGTAAGTCATAGATACTACCACTGCCCATTATCCTTTGATAATAAAAGCATACAAACTTCAAAACTTAAAAGGATGTCAATAGCAATCTGTTTTTTAAGAACAGAATCAGTAAAATGAATATTTTAACTGCCGCATGTACATTATTTTCCACATAAAAATCAGTTTGGTACTGTAACTGAACCTTTCATAGGTAAATAATGGTGGACATCGCCGTGTCTGGGAAGTACCACTTTATTAGATTGTCTATTTTCATAAACCACTGGGCAAATATATTCAGAAAAATATACAATCCATAGAAATCAGAGTCTAAACATTATATTTTAGCTTTAAAATGCAATTATGTCAGTCAGAAACACATGGGAAAATGCTATGTTGTGGAATTCAAGAGGAGCTGTACAGTCAAGGTTGTATTCTAAGTTCACTCATTTATGTGAAAATACATGTACGAAGAAGAAAAACAAAAACATATATTGCATGTCTTGCATTTATCTCACTACTCCTTGTTCTGTCCAAAAGGATAAGTCAAAATTCAAGTCTAACTTGACCACTGTATAGTTGGAATCCATGGAAAATCTTTGTATACTCCATCTTAAAATTAATCTAATTAATTATACTATATGAGCTATTTTGTGGTAAAATACTAAGATTGAAGTATGTACAATTTATTTCCAAACTGAAATTGTGGTTTTCAAAAAAATATTTTTTTTTAAATGACAGTATAAGCTTATCTTAAGCATATAAAGTTAAGTAATAAAGTCCATCCCGAAAAAAATGAATATTTAACATCAATGCTCTCATCATATTTGTTTAACAAAAGAAGCTATAAGACTATGCCAACGACATGTGCAGATCCAAATCTGAACATGAACTCCATGACCAATCATGCTTCATAAAAATAATCAATAACCAGTAATTAATGGAAGATACCTAGGCACATAGAAATGAATGATATACAATGGTATTTTTTTGTCTGGGAGATCTGGGACTAAAATTACCTCTCCTCTTCCTCACCAAATATGTCTTGCCACCAGGACTTTCAAGGCAGCATTATCTAAAGATGCTCTATTTATTTCCTTATCATACTATCTAACGTCTTTATCTATTTGTTTGTTTCCAATGATTAAACAATAATCTTTTCATCTGTAAAATATAAAAGATGTACTTATGTAATTTATGTTGACTTTACGCGTTGGTTAAAATGAAAAATTGTAATGAAAGTTAAATGTTTCAGCAAAATCAAAATTATACTCACCAATCAATGCAGTTATATCAGTAGTGTGATGAAAAGGGCAGTTATGTCTTCACCAGATAAAATTATATAAACTATAGCTCTCTGAATTATCAACTGGGAAAGTTGATTTTAATTAAATTCATCACTTGAAAGGGTTATACAGGTTTCTAGCTTTCATTGTGAAAAAAATGGAATTTCCCCCCCTCTCTCTCTTTTCAAACAATTTGGTTCTAATTCAGCAGAAACTAGGGAAATCGCTTGTGTAAGGAGTAATTATAGTGTAAATTGTAAAAAAAAACATTTATGTAAGAAATTAGCTTTTTATGGAGTTATTTCTGAACTCATCATATTATAGTATATGCATTTTTGTAAACTATTTTGCAAATTATCTCCCTTTAATTAACAAGTACATGCTTTAGTTTATGGCTAATTACAGTTTTTGAACAATGAAAATTGAAAGAACTGTTAGCAAAATATCCCTTTCAACAATAACTTTCAGTTTTCTAATGCACAGTCATACCAATACTGAAATCTGTAAAAATGTTAAGTGGGTCAACTGCATATAGTACTTTTGAATACTCGCAACATGATTTTCATGGGATGAACAATAAAATCCAGTCCCCCCCAAAAAAAAATGACTCCCAAGTTAAAATTCTTGAGGGGATTCATGCTACAAAGTTGCTTCATGTATAAGTTGTTAAAAAATATATGGAAAGATGCACAGAAGTGTTTCGTACTGCTGCAGTGTTGCAACTTAACAAGAAATATTCCCTATATCACAACACAAAATGTCACTTTCAAAAAATATAAAATCATCATGGATATAGACATCTTGCTGTTGCTTTGATGCCATTTTGACCTCAAGCACATAAAGACTGGAGACCTTTTTTGCATATCAATAAGGAATCAGACTAATCCAATGACATAACTGTACAGCAGTCTTTGCATTCGAAACTTTCCATTTTTTATGCTATTTTCATTGTTAATTTCTCAAGGATTGCAAACACCGTAAATATTAAAAGTTCCCATAAAACTGATAAATTTTAACATAAATGTGTGGTATCTTATATTGTATAGGCCTATACGAAGTCAGACAAGTTTTGAACACAGGGGCTCATATCGCTGCTTACAATTTACCTGTCATACATGTACTATACAATAACTATATGGGAGTACACTTCTCTCCTTTCTTGCGCGACCTATTTAAGAATAAATGCTGATATTTCAAGCTACATTTCGCATAGCGTAATAAATTTGGTACCAATGTTTAGCTCAGACATTCGACTTTGTATGTGTATCCGATGTTTGGTTTACTATCATATCTATCATATCTTTAAGGAATGCCAGGCCATTTTCCCATAATACCGCTCAACATGGCCATGATCACACCCACTTAATATGCAAGAACAATGTGATGAATGGAATACTGCCTTCTCATTAGCCAAATGAAAATAAGTTATAAATAAATGCAGGACATCGTTTTCTTTTAACCAATGAGAGGAAAGTATTCCATTCTGAAAGTTTTACTTGCATATTAGGCGGGCATGCTCAGGGCCACGTGAAGCTGTAGCGTGGGAAAATGGTCTGACATTCTATAAAGGTATGATATTAAGTCAAACTTTGGATTGGGATACATATGGGTACCGGTACCAAATTTATTAAGCTTTGCAAAGCTTAGCTTGAAATATCAGCGTTTATTCTTAAATAGGTCGCGCAAAAAAGGAGAGAAGTGTCTTTCTTTGTAGTTATTATATAGTACATGTATGACAGGTACATTGTAAGCAACGATACGAACTCCTGTTGTTTATAAAAATAGAATGGCCCAATGGATACAGATCCTGTGTAATTCTAACCCCCGTTACGATGAAGCTTTGGTTACTTTTAAAAAACTCGTTTGCTTTCTCTTTGAGTTGATCTGCTTTCTGTTTGTCGTCTGGTGAAACTGGGGCTCCTTTCATTTCAGTGGGACTCTTATCTGTCTGATCTCTATTCTCAGTTACCGAAACGGCATTCGGCGTGTTTCCAATGTCTGCCATTTCGCTACTACCATATAACGTTTTCAAAAGAAGAGTAAATTAAAAAGATTTTTTTTACTGAGTTAGTTCCCTTGAATTATACAAAATACTTCTACTACTATTACTTATTATTATTTATTATTATTATTATTATTATAGTATAACTTATCGACATTTTGTATTGTGGAACTATAAAATAAACTTACTTATTTGTAATCAAATCTAACTTTCTATTTATATAATAAGATAAGATCCCAATCCCTAAACCAGGTACAGACCCTAATAATATTAATTCGTATCGTCCCATCTCCCTCACTAATAACATATGTAAAATGATGGAAACAATTCTAGCCAACAGATTAAAACACCACCTAGAAAGTAACAAACTCCTATCAGAAAATCAATGTGGCTTCCGTAACAGGCGCTCCACCACAGACCAACTTTTAAGACAAGATGCGGATATCAAACTAGCTTAAAATTCTAAAAGATGAGACAGAAAGCTTATAGCAGTCTTCCTTGACCTTGAAAAAGCGTTTTATCTTGTCTGGACCAAAGGATTGATTGCAAAACTCAACCACTTCGAAATTACTGGGCGCATGTTTAACTGGATCGAAAACTTCCTAACAGGTCGCAGAATAATCACTAGAGTAGGAAACACCACATCAAAAGAATACCCCCTTGAAAACGGTACCCCACAAGGGAGTGTACTCAGTCCTACGCTATTCAACATCATGATTAACGACCTTGACCTCAACCTAGCGACAAAACGGGTTAACATTTCCTAGTTCGCTGATGCCAGCGGCATCTGTAGGGCTGGAAACCCTGCTAGCAATCAAGTAGTCTAAGAAATCCAGAAAAGCCTAGATAACATAGGGAGATGGGCAGATAAATAGGGTTTTAAGATCTCACATGAATAAACGGTAGCAATAATATTCTCCCCTAAACGCAATAACCAGATTATTTACCTCAACTTCTATATTCAAAACCAGTTGATCAAATATGCTAAGGTAGTAAAATTCCTTGGTATGTTCTTTGATAATCATCTAACTTGGAAACGCCAGATTGAACAACTAATTCAAAATTGCAGTAAAGATATTAATCTCTTAAGAAATCTTAAAGGGACCACCTGGGGATCCAGTCAAGAAACCTTATTAACCATCTATAGATCACTTATAAGGTCGAAGCTAGATTTTGGATGCCAAGTTTACAACTCAGCAAAACAAACATTACTGAACAAACTGGATACCATCTAAAGGAAAGCATAATCTGTTTGCACTGGCACTCTACCATCGACATCATTGGACGAACTTCAAGTCCTCACCGGTGAATTGCCATTAAAAACAAGAAGACAGGAAATGCTCCTCTGATACTCCAATCGATTAACAAATCACCCCGACTCACATTCTACAACATATTTTTTTTACATTTTATGTATTTGGTAACTCATTTATTGCGCTTTCAGTAGCTGGTATTGTCTAGTCTGGCAAAATTCATTTTCCCTATTTTAATAGCTGCTACGGATACTTTACTTTTGACTAATTCAGGCTGATTTTTTAACACAAGGGAGCAGTAATTTTAGTTAGCAGGGTGCGTAGATCATGTACAATTTCCAAAAGTACAATATCCAAAGAAATATCATCCACATTACATTAATGTATCATAGAGGTATGTCAACATTCTCTCCATTGTGCATGTTTTAAATGCATACAACTTCACCTTACATACGTCACTCTCTCAAAAGTATACAATAACTGGTGAGCGCCCCCTAAACCAGGGATCTCAAACTCAAACCACACTGAGGGCCACATGAGGGCAATTACCACGGCCCAAGGGCCGTACCACCTTTTTTGTTTCTGATGACACCTTGTGACGCCAATCATTTTGCGGGCCACAGGGTGCGGCTTTACCGGCCGCATTAGACCCCTGTACCAAAAGTTAGTCTGGAAAGGTGAATTTAAAACACATATAAGCAACACTTTTTTGGGCCGTTGTATAATGAAAATTATAGATGATTTGCGAAAAGTATGGGAATGATTTATTTTATGTAATCATTAGATTAATTTTCAGTTTCAACATTTACTTTCGAGTAGATCAACCTAAAATGTGGTTTTAAAATGTTACACGTTAGGTTACTGAACTAAAGTTTTACAAAGTAAATTTGGACACAAAGAAATAATCTTTACGATTAAATTACTTAATAAACGTCAGTTTATGACATTAATTCAGTCATTCGTTAGAAGTGACCTCTCAGCCAAGCGCGACGACTGTCATATGTGGATAGTTCCAGCGATCTGTGAGGATTTCAATGTGTAACGTAGATGCTGTACTGCATAAGAAATCTTTATAACTTGAACATCGTGTGCCCAATCCTGATAAAATATTCTCTGTCCTCTGCCATAATAATGTTCAAGAATAAAAATTTGGTGTTCGCAGACAAAAATATTCTAATTAGTGGGCAGAGCATTCTTCTAAAAGCGTGTTCGGTGCTTTCATATTGGTGCTATAGTGGGCCAAGATTTGCAACCTCCAAATCAAAATATATCGCAACAATGAGCTTAAAACCACAAAACAAAAGCCCTAAAAATAAAACCAAGAAAATTGTATAGCCACCCAACCTCTTCCGAAATAATGAAGACGTTTCCTCTCCAACCCATCAATTTTCATCTCAAACCCATTAATATTTATCTCAAACCCATCAATTTTCATCTCAAACCCATCTATATAAATTGCAAGTACATATGCAATGGAGCTGTAAAGATTTCATGTCGAGTTCCTTCCCTAGTCAAGACGATTATTAAATATTTTTCGGTGGCGAGGGGGAGGGGGAGTGGGTTGCTTGCCCTGTTATTAGAACGTCAGATTCGTAATCCAAGGGTCTGGTTCGATACCCGCCCATGCCAGCCGGCGTTGGCGGCCCCAGCACGTCATTGAGAAAGGCACGTTGCTCCCATTTTCTCTGCATGATATGGCCAATAAAGTGTTAAAGTTGCCGTTTAATCCCACAAAAACAAAATCTGCTGGTTCTATAAAAACATATATGCTAGCAGTAATTTGGGGCGATTTGGGGCCAAACGGGATTTAATATTAGGTTAGTACGTGTGGGACAATATGGCGTCAGACGGGAAATATAATGTTAAAACATCTATAGGTTTAACATTATGGGACAGTATGGCTGCAAACGAGAAATGTCATGGTAAAACTACACATACTGTCCAGTACGTTGTGTGTAGTGACCAACACTCAGTCATTAACTGTTCAGCATCCAGTGATCTAAATCCAACATTCCATATTTACTATTTAATACATTGTGTGTAGTGAACAATATTCAATCAAATACTATCATAGCACCCCATACATACTATCCAAAAGGACGCTGCTGTGACCAATACCGCACAATTTCTAACCAAGGGTAGGATGAAAGAGGTGGATAATGAAATCACACACAAGGGGATAGTAGTGCGTAAAAACACTACACTGCTTATATACACGCAAACATACGATTACACTGGGGTATGATTTTTTGTTTAAATCTTTGTGAACAGACAAAGACATACACCTCATTAAAACACCGAACGACAGTGACTGAATATTATCTCTGTGTATAAGAAAAGGCGATTGGTTGTCATCCTGGATCGAAGATCTTTACCTATACCCAGAAAATATACACCTCTAATGCCAGGATCAACAGCAAGGACACATCTGATCCAAGTGGTTGTTCGGCGGACAGAGACATTGAAAGTAAAATCATACTCGTTGGCTCCCATCTTCCAATCCTCACTTCAGAAATTAGGGATGGTTCTTGCTGTTGATGCACCGATTGCTGAAGCTGTTTCTCTATCGACCTCTTCAGAAACAATTTTCCAATTTTGGAATTCTCTCTCCATTTTCTGCTTCTCCATCTCCGGGTTTTTCTCTGCACTGACTATCTTGGTCTACTCTACTTCTTTCTCCATTACTCTCGTACCAATTGTTTTGCCGTCCTGAAGATGACCAACTCCATTCGCTCCATTTCCTCCACTAGATCCACGAGGGGTTCCACTCTGTCCAATAAAGATGAGTCCTCTCAGTTTTCAATCTCGGCAAAATAATGACTGATGGCTCTTCTTTCTTTGTGACGTTGCAATGATTGACGATAAATGGTAAGACTGTTCGATTGACTGACTAAACTAGAATTAAAGATGTGTGTGGCCATTCGGCCATGTACGTCCATATACCCTGAAACAGAAGTGAAGAATGTGCGCACAGCGCACTAATTAAATGCTCGTTGAGTGGGAAAGGAGCCACTACTTGACGCTTTAAAGCATGCACAACATACTTCTTAATTAATCGTCGAGTGGGAAACAGGCCACCACCCAACAAGACCCCAGCTGCGTGCAAGCACTCACCGTGGGAAATGAGCTGTGTGCACATTTTATACGTAGCGAAGGAAACAGAAGCCACCGTTCGACGTTTTACTCCATGCACCTTAACTGGCATGTCTGGACGTAACAAAGGAGAAGGCCGGTTGGAGTATCCGAGCGTCAGCTGAAAATGTCTGAAACGCCATAGACCTACTTATTTACTAATTCTGTCCAGTTATCTAATTTCAGGCATTTTACGATGACCAATTGTATGTAAGAAACATATTGTAATTAGGATCATGCTAACCATTTGTGAAGTTTCCTATTCTGCCTTAGTTTAGAACTGAGCGTATATAGTATAGATATACTTTTCGAAATGACAATAACTAATACCAGGTCTGAGTGACCTCTTAAATTATTGTGGTCGTAATTAGATAAAATTCGAGTACTCTTTTCGAACGGTGACTAATAAATCATATTTGAATATTAAAGCAGTTGGTATCAAAATGGGTTTCCAAGCCAAAGCAAATGCCTTTTGGCATAAGATGCAATTTTGTTTCGTAGCTCATAGAAGGACTGAGGTCTGCCGTCTGATGATGGGAGCAGGAATGGTTTCAGGTGTTTGATTTGCTACTACCAGGTTATTTATTAGAGGTCTAACTGTGTTTGGTTGTTCAAAGACTCTCTCATCTCACTGGCAATCTCCTTCAAGTTTGTTTTATTCATGTTGCCTCTTTTCTTTCTTATTCTTTCTTCTTCTTTTCCTTCTCTCTACCCATGCTTTGTCCCTTGTTGAGCTGGTCTATAAATTAGTGTAGACACGGGGATTCCTTCCTCGATACTGTCGTTGATGGAACTGTTGTTGGTATTGTTATCGGTAGAGATGTTGTTGTCCGGCATACCTTGACATTGCGGCATGACATCTCTTGAGTAAGCGTTGGTCACTCCTACAGTCGTACCAGCGTTTTTCCCTCCCTTTCCTTTCTTTCTTGTGGGGCTGGTTCTCCAATTCCTCTCGTAG
Organism: Sinohyriopsis cumingii; assembly: GCA_028554795.2. Taxonomy (NCBI): domain Eukaryota; kingdom Metazoa; phylum Mollusca; class Bivalvia; order Unionida; family Unionidae; genus Sinohyriopsis; species Sinohyriopsis cumingii. The sequence continues at coordinate 371,279 of JAPYKE020000193.1, read as the reverse complement.
TTGAATTCCCCGCATATAAGCAGAAAAGTGGTTCTTCTTACTAATTTGGGTTCGGGTTATTTGACCCCACAGTAAATTTCCTTATAATTAATCTAATATTGCCTCTTTGTGCGGCGGGGCCTGATGGTCTGGACATAAAGCGACCTTATATCATTAATATTTGGTGTCAGCTTAGTTAGCTCTAAGTTTGGGTTGTTATAATGAACCAATCTTTTGCTACCTTAGGTAGCGGGGCTTCGTGGTCTGGATTTATGACAACTTTATATGGTGTAAATATTTGTTGAGGTAATAGTTTATTTGAGTAGTTTATTCTGGTGTTTCTTCGACACTTATGAAAGAAAGACAGAGTTTATTTTAAGAGTTGAGAGTAGGTTAGTCTAATGTATAGCTGTTTGGTTAGTGGATTTTGGATCAGAGATATTTGTTAATTTGAAAAAGGTTATTAATCGTATTAGGAAGATTTTATATGTATTATGTATATGTATTATTATTGTGATGTGTAGGTTTCATTTATGGATCTTAATTGAGAGACGAACTCTTATTAGTCCATCTTATACGAAGCGTATTTATCCATCTCCACCGGAGGTGATGCAACGCCTTAATGACCTGACCGCCGTTCCCCTCTTCGGTGGATTAGCACCCTCTCGCCACACAAAAACCAGTAGGTTTTGCCTCTTTTAATTAATTGTTGTAGATGTTTGATAACTTCAAATTGTTTATCCATATGTTACTGACTTTTTCTGTTTCTTTTGATGTATCATCTTTGTTTTTAGTAGGTTTCATATGGATCTTACTTGTGTGATGCACCCTTATTGGTCTACCTTATAAGGTGTGGTGACATCCATCTCTATCCCATTTGCGACGCACCCATATTGGTTTATCCTATAAGGTGTGGGGACATCCATCTCTATCCCATTTGCCACGCACCCTTATTGGTCTGTATTATAAGGTGTAGGAACATCCATCTCTATCCCATTTGCCATGCCTGGCCTCTAATGAGCTTTCCGCCGTTCCCCTTTTTGACGGATTAGCACCGTCTCACCCCACTAGATCTCTTGGATTTGCCTCATTTAATTAAGTTTTGTATATGCATTTATTTTTTAAAGACATTATTTTCTTGGGTTATTCTTTGTTAATTGTTTCTGTGTGTTGGTGTATAGTAAGGGGTTATAGTTTTCCTTTTTTCCTATCTCAGAGATGTGTCCCACGACATTACTGTATATCTTATCGATATTTTTAGTTCCTGGTTTAAGGAATTCTGAAGAGGCTACCGGGGCTATGATTTCCTTCTGTTTATCCAGGAATATGTTCTCAGGACGTCTCAGGTGGGACATTCGTTGATGACATATGCAAGTGTTTCTGGAATGGGACAATGTGGGTAGCTGATGCTTGCTGCGATGGTCCTTGGTAAGAACATGCTGCTGACAAGGATGGTTTTTCTGGTTCTTAGTCTTGTCAAGACTGTTGTGTTATGAAGGTTCGCTAGTATCAGGTGCCGGAATTTCTGCGTACATCATTTTAAATATGGTACAGTTTACAACCTTTATGTATGTCGTTCCTTTCCCTTTGCCATTTGTTATTAATTTCATGTCTGAGTATGACATAAATTTCATGCACGCTATATTTGAGTGGGAGGGTCTGAGGTTCATTAATCCCATTGTTTATTTTGTTAAACCATCCTCACCCCCTTCATTTCCAGGGATGCCTACGTATGATGGTATCCATATGAATTTCATCCTACATTTATTGTGTTTTAGAATTTTACGTTTCGTATTTACTTCATTTTATGAACATTTTCTCTACAGGATGCGTTACATGATTCTAGGGAGCGTCGCACACTGAGGGAGTCGCTAATACTACAGTTGATGTTTGGTATTTTGAAAGTATTTAATGACTTGGTTTATAGCCCACTCTGCTGTGTAAATGGGATCAGACCACACAATAGTTTGCTATGTATTACCTACATGCATTTTCCTCAGCTGAACTCAGACCAACATTCCAAGGACACTAAGATTCCCATGTGTGACAGTACCATTCTAATACATTAAGTGTGACAGTACCATTCTAATACATTAACACACATTACAACTTATGAGGTGTTACCCGGCAGTTTTACTGGGGTCATGATTCCATTTCCGGGTCAATGAAAACACACTTCTTGATAATATTTCATACATACTTTGTATGTTGGCTTCCACCACAATGCTTTCAAAACCATAATAAAAGGCATCTTCAAATAAAGAATATCTCCTTCACCATCAATCCATGGTACAAATCAGTCCATGTCGTGAATGTTTCACAGTGAAAGGCACAATGAAATAACACCTCTAAATTTAGATAAAACTACTTGGCTCCACATCAAACCGGAAACATGTTATTGTTGTCTGACCCCAAATAGACCCGTTATCAGGTAGTCTGCCCCCCCCCCACCCCACGTGATGCTCTCTCCCGGATCACCACTGCTTTCCTGGTTTTGAGACTTAGAGCAGTCTGTATAGACTGCTGTATATCCTTGGTACCTACTTTCAATCTCTGAGAGAATTGCTCCTTTATTTATAGCGATTGGTCTTGTTTTGACCCTTATTTTAGGGCATTAAAGTTTATGTTAGGGGTTTTGCAGTTCCGTGAGACAGGGGCAGGGTATGTGACCATTTCTGCCTGTATATTAATAATTCTGAGTTCTCTTTGGAGCTCATTGACCCCTACCCCACCCAAGAAGGTTTGAGGCAGATTTAGGTCCAAAGGACTTATTAGATATCCCAATAGTCCTGGTAGGGTGCGTCGGGTTATGGATATAGACTCTAACCTCGTACCTCACGAGTAGTTTTTCTCATCATAGCCTAAAGTGTGGTTTCCTCTGCTATTATTTGCAGTTCTTCCTCAGAAGTGTTTCTTAGTGCTCTGGTGCAAATAGCTAGAGCTTGGAATTGAATTCGATCTACTTTCTAATGTTGGGTTTGCTGAGGCATATGTTTGGTACCCACATTCTATTGTTGAACGAATTATTGTCTGATGTAATGAGAACAGTGTGTCCTGGTCCGCCTTCAAATTGGTTCACTTTAGGTTCCTGTATATATATTCTCACTAACTCGGCTATGTGTCTGCTCCATGAAGGGTGCTCGTCAAAAAGCATCCCCAGGAATTTAGCGGATTTTTCAGATTTAATCAAGGTACTGTTTTAGTTTATTTCAGAGGTCTTATACGAATTTTCGTCTTGGGGGTGAACAGTACTACAGTTATTTTGCCTGGAGCAAATCTGAAATCCCATCTGTCTGCCCATTTCCCAATCTTATCCTCACCTCGCCCACCACATCGTCACTGGATGTTTTACCCGTTTTGCAGACGTGATTGTTCTATTGGCTGTTCTAGCTCATGAACCATAACATTAAAAAGAGTGGGACTAATTATACTGCCCTGTGAAGTTCCATTTTCGAGCTCGTGTATGTCTGATAGTTGGTCGCCTACTCTTACTCCGATTCTCCGACCGGTTAGGAAATTTGCAATTCATGTATGGATACAGCCTGTTAAACCATAGTCAGGGCCGGATCAGTTCAAGTGTTGGTGGTGGTGGTAGTGGAGGGTTTCCAAAATTTCAAAATGACCCTGGCTTTCCTCGAAAGGGCACCAAATACACATGCATGATACACGATAAACATGAGCAAGAATAAATGAAGGTCGAAATTGAAGTGACAAGTGACTGTACATTTTGTGGGTGTGTGCTTTTTAAGCCCTATGGATCCGAAAACCCCGTAAAACCCACTCTCGATCCGGCCCTGATTAGTGGTTACTATTGCAATTAAACCTTTTGTCCAGATAAGATCATAAGCTTTTTCTAGATCAAGGAAGACGGTTGTTAGGTTTCTGTGCATTTCCTTTTAGCTTTGAGAGCTAATTTTATGCTTGGGATACCAAATTACTGCTTTCTAGATGGTGTTTCACCTTGTTGTAAATTATCATTTTCATAATAATACAGCTATTGCTGGTAAGTGTGATGGATCTGTAAGAATTTGTGTCCGCTCCATCCTTTACGGATTTTGGGATCTGGATTAATGTTGCAAGTTTCCAGTTTGTTGGAATTTCTGCCAATCTCCAGATTGCATTCAGCAGATCCAAAATCACCTGTTCCAAATTTTCTGGGAGGTTTATAATAGATCTCAAATCACAGTGTGTTCTTCCTGGGGTATGTAGTTTTAGTTTTGTTTGTTTGTTTGTTGTTTTATGTGTTTTGTGTTGGTTTTCTTTAGTTTTTTTAATTTGTTTTGTTTTTTGCATAGCGACTCTCTCTGTTCATGTATTGTGAGAAGTCTTCGTTTAGGGGGCTCGCGTGGTTACCCCTCAACATAAGGGGAGATTCTCGCTTTTGGAATGGTTTGCGTTTATGCTAATGAGATGCCATTCTGTCAGCTTTTTCTTTAGTTTTAGTTAATCCTGAAAGTTTTTGGGGTTGTGGATGCGTTTTGCCCCTAATTTTCTTAATTTGGATCCGTACTAGTTTGTAACTTGTCTCGTGGTTTAACGAGGAGCAGAAATTTTTCCATTTTTTTGCTTAGCGGTGAGAATAACGTTTTGAGATAGTTGTTCTTTTTCCTTATAGAAAAGGTGTCTTTAAAGCCTTTCGTTTCTCCTTTATGGCTAATTTACAATTGTCATTCCACCATTGTACTGTTTTACTTCTCCCCCAATAGTTTTGGGGCTTCACCGATCAGCTGTAAAGGGCAGAGTTTCATCTATGTTTTGATTGAATTCTTCAGTATTGTCGTGGCACAGCTGATCGGTATTCTTTACCCGCATAGAGAGCGAAACATCTTCGAGTCTGCCTTATCAAATCACCATCTTGGGATATTTGATGTTTGATATCGAATTTGTGTTGCTCCTGTTGTATTTTGTGTACTAGTTCCGAGCAATTTAGATTGATTCCAAGCAACTCCACTGTAATGTACGAATCATGCTTTTCGACTTTATATTGTAGGTTTTGAGATAAACTCGAGCAGCTGAGTTGCTGATATAAAGTTATTCCCTATTGGCTTGGTCTAAACTAACTATAAACTGTCACACTGCCGACGTCGTAGCGATATTACAAGCGTTGTTAAAGCTACGTAAAAATCCAAATCACACACACACGCAAGCGCTTACGACCTGAACTTTTCGTAGCAGTTGTGGAAACTCATTTTCTTAGTAAGCATTATCAAATAAAGGAAGTCTTTCGTATTGCTAACAGGTAATGTAATTTCAGACATAACATAACTTTTGTGAATAACTAATCTTTAATAATCGTTTCAAGATAACTTTTCTCGTCTTCGCCTTTCTTAAGTTTTTGCAACTTTTCGTAAGCTTTTGTAACTTCTCGTAACTTTTCTCAACTTTTCGTAACTTTTCGCACTTTTGTCATACCCTTACATATACGTTTCACAAGATTTTACAAACTGGAATTTATTAACCATTTGAGACGTACAAAATATGCGTTGTATAAGAGTTTACAAGTTATTTTGAATGTATCACTGCAAATCCTATTAGATGGCAGCCAAAGCCGAATGAACTAATTATCAGACTGAATCAATTACCGAAAGTTTTGTATGTAAAATAAATAAATGAGATTGATGTAATTGATGGAATCGATGAGATTGATGTAATTGAGAAAACGGAGTCTTGTAAAGTGCGATGTTTTTAAGATCATGGCATTTTAGACAGCCGAGTGTTTTGCAGTCTCTATTTCATCTCAGGACCAATACTTATTGTCAGATCCAGGATACGAACATAAATTGTAATTTGAACTAGTACATATTTTCCAATCTAGAATCTACAACCAATTACATTTTGGCCTTTCTTAAATTTATATCCATCTAACAAATGGGTTATTATATTTGCGACTTTATGCAACTGGTGTTAATACCAGGTGGTTTCAGGTAAGATAAAATATTTCCTTGAATATTTCAAATGTGAGATTTCTGTTTCAGTATTAATATCCGTCTCTTTTGGGGTTCAGAAACAATATTTGAATAGGCTAAAAGTGCTGGGGGGGGGGATGAATTTAGTCCAACACCGCTTGACGTTAATTTTCATGCCATGCATGGAATAAGTAGTGTCTATATAAAATTTAAATGGATATTTATATCTATTTAGTATTATGGCTGAAATAGAAATATCAATTAAATACAAGGTTTACTTCAGACAGATTTGTTTGCACTTATTTCCTTGGAAATTAAGGAATGAACATTTACATGCTATTAGGTAACTGATTCGGCAAACACTGTACTGTGTGCTCGGCATGTCTTGCATTAGGAAACTATTCTAGACGGAATATTCAATTTATTTATATATTTTTATGGCACCGTTTTATTTGTTCAAATCGAGATAACACTTTTCATCAAAGGCAGAAAATCTTACTTTATGGTCGAGACAAAAATCTTGCTATGAATTGACTGGCAAACCAATCACTTTTAAACTATAACCTACAAGTGTTCAGAAAATGCTTCCCATGCATGCAATTTCATGCAAATTAAAGAAAGAAACATAATACATCCCTGATTCTTATCACATTGCACTTCAATCATATGTTTCGTTTATACACTTCTTGACGGGCGAGTAAATGCCAATTCATTCTCAGGATGACGTGATAGACGCTGTACGTTTTCCAACTCCTGCGACCAAATATTCCAAGCCAAGGACAGATCAAATACGTCACATTGGGAAAATATGCTTTAATGGACTTACAACTATGATAATGTATCTTAATTTCAGTGTTCGTCTGAAAAAGGAGGGGATGATGGTAGCAAGACACTTGGAGCAGGGCATTATAGAATAAATATTTTCTAATGCATGAGAAACTCAGATATTATACTCCTTTTTCAGGCAAAATAAAGTTCTAATTATTGCAAAAATAGAATTAAAATTTTAAGTTATTTTGTCTCAACATTTCTATATTAAGTGATACTCTTCAAAACCTATTTTTTTCGGTTTTGAGAAGTTTTGGGTTTACTGATGCTTTTGCAGAGAGAGAGAGAGAGAGAGAGAGAGAGAGAGAGCTGTTACGAAATCATCAGTGTCTGTGCATATACAAGTGCATAAAATTGAGAAAGCTGTTATATTGTGTCCTAAACCATGATGATGTCTCCCGTCGACTTTTTTGTTTATTTATCAATTTAGCGAATATCCGTGTAGTTATCCACGATTTTCTGTAAACTGTGTGTGTCACTGGCAAGTCTGTAATGTCCTTAAAACAGCGGAGTTTCTGAGAATTGTCAATTACAATTGGTTTTAATTTCTCACCCGTAGCACTGCATGCAAAACATTGTTGTGCGGGAAGACAAACGATACTTATGGCTACTTAAATATATGTATGTAATGATATTTCTCTGCTGAAAATCATTTGAGTGAATCTGATTTTTTAGAAAATTTTAGATAGATAGATAGAAAATTACAAATCACATCAAATACAAAATTTTAATTTCACAATGGAAAACAATATTTCATAGAAATGAGACTTTTTATCAGAAAAATACTATTCAGAAAAATATTCATTTTTTTATAAATTACAAGTGTCCGGTAAATGTGAATGAAATAAAATTGCGAAATATACTAAAGAAAAAAATCAAGATGCTAGTATGAATTTAGTTAATGAAGAAATATTAGAAATCAAACTGAGTAAGATTTACATATTAACACCTGGTGATATACTGGCACTTTAGATATAAAATATCTCTATTTTGACACGTCATTTTAAGCATCAGAGAACATTTTACATTCCACCAACCTCATTCATGAATAACAGCATAATTATAAAATCAAAGCACTAGTTGAATATTAATACAAATACCGAACAAACTCTCCTATCAATGAAATTCAGAACCACGTATTGTTATTAACGATCATATAGAATTCAGTCGTATTTTATTAGAAAAAGCATCATTTTTACCGTAGACATTAATAGCTGTTTTGAACTGGACTTAAATGGAATATCATTTTACAGAATAAAAGTCATTTACATTTTAGCAGCAATTCAAGTAAAACTGATGCATGCGCATTTACGTGACGTGAAATATATTAAAAGTTAAAATGTAAACAAAGTAGCACTGCTTGTAAAAGCAGACTGAATAACAGGATAAACATAGACCGCATGATCAAATGAGAAAGGACAAATGCAATGATGTTTGATGGGATAAAAAATTCTGCTGAAGATAAAGAATTGCTGTAGTATTATCAATTGTTTGTCAAATAGATTCTGATAACAAAACAAAAGTAAGGTTTCAAAACAAACCGGAAATAGGTCAAATAGCTCTTTAAACAATTTCAGCTGTTGTAGTTCTTCCAAAGATATATCGGCAAATTCCAACACTTTTCAAATCAATCTTTATCGCAAAGAGCAAAGTTATGTGTTGGTAATTATTTAAAAACAGTTATGAAGATGAAAAATCCTTAAATAATGGTTCTCCCTGCGGATGACTGATACCTTGGCAGTGAACAGCCACTATCAAATTGGGTTGAACGAACGCTTGTCCCGACCTCCAAATGTGTTCGTAATTTTGCCAAGTTGGAAGCGGGTGGGGTCAGTTTAAATGGTGGTACTACAATTTCTTCAGAATGAATTTCATCACTTTCATCTTCTTCATTATCAAGAAGTATGGGGGACTCGTGAATTGTTAGATGCTGCTGCAGCATGCGGTTGATTGAAATAGCCGTCTCAGCAAATGACTCCAAGTCCTTGGTACTGCTATTCCTAGAAAGCATTGTTGGTGTAGCGAGAGGAGTAGCAGCCGGTGGGCAAGATACCCAGGGATGGTTCAAGACCTGCTTGGTAGAATAACGCTTGCGTGGATCTCGTACCAGCAAATGACGAATGAGGTCCTTGGCACTGTCTGAGATTACACTCCAATCGTTTTCTGGAAACTCATAAACATCATTTTTGATGCTGCTGAAAAGCAAATCCTGACAGTCCTGACAAATCATATAACGGTTCCATCCACAGTCACCTCCGCAGTGGCCATAAAATGGAGTGTAACCGCACAACGTGATGTACATAATTATTCCCAGGCTCCAGAGATCGCATTTCTTGTCGTATGAGAAGGAATCACCAACCCAAGCTTCAACAACTTCCGGAGCCATATACACTGGTGTGCCAACAGGCGTCAGGAGATCTGGTGTGGTACATATATCCCTGTGACTTCCAATAGGCACACCACTTGCCAAGTCAAAATCACATATTCGTATCGGGAATATTTCTTTCTTTTCACACAATATGTTTTCTAGCTTAAGATCCCTGTGGGCTATACCTTTATTGTGGAGGAAATCCAAGGCTCGTGTGATACATTTCACTATTAAACTGGCTTCCGTCTCAGTCAGGTGACCCCTTCTTTCAATATTGTCGAACAAGGTTCCTCCCAACATCTTGTCAAAGACCAAATAAAATCGATCTTCTTCTTCAAAATATTCGTAAAGCTGCAAGATGTTTTCCTGACCTTGGCACAAGTGAAAGATTTCTATTTCCTTCAAGACTTTGCTTCTAGATCGGATCCTGTCTTTCTGAATGATCTTTACAGCATATTCTGTGTTATTGGAAATATTTTGAAAGGTCTGCACTGAAGCAATTGCACCATTACCTAACATTTCTCCTGTTGGTCTGTACAAATCATAAAAGTTTTTAACAGGAATGTCAGCTGCTCTTTTTTTCTTCTTTCGGTTTCTGATTGAATTCCGATTTAAAATTTGGTTGTTTTCTGCATCACGTAAATCAGGGATTTCCATATCTTTAAAATCGTTATCCATCTCCATATTCAGTCCATTTAACGTACTGTAATGCAGGCACCTTTTATATATGTGATCGGTTGGAGACAATCGGCTTGTTGATTGGCTCGTGTCATCCTGTCGATACGACTAAAATTCAACAGTATTCAAATAAATCCCGTACTGACACTGAGTATGCACTTAATTAGGCACTCACGGAAGTTCCTCTGGCCTCGCTGTGACGATTGACTGATTCGCTTGATTCATTTATTCACACCTTGGAATGGAAGAGTACATATCACAGTTATAAAGTGTTAACAATTAACAGAACAAAGGAAAACAAGAAATTAATCTGACAAGCTTTTAATTGATATTTGTTTCTTAATAGTGCTACCACAAATAGCCATTTGCCAAGAGCTTAATTGATCGATATTTTCTAATTTTTTGAGAGAATATTTTCGTAAAGAAAATCTTGTAAATGTTATATTTCTAATTAAAAATTTACAATTTAGCATTTATTCAACATAGATGATTGTCTGGCTAGTCTACGCAATGAAATATATACGACCTTTCCACTTGATGTACTTAGACAAATATTTATTGTTGGATTTTTTTGTGTCAAATTAGAAGCAACTTGTAATAAGCTTTTTGGTTGTACTAAATCCGAAAATATCGGAATGTTTAAATTATATAGGCAGATGTCTTAACAATAAATATTTTTTTTTAAATGTAGACTATAGTTGTTTTCAAATGGCATCGCTAATGGCAACTGCTGTGGGAAATGTATTACTGCAAACAACTTGAAAAATGGTTAAAGATAATATGCACGGATTTCCATAAATTTATACCGTCCTTTTTTTCACCCCTGAAAACTCGAGGCTTTTCTATTATAAATTTTCTGGCCTCAGTTTCCGTGAGCTGTCTTCCATTGAATATTCATGTGTTACTGTCTTTTGTGAGTAATTTATAGTCATGCTATTTTTCCTTTAATAATAAATAAAATATCATTCCAGATGAATTAAAAAATTGTGTTCAACCAGATGAGGATACAAAATTGTACCTTTTCCTGTCTCGCTAACAAAAATTATACCTATTGTGCTTACCATAAAACCTGTTGGGAATAATTGTCCGTAAAGCGCTTTTTCTAACTAAGTTATTCTCTTTTACATAAAAGTGACCTTTATTTTCAAGATGCCAAACCGCTGAGAGATCGATAACATAATTCCAGCTAGTTTCAACAACTGTCATGTGTACGCGAAAACATTGTGTATTATATCACTGCTTTATGTTGTTGTTTGGTTCCCTTAACCTTGTATTCCATGCTTTACACTCTACTATAGTGGAATGCAATGCAATACTAAACAGCTAACCAGACTAGTTATTTATTCAAATTCACAAGCAAGCAAGATTCATTTTATTAAGAAGAAAAACAACAATAGCACAGTTAGTTCGTGAAACAGTCGTCATCGTCGAAAATCAGTTTTTGAATTGTTATATTAGTGTCTTGTGATTTGGATTTTTAACGTCGCTTTAAGAATTGTTCAGTCATATCGCTACGATGTCTGCAGTGTGGCAGTTTATAGTGATGTCTACCACTGGGGCATCATGTCGCAGACATGTAGCGTGATGTCCCACCCAGTCACATTATCCTGACACCAGGCTGACCAGTCCTAACACTAACCTCTTAATGCTGAGCGCCAAGTGAGGCAGCTGTTAGTATCATTTTTGTAAGTCTTTGGTATGACTCGGCCGGGGGTCGAACCCACGATCTCCCGCATCCGAGGCGGACGCTCTTACCACTAGGCCACCTGGGCGGTCTGTTCTATTAGTAAAATATCGATGCTATGATTTCATTGCAAGTAATGGTGCAACTTCTCATCCATGCCAGTTCAATAATTGCAAATTGATTACTAACTAGTTTCTCATTAATAAAACGTATCTATGAAACAGAACTTGATGTCATAAAGTATCTACTTGGTTATCTTACTATCTTTGGTCACATTTGTTAATGGATATGCTAATATAAGGTTGTTTAATTAGATCACGTTCACTCGACCAAGGCATCTAGCTCTTACACAGGTTGGCTTTGCATGCCTTCAAACTTTGTATTTATTCCACCCCCTTTATTTGATAAAAATGTCTAATTAACATGGTAATATAAGGAGGTCAGCTTAAAATTCACTGCAACAATACAACAAATACTTGCGCAAATAGGTATCAAAACACCGTCGTCATTGAACTAGGTTCTCACAGAAACGCTCGCGGACATAAATGTCAAGTTAAATTGACATAAGTTCACGTTTAAATACAACAGGGCACATTGTATTTATGACCATTACGCTTGGTTTCATAGTTCTAAGGCGGCGTATCCAGTACGATTCATTTTCTTTCCTGGTTTCGGAACTCCAGTTGGGGTTGTGAGCAATTGCAATAAGTGTTATATCACTGAAAATGCGGCCACTGGAGATAGAAGTGTTCTGCGTCTGGGCTTCTGTACAGCTTCTTTGTCATCTAAAGAACACTGAAACCAAGCGGTTAAACCAAGAAGACTAGGAAAAGACAGCCATACACAAATAAAATTATCTTTTTGCAGCCAACACATTTTCTTTTTGAATAATTATCTGCATTTGCATTTTTTGTCACTCAATAGCATATAATGACTACTGTACCAATCAAATATCCAGGATATAATTTGCGCATACATAAATTTACATAAATAACAGCTTTCGTTGTCGCTCATCGATTTCTTGGTCAATATAAAATATTTTCCAGCGTCCGCAACAAGCGGAAAAAAACCTAGTTGAAACATAATAATTTAAAGGTTTCATTCCTGTAAAATTAGTCATGTAAAGTTTTCCAAACACAAGAGTTTCTGTTTTATTTGTTTGACTTGTCTATGTTTTGTATTTGCCCTTGAAAAAGACCCATTAAAGAGTCGAAAGTGATCAGGATAGTTAGATACTAATTTTGCACTGTTCGTTGTCAGTTTATTATTATTATTTATATAGATACACTTGGAAGTAGAATTTAGTATCATAAAATTAACTCGTATTCATCCCTATCGCCGTAGTAAACTGTCTGTGAAGTAGACACTACCTGACAAGATCTCGTAATCACACTGACCTCATATGGCACATACGTCCAATATGTACTATAAAAACACAATCAAGACCCAAGGGTAAAGTACCCGTGAGCATCATGCAATATGGATATCTCGTTGTGAACTACCTACAACGAGATGCGTTCATTGCTCATTTGCTATTGGTCAAGGTATAAAAGAAAGAAGAAAAAACAGAAGAAATAAACAATAAAACTACCCTACGTAACGCTAAACGCGTCAACGAAATCCAGTACATACACACGATTTAATGCATCACCAAGTTATTTTCTTCAACCATCACTCTCAGAATCAAAATAGCCATAATTTACAGAGGCGAATTAGAATACTATCTACAGAAGGTTGGGGAGGAACAAAGTGTAGCAACTGGGTATGATGGGAATTGGTAAATTAGTCACACTCGGGGGATGGGATGGTGATTCTATCTGTCAACCCCTCACCAACACAAGACCAAGCAGGTGTTTTTTCAACACACGATTAATTAGTCTGCCAGGTGTACCACTAGTCACCCTGTTTACGCTAGATCACAAGGCGTACACTAATTACCTGACCGTGCTGCACGGGTAGCACGCGTGTTCTGCTACCATTTCTTCAGTGTGTAGCCGTTAGACATATGTTTAAGAAAACAGAGGGAGGGTTGAGAAACATAAATAGCACACACAGCCTCTCAGACTGCCCTTGTTAACTGACGAAGACATCACGTCGAAAGCAATGAAATCATATCTGCAACCATGGAGCCAAATCAGGTTCGTTTCGGGTGAAGATACAACACAGTTCACGCAGGATTCGCACTCATTAATTGCAAGTTTATAGGACGGACTTACCATCAAAAGGCTTATGGAGCCTTGTCTTTTCTTTTCTTTTTTTTTCTTTGTTACTTCACAACTGAATCTCGTGCCCATGGAAAAAGAGGTTAGTAAAAATGCTAATATTTTGCATTCACTTAATTGTTTCTTCACTGTATCTGTTGTGTTCAAACACTTAGTTTTTTCACCAAACCTATCGTTGAACAAACTAGGAGATAAATTAAGTACATATTTTTGTACAGAAATAAAAGAGGGCATGAGATGATGCTGATCGCAGATTAAGCGGAAAGAAGCCAGCTTATCAACTGTGTAGACTTGGCAATGCAGGGGTGTCCGTGACAGTGGGCGTACTCAACGCCTTAATAGCACGATGAGTGTACATAAACGGTATATTAACCATGCCAAATGGAGAGGGAGAAGTAGATATCTTCTCCATGCAAAGGTGTGTGTGTGTGTCTCCCTATTGCTGAGAGGGGGAATATAAATAAATGGTAAGAAAGTAAGAGTTGAGAGGGCCCCTGCAATAGTTTTTGAAAGTAAAACTTTTGAGGTCCATATTACGGTTCTCCCGTTCGAGTTACCTCTATTGCACTAAAAGCTAAATTGGAAATTCTAGGCATTCAATTTTACCCTGGATCAGACTAAACAGATTTGTGATGGTCAAAAACTGTATCAACACACACACACACACACAACAACAACAACAACAACACACTTTATTAAAGCTTTTACTATGGGTTTAGTGTCAATAGCCTTTAAGTCTCGCTGGAGGGGCCCCGAGTGGCCGAGTGGTCTAAAGCGCTCTCCGTTACGGATCACTGTCATCTCACCTCTGTCTGCGCAGGTTCGAGTCTCAGATTCAGCCAATGTGGGTATGTGAGAAAGCTTGCCAGTAGCTTCTCGTGGGTCGGTGGTTCTATCCGAGGTTTTCCCGGGTTCTTCCTCCACAATTAATACTGGCCGCCATGTAATGCCTATCAGTGCTGAAAAGTGGCGTTAAACCCCACAACAACAACAACAACAAAGGTCTCGCTGGATAGTTTCCTATTTTGACACTCCTCTAATTTTTAAGGTAGAAGGCATGAACCTAATTATCACAAGCCTAGCAAATATAAATTCACACATAAGCTAAATCGATAATATGGTTTAGATTTACTTCGAGTTAGGCTTGAAAACAGGTTGGCTTGATTATGACTGCCTGTCACAATTAGATGAGCACTGGAGATCAAATGCGTAACTTGGGCTGCAAATGAGCTGCCGGCTTGTCTTACATATTTATGTGTGTCTGCTACAGAGGTAAATATCTAAAAATCTAGATGGTTGAGGGGTGATGAAAAGTTTGCTAATTTGTTATAGCACTAGTGAACTTTATTCATGCATAAGGCACATACTGATTCTTTTAGCTGCCTTGTCACAGGAAAATATTAAATATTGAATGTAAAATTTAGGGGTTGGTGGCAGTGTTGGTTCAGTATAAAAACCACCAGTTGCATCAGGAATTAACCTGATTACTGCAGTCAAAATCTCACGTGTATGCTTTCTACAAATATCATTAGTTTGTTTTTATTTGTATCTTCAGTGTAAAATTATTCTCATTTTTCTGTAATTGGTTATTGTTGGATGAAAATTCACCAAATAAACTGTCCAGTGAGACCTTAGAGGAATTGCATCTGGAACTTTTGTGGACACATGCATTATGGTCAACACGCATTGGTTTTCTGACTTGGTCTTAGGTAAGAGACCAACACAGTCTACTATTATTCTGACACATGGTCCGTCAAATGCAGAAACAGTTTGATGATGAGCCGTGGGGTGTCTGCTGATTGGGTTTTCTCAACAGCTGAAAAGTGTGGCAGTATAATCTACCATCAGGGACAAACGTTGTCTATGTAATATGTTGTTTACAAATGACCCATACAATCTACAATCATAGGCAAATAATGTTAGACATTCAAAATAGATATACATAACACAGTAAATATACACAGTTGACAGTTCAATATTAAAGAAGAATATAGAGCAAAAATAACAGAAATCTGAAGGCATACAATACAGGTTAAGAAATGATATATTATAAAGCCTGGAGAACATTGAAAAGAGTGTTAGAAATACAAAAAAAAAGAATAGTATAGTTTAAGAGAAATAGCGTCGATAAAGAATGTAAGCTAAATATTAATAACGAAAAGCAACAATTAACCAAATAGAGCTAGCTAAAGGGTAATAAGATACAGGAGTAAAAATTGAAATTAACCGAAATCAGAGCAGGAAAATTAAAATATTTATATAGAAAAGCGAAGCGATTGCATAGAAAAGAGATTAAAGAGGGAAAGGAAAGAAACTTCGATGCTTTGAAGAAAAATTATAGTATTAAAAGCAAGATTAAATTTTAGAACCTTGCAAATTTTATCAGCAAAAATATACATAAGGCAAGACGTAATCAATGAGGATATTCATAGTGACTTGATGAGAGAATGGAATTCATACAAATAAATGACGAGTCATAATCAAAATGTGATAATTCTATAACAAAAGAAATTATGAAAGCTACAATACAATTAAATAAGGGGAAATCGAAATAAGGGCTCAGATGGCCTTATGCTGAACATTATAAAACATTTAATAAGAAATCTCACCAATATTTAAACTTTTTGTGAAAACAATCTTCTCCAGTGAGAAATGACGAGAACAAAGAAGGTAGGCAATTTAACTAAAATAAAGGAAAAGGGAAGGAAGAAAATTTAAAAACCTTTAACCAATATCACCGATAAATACGGAAAACTATAAAAATTATATAACATTTTGTTGTTGTAATCGGCTTTAGCGCCATTTTTAACACAAGATAGACTATACATGGTGGCCAGTATTAATGGAGGAGGAAGAACCCGCGAAAACCCTGGAAAGAACCACCGACCCACGAGAAGCTACCGGTAAGCTTTCTCACATACCCACATTAGTCGAGCCCGAGACTCGAACCCACGCAGACAGAAGTGAAATGGCAGTGATCCGTAATGTTGAGCGCTTAAGACCAATCGGCCACACGGGGCCCCTATAAAAGAAGTAAAATATTAGCAAACAGAATTAAGCAGTGCATAGGTAAAATAGTATTAAAGTTGTGGGACAAGGACATAAATATAATAAATAATACCTTAACAGTCCAAACGATAATTGGATTTTATCCAAACCAAACCAAATGAGAAAAATCTGCATTGATACTGCCTTCGATAGGGTTGAACACGGTTATATTCATTCACTCGTTCATTCGTTCGTTCGTTCGTTCGTTGGCTGCTCAGTCTCAAGAGAATATCGCCCTTGGAGTGTCGTCTGTCTCGGGTTTTGCTGTGGCTGTGCAGGCCTATGCGCGAGTGGCAGTCCCTATAGCAGTTGGTGCAGACATATTGGGAAGTCTGAGTTGCAGGAGTTGCTGCCGAGCTCTTCTTTCTCTCACGTTTCTCTGCCGGCAGCTGGCTTCTCCTCGCATTAGCGACTGCTATGCCCTTGCTTACCGCCAGTCTCCAGGTACCTCGGTCCTCGGCCAGCACTTCCCAGCAGTCGGGTAAAATGTCGCCTGCCTTCATGTCCCTCTTGCACACATCCTTGAAACGGAATCAGAGCCGGTCGACTCTTTGGTGCCAGTAGCCAGCTGACCATATAGGATGTCCTTTGGCAGCCTCCCATCCTCCATGAGTCAGACATGTCCCAGCCATCGAAGACGGTGTTTGCTCAGCAGGGAGTACATGCTGCGGATACTTGCATGCTGAAGGATATCGCTGTGTGGGACACGGTCTTGACAGCTGATTTTCAGGATGCGTTTTAGGCACCGTATATGGAAGGAGTTGAGCCGGCTCTTTTCCCTCTTGTAGGTGCTCCAGTTCTCACTTCCATATAGAAGGGCGCAGAGAAAGCATGCCTGGTTGACTTGGATCTTGGTGTGCTCTGTCAGCGCGTTGTTTACCCACACCCTCTTCGTTAGTGGTGCCACGATGGTGTTTGCCTTTCCAAGTCTTCTGTCCAGCTCCACATCAAGCGGAAGAGTGTTACTGATGGTTGAACCCAGATTAGTGAAGTTGTTGACTGCTTCCAGGGTGATACCGTCCATTTTGATGCCAGGGGCGATAGTGGTATCTTGCACGCTGACGTTTAACTTTTCTAGGCTGATGGTGAGCCCAAACTGCTGGTAGACATCAATGAAACGGTCTCCCAGTCTCTGGAGGGCATCCTCGGTGTGGGTCAGATGAGCCACGTCATCTGCAAAAAGCATATCCCTGATGAGCACCGCGATCTCACTTTCATCTCAGAGCGCAGTCGTGCCAGGTTGAACAGCCTACCGGGCATGGTGTGCAGATATAGGCGTAGGCCAGGAGCAGGTAGAAGAAGCTCCCGAAAAGGGTCGGCGCCAGCACGCAGCCCTGCTTCACGCCGCTGTTGATTGGGAAAGAGTCTGAGGAGGATCCATCATCCATTCTTATCGACATGGAAAGATATTAACATGCTGCGGAGTTTTGAAGAGCAACCGTTTTTTTTTATTTTGCTGTTACTGAGAATTAAACCCCAAATAGTCCTAAAATTGTTATCACAAGTCCAAATGTATAAAGTTTCAACTGAATTCTAGTGGTATTCTAAATAAGTTCGATGTTTGTATGTTCATATGACTGTAGTTTCGAACGTAGTAATGTGCCAATGACCTGAATTGTGGTGATGTGCTAAATCTTATGATGCTTCATAATATAATCAAAAATGTTCTTCTCTGAATTTGCTATGATTCCAAATTGTTTCTGTCAAAAACTATTATTGATGAACAGTTTTTATTTCCAGTGAATAGTAATTTGCATAATTCACCTCAGTGACAATCTGAACACAACAATACGACTGATCTTGGTTCAAGATGTAAAGGCAAGAGCGAGTAACTTGTTATTTAACAGCGTTATATAAAACGCTAAGACACAAAAGAGAACCAGGATGAGGGTCAAAAGTTTATTTCTATAAAATTACAAGTTTTTAACAAGAACAGGTCTATTACTGAAATTAAAAAGAACATGATGGCAAATATCAGATACAAAAGAATTTTCCACTGGGGAATTACAATGTACTAGAATAATAATGAGATAAACATGTTTACTTGCATTGAAAATGATCATGATATTTAATATACTCACAGAGAAGTATTAGCTATCTATTATGTTGGTTTCAAAATCAGTGTCTCTAGTCAGGTACATAGTTAAATTGATTTCGTGCTAGGTCAAGTGTAAAATACATGTGCATATACAATAAAATTATTAAGAAAAGCTCACAGTCTGACATATATTTGAATAATTGATCATGAAAATAATACCACCAACCAATACAAAGGATATAGATTAACATAAGTTTTATATATACAAACATGGGAAAAATATGGGAAGACAAAACTATTCTAATGTATATTCTATACCTTCAAAAAACTGACAATGCAAAAACACTATCCGAATTCAGAAAATAACCTAAATGTGCAATGAAAATTAGTATAGTGTTGTGCATGTTTAATTCATATTGTGTTTGACCTCTGCCCGTGATTGGACCGCTCCGGTGGCTTAAGTGGTGAGAGTGTCAGACTCGAATACGGGAGGTCGAGGGTTCGAATCCTGGCCGAATCATACCAAAGACGTAAAAACGGTACTAGCAGCTACCTCGCTTGGCGCTCAGCATTAAGATGTTAGTGTTAGAACTGGTCGGTCTGGTGTCAGGCTAATGTGAATGGATGGGACATGATGCTAAATGTCTGCGGCATGATGTCCCAGTGCTAGACGTTACTATAAACTGCCACTCTGCAGACACCGTAGTGATATGACTGAAAAACTGATAAAGCGAAGTTGAAACTCCAAATCACACCCACACACCCACACACACGTTGTCAGTCATTGCGTGTAAATTTTTGGCCTGACTTTTGTCATTTTTTAGAAACCTGTACCAAAATGGTAATTTAAGGCTGAACCGATATTATAAATTTGGTATGTCCTAAAAAGCAAACTTGTCGACAATATGTTGGAATTTTCCATTGGTTTTTCATAGAATGTTATTACGACATAGGTCAAGTGGGGTGTATATAAACGACAAGGTAAACAATTATTTATTCATATTTTATTATCAGTCTGTGGAGTCATCTGTAGTTGTGTTCAGATATAATTTAAGAGGAATTATTTATTAAACGTATTCCTTGGAATTACAACAAGCTGATTAACATTTTTGATTAAGGCACTGCTGTGAGAACTCATTGATAGACATTCTGGATGACATCATTGTGATACTTCATGAATATTGGTACATCATCACATTCAATACCTTTGGCATCAATTCGGGACATTCTATTCTTTGGGACATGTGATAGGACATTTAGTATTATTAGGACTCTAATTTACAATATTGCAAGTTCCTCCCAAGTTTTCAGTTTGTATTCCAGTGAAATGAATTGCTCTTTAAAATTTACCCACCTTGTTAGTTTCGCTTTCTTTCGGTTACGAAGAGCATAGAGTCGTAACAATATAAAACTCGGGTAAATATAATATCTCGTGCTGTATAAAGTGTGTCGTATATTCAAGAGATATGGTTGACAGGTGAAGTAGTTGTTTAATAGTTTAAGGACGATTTTCTCGTGCTTCCTTTGTGAAATAGGAATTTATAATACGAAAAAGACGTGATACTTAAATGCAAATAAACTGAGATGGAAAAAATATAGACAATATTTAAACCAAATGTGTCAAAAATCATGAAAATAATATAATATATACGAACAACATAGACACGAAATACTTGTACAAACAAATGAGTACTTAAATAATAAACATAATGATGGGATGTGGAGAGGTACCATTAGAAGACCATCGCCTTGTACACGATTAAAATTCTCGTAACAAAGTAATAAACAACTATTTACGTACCTGTATCTTCAACTGGAAAATAATGCAATCAAAGAGTAAACACGGCATAGGCAACCTGCAAAGACCAAACGAAACAAATATACCAAGAATAGCGTGTGTGTGTGTGTGTGTGTGTGTGTGTGTGTGTGTGTGTGTGTGAGAGAGAGAGAGAGAGAGAGAGAGAGAGAGATTTGGATTTTTAGCGTAGAAAAAAAAATAATCGGGAAAAACCAAACGAAAATAAAAATAAATACCAAGACTGGACATAACCCATAAAGTGACCGAGTGGTCTTAACCGCTCACCGTTACGGATCACCGACATCTCATCTCTGTCTGCGTGGGTTATAGTCTCAGGCTCGGCAAATGTGGGTACGTGAGAAAGCTTGCCAGTAGCTTCTCATGGGTCGGTGGTTCTTTTCGGGGTTTTCCCTGGTTCTTCTTCCACCATTTGTACTGGCCGACATGTCTTGCCTATTTTGTGCTGAAAAATGGCGTTAAACCCTACAAAAACAACAACAACAACAACAATAACATACCCCATGAAATGAAATAGACGGTCGAACAAATCCGTCCCAAAAGGGGATGTGTGCACTACCATATAGGCAAACTAGGCAGCCGCCTAGGGCGCTGATTTCAGGGGGCGCATTTCTCCAAATCAACAAGTTTTGAAAAATAAATAAATAAAATTCAGTTTTATTGAGGGTCTTTTTTATCCTGGTTTATTTTATACAGGGACAAATAATCGGGTAGATTCAGTCTGACTGAAACACCAGGCTGACCGGAACAAGCCAAATGAGTGAGTGAAAATCGCGCGTATACGAAACTTTCAGGACGTAATTACATTCCCGTGTTTTTATAGGCCACGAGTTTTTTCCGTGGAATCACGCGCATACGAAACCTTCAGTTTGCCGCGGAAACCAAATTGAGGGGGGCAACTCCTTATTTTAATGGTATAAACAAGGAAAGAAATGTTCAACTGTCCATTATGATGTTAGTTCATCACTAATGTCTATCTTTATGTTTGTTTATTCTCGTCTTAATTTTTCAAATAAAATAGTATCAAGTAGTGCTTTTTGGGGGGTGTCCGGACATTTGAGCACAGAGGTTTTTTTTTTTTGTTTTTTTTTTAAATTACCCTTGGTATGTGCTCAAAAGTTGAATTTTTTTCATAAAAATGTATTGTTTATAAATTTTGAAATTTATATTTTCCGGGGGGGGGGGGGCGCCAGAATCTAACCTTGCCTAGGGCGCCAGATACTCTGGCGCCGGCCCTGCCTATAAACAGAGCACACCTATTTTTCCCTGCGGAGGGGGAGGGTTACTAAACAAAAGAACTAGCTTAAGACGAAAGGAAACTCGCATAACATTCATAGACTAACACTACTCATAGGATTCACTAAGAATAACACTGGCTAATGCAAGTTAGTATGGGTCACACCGAAATTTCCGAAAGATTGGGGTATAACAATATCAAACACGACAAAAGAAAAATGCAAAGGAAAACACAGTAACACTAACAAACAACATGCAAACATTGTGTACAAAACGCTTCCGTTTCTTAAAAAAAAATATACAAAAACAACACAAAAAAACCCAACAAACTAATACAAAAAAGTCACTATAAATGAGATCTGGGTCGGAATATGTAAGGCCACTGTGAGGAAAGAATGGTAGGTAGATCAGACGCACTAGGGGTCTAATTCGCAAGGACAGCCCGTGATGTGCCACTGTTCATGCCCGAACTATCCACCCCGTACCTCCCATTCTATTGTTTGTTCGAATGAAAATATACTTCTTTTTTTTTAATTATTAAAACAGGCGCGTAACTACATTTACGCGGATATGCAGCTACGTACGAAAATTGTGACAAGATGAAGTGATGCATTTCAAACCAGTTATTTTAATGATTTGTAGTATTGCAATCAAACTTTATGTGAGAAAAATCACTCATTTCATGACTAGTGTTTACATTGGTTATACGCACCCCACCCCGACTCCCCACTAGCGGGAGAGGGTAACCCCTCCCATCAGCACCCCGTCTCGTCTCTACGCGACGTGGGGAATGCCTTCGTTAATCTATACTTGCGTATGACTAGAAAGGGTCTAGCTACGCGCTGGAAAAGATGGAAATAGAAAAGATAGAAATAACGACCTAAGAATTTGAAATATGAAGGCCAGTCCAAAAACACGAATACTTATGGGTAAAGCGTACAACATTGCATCATGAGTTATGTGCATGCGCAATTGGACATAAAATATTGATCCTTGTCAAGGATCAAAAAATTTAGATCAGTGAAGAAACCAGCCATAATGTGCAATGCATAAGGAGGGGAATATGGTTCTTACATAAAGAGCTTAAGACCTGGGGACGGAAATTAAAGAAATCCAATCAAGTACGTATCCATAAAATAACAGGAGCCCTAATCCAAAACATCTATATAAAAGGTTTCTTCAAAAATTAGTTTTGATTTTATATAATTTATCCAAAACGACAGGTCGGGAAGGGAAATACGAACACATAAAATCACTTTATAAATTTTGGCAAAAAGTCATCTCAGCCAAAAAGGGGTCATATTAGGAATCTATTAGTTTATATAGCTGAGGGTCTCGGGGGTGTCCACAAATAAATCGGAAGGCCTCGTGAGTAGCAGAGGGTAGCTTTTTGTATCAGTATTGTATAGATTTATTTTGCCTTTCGTATCTATATCTAATGCTGTTTTGAAGAAAAAAACCCTCCCCCCTCTAAAACATTTAAACATCTTTTGAAATTATTTGTAGAGGTTCAAGTAAATAGAGACTTAGAACTTGTATTAATTTTCAGAGTCCGGGTTCTCAGTAAGAGACACGCCGATTAGTGAGGACGTAAGTGTAAAGATACTGTAAGTCTGAGAAATATTCAGGATTTTTGGCATTTTAAATTCGATTGCATTCCTATTCTGGGCCCGAAAAAATATACTTGTGCAAATTCAGAGATCTCAAGGGACTGATCCATTGAAAGGACCCCGTGCTCATTCTGTTTGGCGAGAATCAGGGACGAAATAAAGATTTTGTTATAATAAATAATCGCCTGTCTTCGTTCATTTTCTACAGGAGTTTCAGGAATTAACGACCTGTTCACCCTTTCGGCATGATATTTTGAGAAGCAGGGACCATTCACGGAAAAAGATAAGTATTGTTTAGAATTGCTTTTGCTTTTGCTGATTTCATTTTCACATATGTTCCATATTTTTCACAATTTTACGTATTTGTACCTAGTTGATAATACGGCATTATAATTTATAAGTACCTCAGTAATTTAATATAATTTTACGGTACAGTGCAATAGTTGATTCATAAAATGGTCTAAGGTCAGGTCTGTAGTAAAAATGAATACGTTCGAAAATCAAGGAATCCAAAAGTGGTAATTCCAAAACCTATTTTATCAAATTTTAAGGCTCTAAACCATTTAAATGTTTTGAAACAGAAGACTGGGGGTGAATACAGGACAATAATGTTTCAGAAACAAGTGAACATTTTCTTTCCAACCGGCTCAAACTAATCCGAAGCTAATTGAAAACTTGAGAAATCTAAATAGGGCATAAATAGGACATGGACAACGAAAGTCGCTCAGACATTATTGAAGCATTATTAAGAACGAGTTTCTTAATGCTTGAGCATGATTGTCCGTTTTGAAATTTTGGAACAGAAAAACAAGACTCTCTCGCACCAGGCACTCGACGGGGCTAATAATAACGTAAGGAGAAAACTTAATATGGAAAGTATCCAGGAATTTCAGGCTATTGTTTTTCGGCGAAAATTCCAGCACCATATAATACTATGCACTGTCGACGTCAAATTCCCGGTCACCAGTGAGTATGGACCATCGACCCTTATTACACGATGTACTAAACATACGGTACAACCACAAAACGTAATTCTACGATTAACACATTGGCTCTCTAACTTTTATAGATTTTGCTAGATAAGTATGAAAAGTATGCAGGATATTAATAGTATTTGATTATCGGGATAAAGATATGAAATATGATGTGATTTGCATTACAATGAACGTGTGAAGGTACATAAATCTTTCTCAAATTTTCATACATGGGGCATTTAACAGAAAATGGTGAAACCCATCTTCTGTGTCTGCACATAAAAAGGACAGTCTTTCGACATAACTGATAATTTTAAACCTGCCTATATTTGCCGTTATGGGAAAGCTTCCATTTCTAAACATGCATAGCAATTTAACACTATACGAAGAGTTGAAACAATCTATATAGCACTGAGAACTCGGATCGTTTGAGATGTTATGAAATCGTAATCTATCATTTGAATGTAACTCTCCATTTAGGTCTTGTTGAAAAATATCTTTAAAACGTTGTTTAAGTGAAAAGTGTTTCTTATCACTGGAAACCTTGGCTAACTCAAACTGCTCCCATTCTGGATGGAAACAGTAGGATTTTATCTTTATTTACCCAACATTCACAGTTTTCGCCCCGTGGCAATTGTAGGTTATAGCTTTATTTATCCAACATTCACAGTTTTCACCCCGTGGCAATTATAGGTTATAGCTTTATTTACCCAACATTCACAGCTTTCGCCCCGTGGCAATTGTAGGTTATAGCTTTTTTTTGGGAAACTATCATCAGTCATCTATAATAATTTGAAACAGTACTTGAGAATCCTACTATATTTTACAATTTGCATTGGCGTTCTGGCTAAGTATAGATAAAAGTGCTTGGAGTGTGTTTTGTAAAACCAATAATATATTTATAAAATTACGTATATGCAGCATTACTGTCATTTGCTTTGAAGAAAACCTAAACCTTCGACCCATAATTCAAAATTGGTGCTGTTTAGCATCAACTATTTGGAATAGAGATTTGCCGTTTGTACTGCTAGCGTTTTTTTTAAAACGTATGCCATGAATTTGTAGAAGAGAGTACACAGCCAAAATATATATAATGAGATACTGTCTCTATCACGCATATCACTATTAAAAAAACTCAAAGTTTATATCTTCTCAAATATCCTCCTTTTCGAAAAACTACAATTTTAGTTTTCTTTCCAGGTTTATATTTAATTTCTAAATGTCACAGTAGTCTTTTAATTTATTTAGAATTCTTGTGAAGATGCAACCAAGTTAACCGTATACAACGGTGCAAATAAATTAGAAAGTCTAATGTGACACCGTTATTCGGATAAGAAATATGTCTTTAAATCATTTAGAAGTAATGAAAATAAAGTGGGTAATAAAACACAACCTTTTCTTACCACAACATGGCAGTTAAATATTTCTGTCAAGCCATTTTGCCTTTTCACACAAGCTTTGATATTTGCATATATGGCTTTTAGTATCAAGTATTTTGCTAATATTTTCATTTACTAATTTATGATATAATAAATTCATGTCAGTACGGTCAAACGCCTTTTCATAATGAACAAAAAGAGCATAAACCTACATTTATGTTTTCTAAAAAATTTACATATCAGTGTGCATAGGATAAATACATTATCTACAGTGGAATATCGACAGCTAAAACCAGCTTAATCTCCACCTAAAATATTTTCTTTGATGCAGTTAGTCTTTCATTTAAAATTGAAGTAAATATTTTGCTGAAGACTGGTAAAAGGCTAATCCCAAAATGGTTGTCACGTATATTTAAATTCCTCTTTTGTGAATGTGTGCGATAAACAGTCGTGGTTCAACACTTAGGGATGTATCCAATATCAAATAATGTATTTAAAATTCTTAGATAGGTACCTTGATATTTCCAGTTGCCATAAAAAGTCAATCGAAAGGGCATCAATTCCACCTGATTTTCCCAGATTTAATACTTGTTATAACATGTTGCACATCTACCTTAGTTATTTTACCGTCCAGATGGTGACTAGTGATTCATTTATTCTGATTTTCCCCCATCTCACATTGTATATTAAATAATTCTGAATAGTGATTTTATCATTCGGTGATAACCTTTTCTTTTGGCGATGACTGGACATTTTAAGTCTCAACAAATGTTTATAGTCTTTGTATGGAAGTGCCTTTTCAAGTCTAGCCTTTTCCTTTTCTCTGTACGGGTTGTGTTTGTGCCTAATTGTACTTTTGTACGTATTTTTATAGAACTTAAAATCCAAGTTACCTGTCATATTATATCTTTGATTCTTACTGTGGGTGGGGTTTCTAGTACGCATTTGCAATACCGCCTTTTAATAGGATAATCTTCTGAAGCCCCTCTCCCTTGTTTTTTGTTGAATTAGCTATGTTTACTATTTTATTCTTTGTGCCACAAATGTCACTTGTCCACATATAATCATATTTGAAATTATAAAATTTGAATAATTGTATATATTACTTTAATTTGGTATACACTCTAGATATAAAAAATATCACTAAATAGACATTTTTGTTTTATTTTATTTACTGTATATTGAATAATTACATGGATTTTGTTTGGTAAAATTTTCTTTTCTTCTTAAGGGATATTTAGGTACGACTCAATTACATGGCGCCTTGTTGCTGTTTCACCAGTTAGCCAAACATTGTGAAAGTATTTTACCAGCATAGTTGGGGTGTCCATTATTTCCATACATGTGCCCTGATACCTGGCCATTAACCCGTTGTTTCCATACTTGGAAATCAGCCCGTTGTTTCCATACATCTCCCCATGATACCTGGCTATTACCCAATTGTTTCCATACATCTCGCCATGCTACCTGACTATTAGCCCATTGATTCCGTACATTTCCCTATCATATCTGTCTATTAGCCCATGGTTTCCATACATCTCCCCAGACTGCCTGGCTATTAGTCCATTGTTTCCATACATCTCCCCAGACTGCCTGGCTAAGCCCATTGTTTCCATACATCTCCCCATATTGCCTGACTATTAGCCCATTTTTTCCATATATCTCCGCAGACCACCTGGATATTTGGCCATTGTGCTGTTACAATTGTTTTATGTTAGTTCCTCTCTTATAATACCATAAATTGTATTTTCATGTTCCTGCCAAATTCTTTGATTATCCCTATATTTATGAATTATCTGAATTATGTTTTATATATTGATAACTTTGTGGGACTTTGTTAATTTATTATTTCGATGTACATTTAGTTTATTTTTGATCCAGTATATGTAGAGCGCTTCCCAAGCATACTTTGGGTTTTCATATATTTTCCTTATTTTATTAATAACATTAGATATTGTAGCGAATCTCAATTATTATATTGTATTTAGCGGCTGTAGCGCCCAGGTCTCCGTAAGTTTTGACCTTATGCTCTGTATTTATATTGTTTCTTATAAAAGCATTTTTCCTAAGGTTATCATTTTCCCGTAAGGACCTCAGAGGTCGTCGGTTCGAACGAAAGACAAAAATGGCACTAACAGCTGCCTCGCTAGGCACTCAGCATTAAGAGGTTAGTGTTAGGACTGGTCTACCTGGTATCAGGATAATGTGACTGCGTGGGACATCAAGCTACATGTCTGTGGCATGATTTCGCAGTGCTAGACATCATTATGAACTGTCACACTGCAGACATCGTCGCGATATGACTAAACATTTGTTAAAGCTACGTTTAAACACACACACACACACACACACACACTTAAGGTTATCCATATGACTTTTACTTTACCTTTTCTTAGATACTGGGTGATTCCGTCTCCAGTTGCCTATTATTGCCAAGTTCCTAGTTTATTAAATGCGAGATATTTTGCTACTTTACAGCAAAGTAAATATCAAATATCAGCTTGCTTGACAACTACCTAAAGGTGATCACAACATAATTTGTTTCGTTTACATACTAACAGACAGATCATTAGTTAGCATAATATGGCGCGTGGAAGTTTAATTCACTGTATAATAAATTACAAATAAAAGAATCATTACTGTCATTTAAGGAGACAAACTCTAATAACGGTATAACTATTGTATTAAATTTAATAACGCTGACTCTCTGGATTAAAATCCGAGTGAACACGTTCGTGAGGAATTGGTTTGAGTAAACGCCAAACTTAGCAAGTTTCGATGTTTCTCAACAACGATCATTTCTATTTAGGCATTATGGGATTGCGAACTACAAGCAAGATTTACTTACCTCCGAAATTGAAGATCTTTACGACGTGCAAAACTATGCACCTCCGAAAATGCAGATCTGACAAAGAAAGTCCTCAGATAAGCATCGCGAATCACATACTAATACATTTGTTACAAAAGAATTGTGCTTAATTTAAAATTACCATCGAGAGATATGTCATAAAAATTAACAAAGTAATTTAGCCATGTGTTGGGAACTAATTTATTGTTATTAATATAAATACGTGACCTCAGAGTTGGTCGGCGTAGGAATAATATCCAAAATTGGATAGAAACAGCCAGATAGCAACGTCGCTTATTTAACGACTGTGGCTGAGAGTTTAGTATTCGCAATACAAATAAATAGCTTAAAGCACGACCAATTATTCATACAGGCTTTGTTTTGTTTAGTGTGTTGTTACTTGTAAATAATTTGGTCGCGTTGCCCAAATTGCAATCCAGCGGAAATAGAATGTCCGCACATGGAACAGTTTCCAATGACCACCGGTAGGTGGGATACAATATATAAATGTCCAGGACTGAATCGGGGGGAGGGGGCGGGGCTTCCGAAATCCCTCCACCCCCAGGCTAAACTAAAAGGTGCGCACACGCACAAACGTATATTCACTTGTCACTTGAAATTTGACCATCGTTTTATTCTTGCGCATGTTTATAGGGTATTAAGCTCACTTGAAGTAAATAGACTTTTGCTTTCGTGTCTTTCGAGAAAAGTCGGGCCCCTTTTGAAAATTAGGAACAACCTCCCCATCCTCAAAGTTTGACCAGAACCTCCCCATCCTCAAAGTTTGACCAGAACTTCCCCATCAAAGTTTGACCAGAACCTCCCCATCCTTAAAGTTTGACCAGATCCAGCTCCGAATGTGTTATGGATTCGTTCCATGATTACTTTTTCATATTCAGTTACTACATTTGTTTCTCAGTGGTCAACATTCGACTATGTACATATCAAATAAACCATATGCTACAGAATAAACAATTACCTTTAAATCAATATCATGAACGTCTAAATATAACTCTTGTAACAACACCGAAATAAGAGAGGGAAAAATGGTCGTATGAATGGCCAGATAAAGGTAGATAGCGTAATTAAAGCACGGAAATGCAAACTTTGTAAAAGCGTCTTGGAAAATATTACTTGCCAGACTTCGAAAATAGATAAGCCCGTGTAGTCAGGCTATGAGATTGATCAGTCTTGTATGGGGCTATCACTAAAATTCCACAACCGTCTTTGAATATCGAAGATACAAGTCTGGCCCGAATTGCTAATCGGCAGATAGAAACAAGTTCATATTGAGGCGTGTGTAGAGACAAAAATCTCACATGTCATGAACTTGGTTAAAAATTAAAAACACAGACAATCATAGGGAACTAATTATAAACGTAGGTATTAATGAGACACGAAACACACGAATAAGAAGGACATCTCGGTCTATGAAGCAGTTATTTAAAACCCCCAGGAAGAACTTTTAGAATGCAGTAATGTATTTAGCAACAATCCAGTTTACACAAGTACAAGCAAAACACTACAAAGAATAGTGGGACATGAGTAGACTTAACGAAACTTGCGGAAAATTCAATTGGCAGGGATGACTGTACTAAATACCAGTGGAAACATAAGGTAGTGTTTCCTACGAACGGGATGACTGTACTAAATACCAGTGGAAACATAAGGTAGTGTTTCCTACGAAAGGGATGACTGTACTAAATACCAGTGGAAACATAATGTAGTGTTTCCTACGAACGGGATGACTGTACTAAATATCAGTGAAAACATAAAGTAGTGTTTTCTACGAACGGGATGACTGTACTAAATACCATTGAAAACATAAGGTAGTGTTTCCAACGAACAGAATTCACTGGTCTCTTACGTCCGCTAATTTAATCTTAGAGGAATGATTACAGCGATTTCAAAACAAGATAAGCGAACTGATATTTATTTTTTTTAAACTAGGGAAAACGGTTTATAACCTTAGCTGCAAGAGACTGTCGCAAAGAGAAAATTCCTTGTTAAGTAGGGGATTCAAATTTTGTTCCAACCCCGAGATATAAAGATGTTTCGACATTAAAGTAACCAATTAAGGAATTCACTAAGAAGTTAATGGTCACGATTTTTTTTCCATTTAGATTAAAACATGTACAAAAGTACCTTTTGTGGAGAAAAGGGAGTGATGACCACCACCCTCTTTATTTTCATCTAGCATTAGATCAACAAACGATAACATATTTACAAAAAAATTTTAAACTGAGATTCGATAAAAGTAAAACCTAATCACGGTACTTGTGAATACAGTTCGATAGAGGCTCTTGAGAAAGATCGATGAGTTGTGATTAGGAAGGCGGACAAAGGTTCGGCTACAATGACAACGGATAAAGAAGACTATATAGGAAAGGGACCCTGAGCATCATTTAGCGATCGGCCGACGTTACAGAAAAATATACAATTTGATGCAAACTATAACTGAGACTGTCAGTCGATATGTAAAAGATGTATTTGTCAACAAAAGACAAGCAATATATCGAATACCAACTGAAAACACAGAAATACGACACCATTTATAATGTGCCTAAAATACATAAAGGCCCCTATTCTTCTACAAAGCCGATCGTTTCTGATGTGGGGAGTGGGTCTTGCAAATTCGTCGAACACGTCGATTCACTTCTGGCACCGTGAACAGCGAAACATCCAGCCTGTCTCAGGCACGCGAGCGATATTTTAGATAAAATTTGACATCTCAGAATTCCAAAAGTCGACTTTCTCCTTACTTTGGAAGTGGAAAACATGTACACAAATATCGAAAAAGGGGCGTAAAGACGGTTCGAAATTGTTTCGTAAGTAACCCTGACCCGAAAAAAACAGACATTCAAATCTTGGAATATTTAAAACTAGGTTTGGAAAATAACGACTTTGAAAATAATGGCCATCGGTACTTAAAATTTTGGGAACAGTAACAAAAACAAATTCTTCATGGCGAGTTCGTACAAATGAGCTTTCAAAAAAATGTCAGTTCCCCTCATTGGTTTGTTTTAGATTGCTAAACATTTTCTTTATTTGAACATTTTGAAGGGAAGAGTTTGCAACAACAACAAAAAACTAAAATTTCCTTTATCTATAATTCTTTAGAATATTGGCATCTATAATTCGTTAGAATATGTATACCTATAACTCTTTAGAGTATAGACACCAATTACTCCTTAGAATGTTTACGCCTATAACTCTTTAGGATATTGACATTTGTTACTCTTAAGAATATTTACATTCATGATATTCAAAATTCGTATTTCAAATTTAGAACATACCCACACTTTTGATTATAAACCAAATATCTGGCTGAAATTGGACATAATATAGCTAAATTGAAACAACTTGACTCTCAACATGTCTTATAATAAAATCTATCATGGAGTCAGTGTTCTAAGGTTCATGGGTTAGGAAAATAATTGGCAAACAGGCAACGGACAAAATGAACAGGTTCCTGGCACCCCGATTTGTCATGAATGACAAGCTGTATATGACTGGACACAGTCGATAGCTCAGTTAACCATAACATGAGCTTATGTGGTCATTATAATAGAAAGCAGAGATAAATATTAATTGTCTGGTCATTATAATACAAAGCAGAGATAAATATTAGTTGTCTGGTGATTATAATAGAAAGTAGAGATAAATATTAAGTGTCTGGTCATTATAACATAAAGTAGAGATAAATATTAAGTGTCTGGTCATCATAACATAAAGTAGAGTTAAATATTAAAACGTTCTGGTCTTGGTTTTATTTTATTGGGCTAATATAAACTTCCTGCCCTGAGGAAAAATTATCTCGGCTGTATGGGATCTTGTGGACAAGTCTCGACTTTTCTTTTTAATATCAGGTTTCTAATTTGTATGATTTTATTTTCTTACTACCCAGCATATGTGCAGGTACTGCCTTGACGTCGACCGTTTGGATTCAATGGTCAAAGCACAAAGATCACTTGGTTTCTGACACAGGACAATATGTTGCTATATTTGCTTCATTCTCTATTAATTCTCTGGGTACTTGAAAATCTTTTCTTGCAATAGCTAGTGCTTGTACATGGTCTTTTTCTACAGCGGAACTGAACACATTATATATGGGAGTCACAAATGGTGAGAAAGTTAGCAAACTGTAACTACATAACAATTGAGCAATTGGTCGGGTATGGTTATCAGTCATTATTTCATCCGTAAGACTCGCGTGTGCTGCAAAATAGAAGCTTCAACAACCATCAATCCTAAATAATTATTTATATTTTCTTCCTCCATTTGATTCCTGTGTTCTTCTGTTGCTATATGCTTGTATTTTCCATACAAATTTCTCGTTTCTTGTTCCTCCATGACTTGTTCACTAGCCTGACTTACTGTTTCATAGGTAGTTGCAATTTTATCTTCTGTATTTCCAGGACCGTGATAATATGGTAGTTCAAACATTTCAATTTTTCTAGAATGACCATTACTGAAAGATGTGTTTCATTTTACATTGTCTTTACCATCAACTGAATCTTGTCTGCTTCCAGAATCCATTGAATAATCTCTTAATCTCTATCCCTTTAAACTACCTCTAATGCATCTGTTTAATTGATCATATCTGCAGTTTTTCCTGCACCTCGCATTAAAATGTCTTCCTCTTCCTGACAATCTAGTAGAATTTTATGGAAAGATCTCTATCCACTTTTCCTTTCTTTTCTGTCGATTTTAGGGGCCCCGAGTGGCCATATGGTCCAATGCGCTCCCCGTTACGGATCACTGCCATCTCACCTCTGCGTAAGTTCGATTCTCAGGCTCGGCTAACGTGGGTACGTGAGAAAGCTTGCCAGTAGCTTCTCGTGGGTCGATGGTTCTTCCCGGGGTTTTCCAGGGTTCTTTCTCCACCAATTATACTGGACACCAAGTCTAGCCTACTTTGTGCTGAAAAATAGCGTTAAACCCTACAACGACAAAAAACTGTAGATTTTATTTTTCTGTAGATCAAAATCTTGGGAGTTCATTTGTGAAAATAGTTGGTATTCCTTCTGTTATTTTCTTTTATCCATACCTGCATTCTGGAGTCTGTCGGCTTTTAGTTGTAACCTGCATTCAACAGTCTGACGGCGTTTAGTTGTAACCTGCATTCTGGAGTCTGTCGGCGTTTAGTTGTAACCTGCATTCTGCAGTCTGTCGGCGTTTAGTTGTAACCTGCATTCTGGAGTCTGTCGGCGTTTAGTTGTAACCTGCATTCTGGAGTCTGTCGGCGTTTAGTTGTAACCTGCATTCTGGAGTCTGTCGGCTCAAACTTGATATACTTTTATCGATAGCCATATTTGTATCATGAACATAACGCCTGGTTATATCCCACAATTCACAGTTACATCATTAAAATATTACATAAATTCTACTTTAATGGAGCCAGTTTGGGGGTAACGGGCTTATTATACACTTGGGTTTTTAAGCCTCCGGACACGCACCAACTCCAACGTAAATCCTCCTTCCATCCCAATCACTTTCAGTGGAATCCTAAAGTCTCAAAGTATAGGTTGCATAGGCTTTGTATTTGATAGGAGGCTTTTCAGAGGGCGACAAACACATTGCATTAAGGGTCTTCCGAAAAGGGGTTACTCGAAACGGTTCTTGAGAAAAATGAAAACTACAATTATTAAGGCATATAAAACATATACGCACATATTCGGAACATCTCAAGCTTACCAAATTAGGCGCTGCAGTATATGTCGATTCTTTTACAGAGGCAAATCATTTTTCGACTTGCATCAATATATATAGAATCTCAAATGGGTAATGATTTAATACTGAATTTATTAAACGAGTTGAATATTAGATTATTACCAATTTAAGATTCTTTTTATCACAGTTTTTATTTTAGTGGAAATTATTTAGATAGAAAGAAGAATGAATAAATTCATTCATTCTGACAGACGGTGCACATTGCTTTTCTTGTACATAAAATATAGTCCCAAACAAAGTTGAACAAATAAAAGCAGAATGGTTTGGGTTCTTTTTTACAAACTATAAATCAAAGAACAATAACCAGAACATTTTATAACGACAAAATCATTTTTCAAAACAGAATGATAAATGCAGGTGAGGTCACTGTTTGATAGGTACACAGTAGGCATAGAGTGTTTTACAAATTCAGGTTACTTTGATGTTGTATAATGGCGGCCGCTCTCGGCCGTCGTAGTGTTTACCCCATCATATCACTTTCACAACTAAACATTACATTGCTGCGATTTTCATGTGAAATACGATTTCTGGATGCAGCAATTTCCATATTTACTGTAATGTATCTGTCACCGGATATTTGCAGTATTTGCTTTGGAACAGTACAGAAGACGTAAACAAATTTCCTTTTGGGTCGGATTTGCATCAAACATTTACTACGTAAATATGCTGTGGTTGGATGAAGCTCTGTCAGTCGGGAGACAGGTTAATGTCTACATTCTTCTGTGAACAGAGGTGAGTTTATTTACTTCTGGAAGTTAACTTTTTAATCAAATGAGCAATATCCTAAGCTTTACTTCTTGTTGTTCTTTTATTGGAGTTTTACGACATTTTTCTTATTATGATCTTGCTCTACATGGAATAACAAACTCCTGTGGTATTAAGTTGTCATTATTCAAACAGCCTAGATAATATTGTTACAAGCCAGGCGTCCTTACTTGACCGAGCGGTTGTCAACCCAGGCGCGATTCTCGCTAGAAGTCGTAAGTTTACCCCGACTTTCCAAAGACTTCCATACAACCTCAGTTGTAAATTAGAAAGCCCGACGTGTCCATTCTATACCTAAATTTTACTCTAATTAATGCAAGACCACAGATAAAACAACCTGCCAGATATCTATCAACCGCACATCTGCATGGTTTATCTTCATCAGGTTTTCGTACCGCCAGCCGTTCACGCCTTAGAAAATAGACGAGTATCCCCTAACACTGGGAATTATTTTAACTCCGCCACCTTAGGCCAGTCAATGTATGCTTTCCAGGCACATTTCGCCAATATAGCTGCACCACATTTACCACCATGGCGACATAAATGGTATCTGCAGAGTCCCCGATATATTCCTTTGTGTAATTTACCGGTTTCCTACCGTAAATACTGCCACTGCAGTCACACCACCAATGTACACCCCTTGATTTTAATATGGACTATCTTACGACGGACATTCATTCGGTTTTGGCCTGAATTCACTACTAGTGAACCATGGCATCATAGAAACTCACTAATGCTTCACTCCGTGACGTTTTCTCCTAGTAATTATCTACTTATTTCGGGCTAAGAATATTTCCATTGCGCCCAATTCCAATAATCCCACAAGTAATCACGCAAATCTAAGAATTCCTTAAAACGGGGCGCTATAACCAAATGGGCATACTACTCCAAATTTTTTACAATATTTCCTCAATTTCCTTTCGCAAGTCGAGTTGAAAAATGGCCGCTAAAATGTTCATTCAATACAAAACATTCCAGAAGGCGGAGTTCACAAGGTTTTCCCACGATCGCAGCCAGTCAGTAAAGAGAATACTGTGCATTAATTTCATGGGCTTATTTGGACCGATCAGAATCACATAAATTGATATATTCACATGTTATAATATTAAAAATTATGAAACTGCACAAATTATAGGCACAATGTACCGACTATGTGATAATCAAACATATGCAATGAATACAGTCTGTCATGTGACTCTAGAAACATCGTTTACCTAATTTCGTGCAAAATATATGGTAAACAATATGTTGGGCAAACTGGTCTGACACAAAGATATCGTTTCAGCCGCTAATGGTTTTGATATTAATCAGAAAATAAATCAGTGATAAATCACTTAACAGCGCATTATATTCACTGAACGATTGATCAATCCTTTCGATTCAATCAGTTGTAAAAAGGGAAAAAAATCTCGCCAAAAGTAAAAAATATTTGATCAATAAGTTGAAAACCATTAGCTCATATCGCCTTAAAACTACAAAAAGAAACTAAAGAAAGTATGCCTTTTGAGAATACATTTAATTCAAAAGCAGTCCAGGTGGCAAAATAGATTAGAAAGGGATACGCCAAAGATACAGAAAGTACCCACGAGTGTTCTGAAGCAATGTTTCGACAGTCTATCGGAAACATAAGAACCAAAATAATAAGATAAAGGTCTCGTACCTGATAGTTTCGTATTTTGACACCTCCCAAATTTTTAAGGTAGAAGGCATGAACCTAATTATCATAAGCCTATCATTTATAAATTCACACAGAAGCTAAATCTGTAATGTGGTTTTGATTTACTTTGAATTAGGCTTGGAAATGGGTTGGCTTGTTTGGTGACTGCCTGTCAAAGTTAGACGAGCATTGGAGATAAAATGCATAACTTGGGCTGCAAATGAACAGCCGACTTGGCTTACATATTTACGTATGTCTGCTACAGAGGTAAATATTAAAAAAATCGAGATGGTTGAGGGGTGATGAAAAGTATGATAATATGTTCTAGTACTAGTAAACTTTGTTCATGAGTAAGGGTAATACTGATTCTTTAAGCTGCCTTGTCACAGGAAAATATTCAAAATAGCTCTTTGCTGTCAAAAATGAATATTAAAAAGAGGGGTTGGTGGCAGTGTTGGTTCAGTATAAAGCCACCAGTTGTATAAGGAATTAACCAGATTGCCGCAGTCGAAATCTCATACGCACGCTTTAAACAAAACTCATTAGTTTGGTTTTATTTGTAGCCTCTGTAAAATTATTTTCATTTTTCTGCAATAGGTCATTGTCGGATGAAAATTCACCAGATAAACTTTCCAGTGAGACCTAAACAGCGAGTAATTCTTCCTTGGCCAGCGTACGTGGGATCTCTAAGAACTCCTACATAAATTGCTTTGTCTAATCTTTCAAAGTGGGTGAGGCTGCGGACGGAAAAAACGAAAGCCAGGTAACGAGAATTTAAACAGGTACGTCCCTTTTAAAAAGAAAGATAAACTCCATTCAGAACTGATTTTGTCTGTTTTCTTTTCTTTCTGTAAAGTGATTTGTTAAATAATAAACACAAAACATCAGCTGGGTTAAAAATATACAAAACTATTTAACATTCGGACATTTGGGGAGGGGTTCGTCTCATAAAACGCAGGACGGGATAATTCATTGGTTGCAATCAAGCGAGTCAATTCAATTCAGTTAGTGAAATGTATGTAACAGACATTAGTATAGGAAGAACTGATTAAAGGCTGTAACGATACGTCCAGAACCAATGTTCTTTCGTGGCGTCCCAACTTTTGCCAAGGAAAACAGAATTTGTTAGTTACAACCACGCCACACCGAACCCCCTCCCCCAATAAATGAATAAATTACAAGTATTGTGAATAATTGTTCCCGTTAGTCTCGGGTAAAATTGAAATACTATAAAACTTTTCAGCTGCGATAAAAGGCTTCCCACTTCGTCTGCTGCTAAGAGGCGATTGCCTCGACCATCCACCAACCCCCCGCGCTCCGCTACTGAGGAAATGTCATGTGATTCAAGGGAAGAAAACTGACATGACGGTGTAGGGATACAATGCACGGCTGCCAATGAATCTGGTGTAACTGTTTCTGCCAAGACACGAGTCAAACTTTGTGGGCAGCAAATAAACTTTAAATATTATAACATTAAGAGAAAGAGAAATTTTCGGTCACATTGGGTTGATAATTACTTATGACGTGGATTCAGCGATTGTGAGGGAAATATTTGTGCAGTTATTGCAAACATAATCAGACACAGCTATCAACTGCTTGCTTAATACTGGACCACGTGGAATACGTGTACATGGGCGTACTTTGAAATCCAGTTTCTAAAGGAACAAGATATATAGCTGTAACCTCTGTTTAGGAAACATTAACAGCTTTAACAAAATAAATAGGTTGTACACGTGTCTCTTTTCTCCTTTTTTTTTTTTTTGGGGGGGGGGGGCACCAGACAGATGCCCCCCCCCCCCCAACTTAACCAAAGAGTAAAGTTGTTTTATGTGTGTATGTTTGCCCCCTGATATGTAGTTTGTATTCTTTAGAAAAGGATTCCGAACAAAAATTTGTTGAGAGTAAATTTTGTCGGGGTATTTTTTAGAGCCCTAGTGTTTTCTACAGGTTAAATTTTCCGATTCGGTTTCATTCACCGTCTTCGAAATTTCATCCCTGGTTACTCTAGTTGACCTTGGCTAGAGGTCCCCTATATCCCGTGTGTGCTATATGTGTATAATGCTATATTGTTTGTATGCTATATGATGTATTTGTTGGGATAGCCATCTATTTCAAATTTTACCCAGTTGTCTTATTTCTTTGAGGAGGATTTAATAATTATTATATATTTACATGTAAACAAATGTTAATTTATATATATATATATATATATATATATATATATATATATATATATATATAATTTTGCCGAAGAACGGTGCGTTAGGTTTTGTAAAAATAAAGCCTGCTGTTTTATGTGTGTGCTAGTATGTGTCGTTCTTTTTTTTTTTTAATATAAGGTCGGCAGGGCTCGAGTTGGGATCCATGCTCTTTCTATTTCTCTGTATTTCTCCCCACTCGAGTTGGGCCGCCTTTTCAGTTATTACTTGAGCCAAATGAATCCGCAAGATAGAATAATATTTGGAGAAAAAAAAATTTTTTTTAACCATTTTCTTTGGGAGGGGGGAAACAAGAACAGCTGTGTCCCTTTCGGGTACTATTCTTTCGGGTTAGTATCATAGCTGTCCCTCTCTTTTGTCTCTATAAATTGTTAATCTAAAAAAGTGTTACTCGTTTCATTTTCCTATGACTATTACCTGTCCACAGGCTTTCATTGTATCTATTATGTATTCTGTTACTGCATAGAGTGTTTTTTTTTAAATCAAAGTTACCATCAAAATATAATATGTTTTGGTATTTGTATTTTTCCCTCTTACATATTTCACTTATTAGCTTTATTCCTTTTGCTTTCCTTTCTTCACATTGTATCATTGTATGTTTTTTTTGCTGAAAATTGCCTT
The DNA here is from genome assembly GCA_028554795.2 of Sinohyriopsis cumingii. NCBI lineage: Eukaryota > Metazoa > Mollusca > Bivalvia > Unionida > Unionidae > Sinohyriopsis > Sinohyriopsis cumingii. The sequence continues at coordinate 331,670 of JAPYKE020000193.1, read as the reverse complement.
TTTACACAGTGGACATTTTGACGGTTCTCTGACCATATGCCGTCTCACTGCAACCTCTCCTGTCAACCACGCATTATGCATGTATTTGAAGCAGAGGCTTTGTATTTTAAGCGAACTTAATTTCATCCAATTTCCCTAAGCCCTTTTCCATTTAATATATAAGTTTTCCTGTTCTACTTTGTTTGCTAGTGATTGTGTCCCTTAGCCATTTGAAAGTTAATTTCTCATCCATCTGCCACAGTTCTTTGATATCCCTATATTTTTGTAATAATTCTTTTATACCTCTAAATTTCCTTGTTGCTTCCAGTTTTTTTCACTAAGTTATTATTCTGGTATATGTCTTTTCTGTTTCTTAAAAAAAAACCAAATGTATATTCCTTCCCATGGTGATTTTGGTTCTGCCGATAACTTTTTAAATCTGTTTAATATGTTCGCGTATTTAATTATTGTCGGGTTTGGTATTGCTAGCCCCCCCCCCCCCTTCCCTTGATTTGTAAAGTGTTTCTTTTTTTTATGTAATGCGTTTTAAAATCCCATATATATTCTATTATTGGATTGTCAATTTTATTTAATATTTTATTATCTATATCAATGAATTTTATTATGAAGTTTACATTTGTATACATGTATGTTTTGGCAACTTGGGCCCGTTCCAGGAGGCAGAGTGGCTTCAACGCCCAGATATTTACATTTTCATTTATTTTTCCCATCATTCTCTTATAGTTTTCATTTTCTTCTCCTTTCCCGAAGTAGATTCCTAATGCTTTTACTTTTTCTTTAATTAATTGGGTAGGTAAACCAAAGTGTTTGCCCTGCCAGTTTCCTATTTTAAGAATTTCAGTTTTTTCTTGGTTTATTTTCGACCCTGAGGCTTTACCGAATTCTTCAAATTCCTTTACTAAGTGTGTGAAGGATTATGGGTCTTTTATAAAGTTTGTGCAATCGTCAGCGTGTTGTAACATTTTTATTTCTTCCTTTATGTTTGGAACTTTAATACCTTCTATTTTCCTGTTCAGTCTTATTTTCTTGCAAAGAATTTCTATTGCTATTACGTATAATAGCTTCGATAGTGGGCATCCCTGCCTCACTGATCTTTTAATGTCAAATTGCTCTGTTCTGGCTCCATTAACCTGTACTCTTGAAGTTGTTTTATTGTACAGGATTTTAGTCCATTTTAGAATTTTTTTTCCAAAACCAAATTTTTTCTAGTACTTTTTGTATGTAGTTATGTTCGAATCTATCAAAAGCTTTTTCCTGGTCAAAAAGTACCATAGCACCTTGTGGTATGTGAGAAAGCTTGCCAGTAGCTTCTCGTGGGTCGGTGGTTCTTTCCGGGGTTTTCCCGGGTTCTTCCTCCACCATTAATACTGGCCGCCATGTATAGCCTATCGTGTGCTGAAAAATGGCGTTAAACCCCACAACAACAACCATAGCACCTTTTGACCCACTTTCATTTATGTAGTCTATTATTGTTTTTATACTTAATATGTTGTTCTGTATATCCCTCCCTTTAGCACCGCATGTTTGGTTTATATTTATTATTGTTCCAATTTCCTTTTTGATTCTTTCTGCTAATAGTTTATTTAAAATTTTATAGTCTGTGTTTAGGAGTGAGATGGGCCTCCAGTTTTTTAGATCCTCTCTATCTCTCTTTCCCTTATATATTAATTTAATAATCCCTTCCCTCATAGGTTTTGTCATGGTTTCGTTTCTTAATAGGATATTGTTGTACAACCATTCTAAGATGGGCGACAACTCGCAGCAGAATTTAGAATAAAATTCCGCTGAGAGTCCATCTCCACCTGAGGATTTTCCTTTAGTTTGCATTTTTATAGTGTTCATTATTTCCTCTGTCGAGATGAAATCATCACACAAGTCTTTGTGTTCTGATGAGATCAGTTCGCATTCTACATTTTGTAAATATTTGTCTATTATATTATTTCCTATTTCCAGCGATTTATATAAGTTCGTATAGAAATTCTTTACATTTTCAAAAATTTCTTTTTTTCTCCGTTATTTTCCTATTTCCAATTTTTAGACTGTCTATACATTTATCTCCCCCTCTTCTGAGTTCTTACCTTCTGTCGAGACCCTCTGCCTTTTTATAGATTGTGGTGAATTTCCCGGCTTTTATTTCTTTACATTTTTGTTCTTCCTCCAATATTATTCTTATTTTATTTTTTAGTATTTTTTCTAGCTCTGGTGTATTCTTTTCTCAATTGTCTTTCTATTGCCTCTTTCTCCATTTTTTGTTTAGTTAATCTAATTTTTGAGTATTTTATTGCTATTTTTTAAAAGTAGTTTTTAGTTTGTCCCATTCTTAAATGATGTCTATGTTCCCTTTTTCTACAATTTTTTTTGTTTCTTTTATTTCTTTGATGAATTCTAAGTCTTCCAATATTTTATTATTTACTTTTCATGTTCCTCTACCCCACTTGTTCCTATGCTGTATCTTTATTTCTAAGTAAATTATTTTATGATCTGATACTTTAAAATTTACTATTCCCGCCTCTTTGTAAATCTTTGTATCGAAGTTTGTGCCCATAAATTTATCCAGTCTGCTTCCTTTGTTTGTTTTATATTCATATGTGAATTCCTGTCTTATCATGTTTAATCTTCTATAAGTATCTACAAATTTGTGTTTATTTAAAAAAAAATTATATTTCTGGTTTGAATCTTGAATCATTTGTTGTTAAATTTCCTGTCCTGTCTATTAAGTCCCCCACCGAATTAAAATTTCCCCCCAGAATTACATTCTCCGTAGTATATTTTTCGAAGTATTTAGATAGTTTTTCTATGAATTCTTGTTTTTTATATTTGTTTGCTGGCATACAGACATTGACAAAATGTGTTTCCTCTATTATTATATGCAATAATCGCCCTGTAAAAATATTCCCTCTTCTTTCCTTTCCCATTTTGTCCCTTTTTAATTTGTTTTTCAGAGTTGCCACTCCTCCTTTCAAGTCATTACCAGTAAAATTATTTGTTATTAAGATTCCGTTTAATTTTTCCTCACATAATGATATCAATTCTTTTGTAAATCCGTTGTGTGTTTCTTGAAAAAGCAATATATCAAATTTTAGGTTTTCATTATACATTTGTAGATTTTTTTCTTTATTGATCCCATTTACATTAATTGACAAAACACGGAAGTTTCTTCCCTCCATTTTTGTTCATCCCAGGTAACCGCTTTTATAGTTGCATTAAGAATTGGTTTATGTTGCTGAAATATTTATTTCTTTTTCTAAGATTATGTTTGTGTTTAATGGTTTACTTCAATTTAGTTTAGTTCATTTATGGGGGCGCTTGGTTCCCCCCCCCCCCCTTCCATTGTGCTGTTTTGTGGTGTATCTGTCAGCTTTTTGTCTGTCTCATCTGTGTTATCTATAATGCTTACTGATTCCATGTCTGTTACCGTTTACTTTGTGCTTTCCGTTTGTTGTGTTCCGTCCATGTCACTTTCTATCTCCGTCCCAGTTTCATTGTTCTCGTCACTGTCTTTTTCATCTCCTATTTCACTATCATTTCCTCTATAGCTGTCGCTTCTGTTATCCGTATCTGTTTGTTCATATGTGTCCTCTGTGTCATTTATCCCGTCTGCTTTCTTTCTCTTTCGTGTTACATTTCGTAAGAGTTTCTCATTTTTATTGTGCGCTATTTCTGAAGTGTCCGTTCTTGCTTCCTCTAACACTCCATCCTGTGATGAACTTGAGCCTGATAGTATTTTCCTTTTCCTCTCTCTCTTTTGGTGTAATGGTGTTGACGTTATCAGGGTTATCCCAGAGATCTCTAATTTGTCTTCCGTTTCTTCCTCTTCCTGTAGTGAAATTTCTTCCTTCTGCAGGAGTGCAAACCTATTTTTTAGGGTAATTTGCTCTTTATGAGGGGTGGTGGCTTGGATGCCAGTCCTATTTGGGCTCAGTATATTTGCCCATTCTGGGTTTTCTTGTACTTGTTCTGTTGGACTGGTTATTTCCCTTTGTTCAATTTCGCTACGGGGGCTTGTTTTTTCATTCTCTTTTCTGGTCTGTGCTATTAGTTCTGCTATTTTTGCTTCTTGTTGTTGTTGCACTATTGGTATTGTTGTTGCTGCTTTACTCGCGTATATGGGTTCTTTTGGTACTGTAGGTTGGGCGTTGCATTGGTTTGGATTATGTCCGACTGATTTACATTTGGGGCATGGTAGTAGTGAATGGGGATCTTATAGGGTCTATGGGACTTATCATTAAAAACACCCTTGGGAACATATAGGGTCTATGTAAATTTAACATGGAGAAAAATCGTGGGACAATATAGGGTCTATGGGAATTAACATGGACAAAAATCGTGGGACAATATAGGGTCTATGGGAATTAACATGGCCAAAAACCCTGGGACAATATAGGGTCTATGTAAATTTAACATGGCCAAAAACCCCTGGGACTGTATAGGGTCTATGTAAAATTGAAACAGGGAGGGTCTCTATTTTTTTTTTTTAAAATAAAATTAAAAAAGGGGTAGGCAATTCAAAGGCTATCTCTTTTCGAGAAATATGGGGCCCTGAAAAGGGCCTTTGGGTTTTCTTCTTCTTCTAATTTCTTCTTTTTCTCCACCAAGTTCTTATTTTATCTCCTACACTCTTCTTCCCTTTCTTTTTTTTCTCCTCCTCTTCTTTCTTCTTCTCTTCCTCCTCTTCTTTCTTCCTCTTTTCATTTTCTTCTTCTTTTTCAATTTTTTCGTTCCATTTGCGTATTCTTATTCTTTCCTCTTCATCCTCCTTCTCCTCCTTTATCTCTTTCATAACGCAACTAATCTTGTCCTTTGCTTTTCTTAAGTTATTAATTTCCATCTTTACACGATGGGGACTATAGGAATAATGGTCTTCAACCAGTCTTATTAGCATCTGTTCCATTATTCCTAAGTTGTCTAAAACGTCTTGCAAGGTTTGTATTTTGTCCATTTGGTTTGACGCCATCTTCTTTTTATTCTTTGCAGAATGGTTTGAACGACGAACACTGGGGGTTCTTATAGTGAAAGCGCGTACGTGAAGGAAAACATCCCCTAAAACATAAAATGGATCTTACCTAGATCATGACCCAACAACGCGCGGACGTGAAGGAAAACATCCCCTACTTTCTCATTTCATATAATATAACCCTAACTATACTCTCTACATACACTAATAATCAATAAATAAACCCTTAATCTACTATTCACACTAACTTACTTCAGCATTTACAAACACAAACACACACTTGCACTATTCATAAAGAGTTAGTGTTTATATTCACACTACTCTACCTACACACATTGGCAAATCGATAGTTATTTCTTTTCTAGAGTATTGGGTAGCCCTTAAAAGGGCTGTTTTTTTGAACTCCTGATGCACCTATCTAATGGTTGCACCTTCCTGGCCTGGCGCCACACACGCATCTTCTTCCCCAGTCTTCTTTCACCTTTCTTCTGGGGAGCGCAGAGGGAGGATGATTCGCTTCAACACCCCAATCCTCTGTCTCGGGAATATTGAACGACATCCTCTCTTCTCTTTTCTTTTCCTCTTCTTCCCTCTCTCTTCTCTCCTCCTCTTCTTTCTTCATTCTTGCTTCTTCTATGATAGCCTCCGCTGATAGTTCGTTTACTATGCGCCTGGCATATTCCAGGTGCATCTGGAGTTCTAACAGTTTCACTATTCTGCTATTCATTCTTGTGTTGATCAATCAACAAGGGTAGCTGGACTGCCCAGCGAGTTTCAATTTATACTGAAAGCGCGGACGTGATGGAAAACATCCCCCTAAAAACATAAAATTTATCTTACCTAGATCATGACCAAAAAAACAACAACGCGCGGACCTAAAAGAAACACTCACTCACTTTTTATGCAACCCATCACTATTATAAATTTTTTATAAATCACTTCAATAGACTATCCACATACGCAAAGCAATCCAATCTAACCCTGAATATACACCTCTAACAGCCAAAAAAAAACAAACATCATTTATAATCTACTACCCATACCAACTTACTTAAGCACTTACAATCACTAACACACAATCTCATACCCTCACATTTTTTTAAAAAAAGAGTTAGTGTTTATTTTCTCACTACTCTACCTACACACATTGGCAAATTAATAGCTATTTCTTTTCTAGAGTATTGGGTAGCCCTGAAAAGGGCTGGGTTTTTTTTGTTTGCTATGGCATTCTTTTTTTAGTTTCTAAGAATGCGATGTCCTCTGAGGATAGACTTTCTGGCGATAGGTCTGCTTCTTCGGAAAGAGAAGAAGAACTCTTTGGTGTCGATACGACAATCGACAAAGCCTCTGTCAGCTTCAGGTTGTTGCTGCTGTTGCTGCTGTCTCTGAAGTCTGTACTTCTCTGTCCATTCTTCTTTTTCCCTGTTCATTTCTTCTCTGAAGAGCTCTTCTATCAGGTCTTCAGTGATTTTTAACATTCTCACATTCTCTATTTCTTCTGGCTTCGGTATCAGACTGTGTCTGACCGTATGCAAATTCACGTAGGCTTCGTTGAGCTTAGCTAGTTTGGAGCACATCTTCTTAGGAGGATGAGTCGACAATGGATGTTAGACTGGAAACAACCCCGGTTCTTAAAGTCAAAGCGCGGACGTGAAGGAAAACATCCCACACGGTTTTCGATCCGCAACGTTCATGAGAGGGATAGTAAGAAATGAAAAAGCATCAATCCAACATTCTTATAGCTAAACAAAAGACAAAGGCATTTTTTTCTAAACACAACATTTTTTATTCAAAAATCACTTAACACTAAACAACAACATTTCTAACATTTTTTAACAATAATCCAACACTATAACATCAAACAATTTTTTTCAAATCACAATCTACTTTGAACAGGGCTGACAACGTTGTGAATGAAATTGTGATTTCCACTGTTGGAAATCATTAGGCCATTGATGGACACTACGTTTCCTAGCTTGAGACAAAAGATAAGCATAATGGTCACAAAACCATCGATCTACTTTCACATCGTTTCTAGCAGAAGAACGAGGATCAAAATGAGTCACTAAATGTTCTAAGGAATAGCCCAGGCTGCGATGATGCAGAAAATACACACAGTACTGTCCACACACCAAGGAATCTGTGCCTTGTAATTTCACGTTATTGAATCGGGTGGTTTGAGCATTTCTTCTCATAAAGTCGATGATATCGTCTTCCAAAGGGGGCAATCCGTACGAATCGAAATATTCCACACATCCTTCTTGAGGAAAGTAGACGGCTACCCAGTGGGTTCCTGGGAGATGACTGTCGTCCGTGTTGATCACGTAAGCATGATGGTCTTTAGGTTTGCGATGAGGGAGTTCATCTTTAGCACAGACGACAGGATTCCAAGAAGCCGTATACGAACTGTGGTTCAAAAGGTAATAAAGTTCCCAGGTATCCATTGATTTGTTTTCTTCTTCACAGGTAATAATAAGTCGTCAATTCGATCCTGACTTTTTGCTTGAAAATGTCTGACGAATAAACGGTTATTCGTTCTGTTTCCTCACTCTGATTCAGGAGAGCTTCTATACGATGGATCTCTTGAGTGGTTAATGGTGGACAAGAATGTTCACGCAAGTCTTTATACCACTGGTGCAACACGTCTTTGTTCGAGATGAGACTCCAAGCTTCGTCCAGATACTCATCCATTTTTTCTTCTTGACTTAACATCAGGCATTTATCGTGTTGAATTTGACTGGGATAATCGTTTTGGCATCCATAACAATTTTTCTTGATCAATTCCGTTATTTTGTCGACCAAGTGTTTGGCAAAACAGGAGACTAAATGGGCTTCTTGTTCTGGCCATCTCGACTTCATCATGATTACTTCTTCTTTTTCCAGGGTCTCCTCACATTCCATGTCCAAAGTTTCTCCACTAGGTAAAGAGGGATAACAGTCTTCCATGGTTTCTAGTAATCTAGAATGACTTCTCTCAAACTGTTGATTTCTATGGTATTGTCGAAATCTGCATACAGGATGACGTTCACCGTCTCTGTTAGATCACTCGAAAACTGAAGTTCCACACGAATCTGGCCAGATTTTATAGGGTGGAAATGTCCCTCATCGCTGCCTTGGTCAGGAGTGAAATCGAAAGCCCACAAAGCATAGCCTCCTACATAATCCTCGTACGTAATGCCGTGACTGGTGTTGGTTCCTAACTGTCCGGTGGCTTCGTACAGGGACAAGTACGATCTCAAATAATTCTTTGCGGCACCAAAGTTAGGCTCGAAAGGTCGGGTACACAAGGTCTTGCCGTCGCGACTGACTTCGATCTTGGACACATTGTAATGCTTAAACTCAAAAGGATTTTGATCGTGGGTTCCGTTGAAGGCTGAATTCCTCACGATACCAACAATCAAACGTTTGGGTAACTGTCCTTGGAACAAATGATCTTGGAACATGGATCGCTGTCCAGTAGGAATGGTGAAGGTTTTCACTTCTACGCGTCGTATCGGATACTTGGCGGTCGTTCTGCTCAACGTCTGACTGTTTTGTGGTACTCCAGGGTGACGACACCTTTTTTGACTTCCTCCAAAGCTTTCAGAAACACTTCATTAAACCTGGTGGCTATGTTGCTGACCAAATGTTGACCACTAAAATAATAGCCTGGGGGAATGAAAAAGTGATAGGTGGTGTGCTTTTGAGTTTTTGTGGGAAGGGTTTTCTTTTCATATTTGCTATGGGTATCCATCCACTGTTGCAATTGCTCGTCATGAACTTCCACATCAAATTTATTTTGATTGGGAAGGACATTGAGGACTTGGGTCGGGTGAATCATTTCCACTAAAGCCACTTCCCAATGGGCTTCGTGATCTAAGGGGATGGCTTGAGGTAATTTGGCCGTGTAACAGCACAACGTGTTGTGGGGAAACACCTCCATGGAACTGTCACTGGGTAAGGTTAAGTAAAATTGGTTTTCGTGACTCATAATTCCAGAGTTCTGTGGCTGTCCGAGGGGATATTACTGGACGTCAGAGGCGTGTCTCCACCCAAAATGGGGTTCTGGTTGTGGTTGTTGTTGTTGTTGGAGTGGTGACTGGCACTGGCACTGGACACAACGTTCCCGTTCGAGGAGAATTTCAGGGAGGGATTGGGAAGCAGGTAACCGATGCAACTGCTCAATAAAATGGTCCACAATTGTTTGTCTCCTTGTTGCAAACTCAAATTGGCGATGGCTGCCCCGATGACACAATACACCACGAAGATTTGGCAGAAAAAGACGATTTGCGTTTTAGGCACACGTTCTCCACACCACACCCACAAGGGTTGTTTTTGTAAATCTTGCACAGAAGAACTAGGTGAAGAAGGAGTGGTCGACGTAGCTGCGTCTGTTGAGTGAAAGGGCATGATGGTCACTTCTTCTTTTTATAGTCGATGACTTGCGAAGCGTCGATCCAAGAATCGAAACTGGGTGGATATCCTTTCCAACGTCCTTTGACTTCTTTGACACGTCGTTTGCCCACTTTACGGGTTCTGCGTTCGAGAATGCTTTCGATGTCGTACACGTCGTCTTCTTTTTTGGTGACACGTTGTAATTCGGGCAAATAAAACGTTCCTTTGAGTACTTCTCCGTTCATGTCTTCCAATTTATAGACGGTAGGATGACGGCCATGCACTCGTCCAGTGACACGAAACAATTCGGTCGTCCAGTTAGGTAAGTAACCTTTGTCGAAAGTGCGTTTGGTTTTGCCAATGCGCACCCAATCTCCTACGGCCAACTCTCCACTTTTCTTGGGGACAGCCCTCGTCGGGGACGTACCGAACAGGCGCTCGAACACCAGCACTTCGTTGTCGGGAGTCACGTCTTGCGGGGCACGTCCGATGCTTCGATGGTAAGATTGGTTGTACGCTTGCACCAGGTGCGGTAAGATGTCGATGTACTTCAGAGTGTGGTGATGCGTAAAATATTTCCACATGCGTTCTTTCAAAGTGCGTTGAAAACGTTCCACGATGCTGGCTTTGGTTTCGGGATTCTCGGTGGTAAAGAAATGAATGTCACGTTTCTTTAATTCTTTTTGGAAAGCTTGGTTCAGAAATTCGGTGCCTTTGTCCGTTTGCCATCGAAGAGGGTGACGACCGCTTTGTTTCAACACCCGTTGCAGGGCTCGCACTAACTCGCTGCTCGATTTGGAAGTCAAGAGCACGACCCAGGCAAATTTGGAAAAGACGTCGATGACACAAAACAAATATTTGTAACCACGATTGTAGCTGGCCAAATGAGAGACATCGGCTAAATCGGCTTGCCATTGATGATCGATGCCTTCCACTCGGGTGCGACTTCTGGCAAACTTGCGTCGAATGGGTTTGTGTAAGGTGTAGGTAGCTTGTTCTTGTAACCATCGTTGCACTTGAGGTAAACGGAGACTTTTCAGTCGCGTTTTGGCAGCACGATACAATTTTTGAACTCCTGCGTAACCTGCAGGATGCGAGGGATCGTAGTAAATGCTGGCTAAGACTTTTTCCATTTTTTTGTATTGATTGGTGTGTTAATAAGGCACCCACTCTTGGAAGAGGCTACTCTTTTTCTCTTGGGGTATTTTCTTGGATTGCAATGCTTTGCGTGTGCGACCGGCAATAGGTGTCGAAGAGGAGGAGGATGTCTGAGCGGGGGATATCGGTTCTTGTTTCACTTCTGTCTTCACTTCTGTCTTCACTTTCTTTTTCTCTTGTGAGGAAGAAGGGGTGGCCATCATCTTTTTAATCCATCCAATTCTGGAGGTAGGTGGTGTTGTTAACTTGCGTACTTTTTCTGGTGGAGTTTGAAACCCTTCTTCTTCTTCTTCTTTTTCTGTCTTGGTCACTGGTAGTGGTGGTACTGGTACTGGTGATGGTGCTGGACTTTTCATCAAGGTCTTAAAATCTTTCAGAGTGGGTAGAGCTGTTTCGTCTAAAGCTTTCTGGTGAAAGAGTTGCAGTCGTTGCAAGAGTTGACCGTACTTTTGCGATTTTTCTGTTTCGGACAAATCTTGGCGATCCATCAAGGATTGCAATTCGTGTTGTAACTGGGACATCTCGCTCAAATTGGGATTGGGAGGTAAATGCGGGGTGCGTTGTTCTTGCCACCGATGGTATTCCATCCATCGTTTGTAAGGCACTAAAGCTAGTTTTCGTCCTTCCATGGGGTTGTCAGGGGTCGATTCTGAGATCTTGGGACTTCCGAGGGCCTTTTTATCTTGCTCCCACCAGTCCTCCCAACATGGTTCCCAAGACTCCTTTCAGTATGTGGCCTAACAAGAGAGGTAAAATGCCTCCACGTTGGACCAACATCTTCTTTTTTTGACGAATGGGAATTTTTTTTCGAACCATTTGGCGAAGAACGTGACGATGCTTGCTTAAGCATTGTTTCTGGTGTTTGGACAAAGGGATCGTGCCTTTCAAAACGTTCAAACAACATTCGCACACGGTTTCGATGACCTCTTTGGAGGCCGTTTGAATGAGTTTTTTTCGTAGGGGTGGAGAAGCTTTGGACAGGACAGATAACAGGTCCCCATGTTTGGCTAAACGTGGTGGTAGTCCTTTCCTTTTCTTTCCTTGGGGTTTTCTGGAGGGTGACATTTTTTGCTTGTGGGTTCCGGGACATTCACCGAACAGACACTAACGTCGATGACCTAACGCACACCCTTTTATCTTTTTTTTTTTGGACTATCGCTTTGTCATAAAGGTGACAATGTTTTTCCCAAAATCGCCAAGGAATCCTCCCCTTTGTTGACGCCTCTTTTTCTTGGAACGACTGTGTCTTTTCTTAGGGTAACGTCGATGCTTGGCTAAGCGCTTTGTCGGATGACGCGTCTGCCTTTGTCTCTTTCTTTTGTGGCTTCTTGGAGGTGACATCTTTTACAAGTTCACTGATACCCCGACTTGGTCACAGGTCTTTTTTATACTGGTACGCGTCGCCACTGATTGTCTTTACGTCGTATCAGTTTGAGGACAGGCATGACACGTCGTGCAGGGGTACGCAACGGACTAAATCGAGCCAGTTCTTGCTTGGACAAATCCAGTAAAGTTTGTAACATACCCGATCTTTCATGGACTTTGATTTTGGGAGAAGGTACTTTGTGAGCAGCAGCCACTGCCGCTAAATGGGAGGGTCCTGCCACTGGGGAAGTTCTTTTGGGGGTCATCAACGGAGAAGTTCTTGGTGTGATCAACGTCTCCAAGTACTCTTCAGTTCCTGGTGACATCAACGGAGAAGTGGATAAACGTGAGGCTGCCGGAGACGCAGTCACCTCTGTGGCAGGCCGTGGTTTGCGAGTGTAAGGTTGCGTCCTGGCCGAAGTGCCTCTCTTGCGACTAGTTTTCTTCTTCTGTGGACTTTTCTTTTTCTGGGGACTTTTTTCCTGTTTCTTTTTCTGGGGGCTTCTTTTCTTTTTCCGGGGTGGTGTCTGGTAAGTGGAGGGTCCTGCCACTGGAGAAGTTATTCTTCTTGGGGACCTGGTCTTTTTCTTTTTCTTCTTGGGGCTTCGTTGGACTTTTGTCTTGGGGATAACTTTGGGGGCATTAGGATCCCATCTTAAGAGTGAGCGAATGATGACCCCTCCTAGAGTACCGCTCCCTCCAGGTTTCAAAATGATTTGTTTTTTGGTTTGAGTGTCGATGCGGGGATCGGCCAGTTGGACCAAAGCGACTTTGTTTCGATCGAAAAAGCGTTGGGTTTGATGAGGAATCTGAATGATTCCTTGGAGTAATTGACGTGCCGTCACCGTGAACCATCGTAAGACTTCTTTGAGACTAGCTTCTAAGACACGAGCTCGTGTTTGTGGATCTTTTTCTCGACTGATGCCATACAAGGCACGAATCAATTTGACGGGAAGATGCGATTGAAGGGACGTCATGTTCGCACTGAGAGTGAGACAGACGAAAAAGGGTCTGAGGTTTTTATAGATTTTTTTTTTGGGGAGTGAAATGAAGTCGAGGACGGAGACGTGTACAGGACAGGCCCTCCGTCTTGGCACCAGTGGTGAAACAAGTGGGTACGAAATCGCAAATCCTCGGGGGTCGTAGGTTTCAAATCGACGAGTAAACAGGCGTGTGGCGTTTGAGTGGCATCGTCGTACGCCTGAGTTAGCCAAGGCGTTCCTAACTGTTTGGCTAAGACTTGCACTTGCGATTTATCTCGAGGGCTTTTAAACAAGACCACGTAATGCGCATTGAGACTGATGGTGCGATGGGCTTTACTTTGTTGAAACAAATTTTGGGTGATGTAAACGACACTGGCATTACGGTGATGCCCTTTGCGCGTGAACCACAGTTTAATTTCTTCTTCGTCTTCTCCTAACATGTCGTCGAAAATGACCAAATGGGTTTGACGGGAGTCAGAGACGATGCCGTCGTCTTCTTTAGGAATGCCTTCCACAAACACGATGGAATCGCCTTGACTTTCTCGCAAGAGGTTGTACGCCGATTGCCACTCTTTGTAACACCACACGATCCGTTGAGGGGGCCGATCGATCAAATGATGTTTATGTTCGATCAAACGTTTGACGAATTCGGTTTTGCCTGAACCGCTAGGTCCAGCAATGAGCATGTTAAAGGGATGGCGAAGATACAAAGCCTCCCAACTGGCACGATCTAAGTGTTCATCGATGACTTTGACAGTAGAGGAAGAGGGAGCAGAGACAGCAGAGGTAGCCATGGTGTGAGAAATGTCACTTGTGACACGAAAAACAAACAAGATAAGAGTTTATATACTTTTTCAGAACACGTTTATTGAATGTTTTTTTTCAAACATGAATACGAAAGACAAAAATACATAAAAGCCAAAGGCTTAAGTACAAGGATAAAAGGCACATGATAACGATGAACGTGGAATAAACACAAGTGTCTGTACAACAACCACATGTTTTTGGGTAATGTTCTAACCAGTTCTATAGTAGGTGGTAAGGTCACACAAGTGTCCTCCCGAAATGGTCTTTCAGGTCTGTCCACGACAGTCCTGTCCTGGGTGACGGGTTCTTCTGGCACCGTCACTAACACGGGTTGAAAAGTAACTTTTTTCCTTGAACAACTCTCGTGCATACTGGGCCACTTCTTGGGTCCAAGCCTCAAAACCCCATTCTTTCCAGGCACGGACATCTGTCCATTGGGGATGTAAGTCACAAGCTACACACACATCGTCATACACGTCTTGGGTAGCTAAAAGTTGACGAATCTTTTTTCCTGTTGAGGTCGAGAAGTATCCAGATGAAAACGCAAGGCTTTGAGCAAAAGGAGTTTTTCGTGACCATTTAAGGCCATGGAGGTGGTAAGTACTGATCGTAAAGAGTCCACAAAGAATCGGCTGGTAAACGAAATCCCAGAAAACAAGTCACTAAGACACACACCACTTGTCGTCCCAAATTGAATGGATAAAATTCTTGTAATAATTGATGGTAATGATCCACGGTTTGAATATGGTCATTGAGTTCCTTCCACGGAATCTGTTGGATTACATACGACATAAGTCGTGGCATAGCAACCTGTTTTTCTATTCTCTTTTTTTCGGAAGCAATACACGTACTTTCTAGCCAGTGATGTTCGTTTTCCAGTTGGGAATGTAAATCTTGCATACTGTAACCTGAACTTCAGATTTCGATTAGAAGTTTCCTCTTCCGCTAAGTAGATTCCACGTAACAAATGTTGGTAATCCTTTACCTCGTCTTCCTCAATGCGTTGCTCTAGGTGAATCTCGAAGTAACCAAAATGATCAACACGTGGATCATCGGGGGCCTGGAAGTATTGAACAAGGTCCGACCACTGAAACAATTTCTGACGAATCAGTTCTCTTATACCATTCAGGTACCAGTGGTTAAAGATCTGGTGACGTAACGAATGCAATTGTTCTTTACGTTTCACTTGTATTTTGATCAGTTCTCGGTAAATGCATTCTCTCAATTCCACAGGCAAGGCACGAATGTTCTCTAGCAAAGTATCCATGAATAGGTCATACTAAATCCTCTTTGGTCTGACACAAGAAATGTACTCTTTGCACAAACATGGTTTCACTTCAGTGTCGAATTTAAATCGTTGAGTCACTAATCTACACATTACAATTCGTTCAGAAGTTTCCTCTTTCACTAAGTTGACATTGTGTTCAAGATGTTGGTAATTCGTTAACTCTTCCTCTGGAATTCGATGCAGTACGTTTACAATGATGTAACTACAATCGTCCATACCAAACCAATCCTTTTTAAAACTAGAGGATCGTTGATCAATGTCTGTCCGATGGAACACTTTCAGTTGAATCAATCCTTGTATAGCCTTCAGGAACCAGTGGTTCAAACACCGGTGACGTAACGGATGCAATTGTTCTTTACGTTTCACTTGTATTTTAACCAGCTCTCGGTAAATCCTTTCTCTCAACTCCACAGGCAAAGCACGAATGTTCTCTTGTAAAGTATTCATGAATAGGTCAGTCCGTACAATTCACAAAAGTAATCCACATAGTGAGTAATTTCTGACCACTGCCATTCAGGGTAACGTCCAAGAATGTCACTGAACTCTTTTGATGTAAACGGTCTAAAGCGATACAATAGGAGGAATGCACCCTTGACCCAAAGAAATCTAACACACTGGTTGACTTTTTTCACTTTCCTCTTATGAATTTCTCGACACAAAAAGTTCTACAGTGACCCATTGAGATTTCACTCTGGCAAACCCCTGCCAAACTTCCTTGTAAATCTTCTCTTGTAGTTCTTTAGGTAATGATTCAATATCGTTTTTGAAATGAAGTTTAAATACTGGTCTCGGTGATGTCCAACATTTGACTCCTAACCAATCTGGTTTCTTCTTCGTCAACGACATGGTAAGTTACTTCAATGTCTCGGTCCCACTAAGGGTAAGTAATGACAATTCGGTGACCATCGAGCATGTTCAACGTAGGCCGAATCTTGCGGTTCCCAGTGGTGAAGTGACACACCGCAACTGAAGCACTTGACTTTATCTCCTTCGCCCAAGTAGAAAAATCCGGCTCTGGCTAATTCTTCAGGGGTCGGTCCTCCCAGATACTTTGGCCATTTTCCTTTGAACGATTGAAGACGATTTTCAAAGTCGCAGTATTCCGACAAACGCACAGGAAACGAATATTCGTCTTTCACAGGTTCGTTTCGATGAGGGTTGAGTGACATGGGTAGGAGTTTGCTCAGGGCTGGATGACATCCGTAGGGGGGTAGACGTGAAGGTGAACATTCCCCTTTAAAACGAAACCCAGTAAAATGTCCAAGAGGACGAGCAGCATCGCTTTCGCATCCCACAGGTTTGACACGCACAGCATCACTTTCCATGATAGGGGTAGGGGCACTAAAGTTCCCATGATGCTTTACGGCATCGCTCAGGTCACAAGGTACAGCATCGTATCCATCGCAAGGTTCACAATCGCACTCGTCTGCAAACTCCGTTACGCAATTACAATGGTAACCACATGGACAATCGCAGTTTCCTTCCGGACATTTTCCGTCGCAATGCATGGGTCTTGTCCATCCAATATTAGTCACACTAGAGGAAGATACAACTTTTTTACAATCCCCAAACTGGAACGATGCCTCTTTCAAAGTATTCATCTTGTTCGCTCGGTCTTGGTAGTCACAATGAACTATAGATCTTGCCTAGGGTTCCTTTTTTATATACAGACCAATACCGACGTGACCGTACGGTAAGGTGAAATGATTGGGAAGTCGAACTCGCTTCTGGTATACAATTTGATAGACTTTTTCCAAGGGTCGACTGACGATGTGGTGAGTGGGTAAACGTACAATCTTGTTCGGTTGATAGGTGGTCACTTTAAAGTTTCCATCCTCTCCCGATTGCAAGGCTTCTTTCAATACCCCAAAGTTGACCACACGACTGGTACGATAATTCAGAGTCAGTCCTTTCACTTTGCACGTCGTGTGCACTTCTCCTTGTTTGTCACGGTATTCGTAGCCGTAATTTTTGGGACCGCCACTGACGAAACTTAGAATCTTGTCGTCGGGATGCTCGTCTGTCCAGGCTCCTAAACGGTCTCCTTCGATGTTAGGGTGATGTTGAATCGGGTGATGGATGTAAATGCAACTGTCCGTGTCAAAGTACAGGACGCGTTCCCCTAACAGTTCTAAAGCTTCGTACAATTTTAAGCGAGCATGGGCTGTCACGTAAGCCGCAATGATGACATTTCCAAAAGGATCGTCTTGTACAAAGTCCATATCTTCTTCGTAATTGACCAAGATCAAATTCTCTCGAACGACGTCCACGTGTTTCATGTATTTGGTTTTGTCGTGAATCATCTGGAAGTAGCGGGAAGGTTCTGTCAAATATTCCGTCTTGGGTAAACACGGTCGTTGTGCCATTTTACCCCACAAGCAATTTAACATCACTTTGGCAAACGATCGCCTGCCTTCGTTTTTCTCGATGTGGTCTAAAGTGATGCCTTCTTGTTCGTAGTATTTCTCTTTGAATTTTATTTGGTCTTCGGGAGTGTGACAACAGGACGGATAGCCGCTGGCTTCTTGCTTCAGTTTCAAAAAGGCATCCACGTAGTCGGCGAAAATGCCTTTCTGCGTGGGGTCACCCTTGTGGTATTGTTGTGTCTTGGGAAAGTGGCAAATTTCGTACACTTCTAACAGTTGGTATCCTATGTCCAGAGCTTTGAACAATTCTACGCTGACCCAGGTTCCCGTCAAGGACCGTTCTTCCTGGCTGTGATGGCAAGGCTGGTCTTGGTTGCACGTTTCGGCACAAGTACGGCACAAGGGAAACATCAGTTTGCCTTGACAATGGTGAGGTAAGACGGGATGGTAGAGGTTCGTGGGAGGCAAAACTTTACACTTGATCAAGCCTTCGTAATGTCGAATGTTTTTCAGGTCGATGTGTTCCGTCAGCAATTGCGGGTGCCCTACAGAAAAGCGACAATATTTGCACACGTAGGGATACAGCGAACACACGTCCAAGTATTTGATTTCTTCTCCTTTCTCTTCGTCGGCTTGGTACAGCAAACAGGTGGCATTGGTCCTTCCTCCGTACAAACTATCCCTCGGGTTCAGCGGGTCCATGAACTGGTAACTTTCCACGAGACGTTTAAACTCGGGATCGGTTTTCATACGGTGATCGTACTCGTGTTCCCACATTTCCACCACTTGGTATCCTTGCTGTTCTAACTTTAGGCGCCGCTGACAAGTGTCCTGGTACAAGTCTTCCATGGTTCGTTGCAAAAACTGATTTTTAGTGCCACGGTCAGGGTAACAAACGGGACATCCGTGAAATAAGCAACCGTTAAACTCGTACACGATCTTGGGGTTTTCTAAGTCCCAGCCATCGACCGAATACGTTCCGATGGTCTTTTCGCCCCCTCCGTTGCGGGCATGCTGAATCCACTTGTCTTCCTTGTCGCACAAGTAATGTAACCAACGTAGGGCTTTGACCGAGTACTGACGTTTGACAAAGTGGGTCGTTTGAGGACTGATGACAGCCACGGTGTTTTCAGGCATGAATCGTTGTCGATACACTAAGGAACACGCTTTGGCAATGGTGCAAGCTTCTTTCAAAGGATCGACCCCTCCGTGTTCCATGAACAGTTCTCGAAATTTTCCACAGCAACGTCGTAAAATGTCCACGTCGGAACGACAATACTTTAACATTTCTTCCTGAAAGTCGAAAGGGTCGGAGGCGTGAGCCTGGTACCAAGCGTAGAAAGCTTCTCGTTGTTCGGTACGCATGTTGTCGGGGTCGTAATAGTGAGCCTCGGGCAAATGGGGTAGAATGGCGTGTTGATTGGCTTCCGTATTGAAAAAGTGTGGAAAGTACCCTTTAGCCATTTCTGTCATTCCAAACGTTTTAGGCATTCGACTCAAAGGCATGGCCAAATAGCTCATCGAATCTTTAAACTGCACTTGTCCCACTTGCATGAAAATGATTTTGGCTCCGTTCAAAGTCACTTTAGGGCGTTCGGTGCCTTGTTCCGTATAGTACCTCAAAAGAAACTGTCCATCGTATCCGGAGAAATTGTGAGCCATCACCGTGGCATGACGATGACAATCTCCGTAAAGTTCGATGTCCTCTTGGCTCCACGTCTTGTCGATGGGGTCTAAGACCCATTGGGCAAAATCGGCTAGCGTGTTCGGTTGCTACAGTGAGGGCAATGACTGAAGATAGGTTCTTGAATGCACTTCTCGCACGCTCGATGAGCCACGCAGAAATTAGGAATGTGAATGCCGGTCTCTTGCATGCATTCGAAATCGAAAAAGATGAAATTGCCTTTCTTCTTGTGACCGTCCTCTTTCTCTGGTGGGGGTTGGTATTTTTGCACGTAACATTGGTGTTCCAAGTCCACGATGTGGTGACAAATGTGACATTTTTTCTTTCCTCGACATACGTGTGCCTTGGTACTATTGGTACGTATGACTTGTTCACACGTAGGGCACAATCTCAGGAGTTGACAAGCGCATTTCTTCTGTGAACCTTGCGTCTTCAGATGTTGTTGGTAACAGGTAGGGCTGACAAACGTGCGCAGACAAGTTGAACAAGGCACTGGTTCTTCGCTCAGACAGGGTGAAGAGGTCAAACATCCTGAGCATTTCGATCCACAATGCTTGTGTTGCTCTCGATTATTATAACCATGGTCACATTTCTCACAGTAATAACCGTATCCCAGGAATCCGGTGATACTGGTAATGGTATCGAAATGGTCATCGTGATGATAAACATGAATGTATTTTCCGTCCTTAACATCTTGCCCTCGAAACAACAGAGACCCGCGCACTTCTTGAGGGTACACTTTCAAGGTGTATCGTGGAGCTAGGGCATCTTGCAATTTTTGCATCTCAGGAATGCCACAGGGTGTGTCTTTGGACATGCCAGCTTGTCGTAACAGGAGTTCTGCTTGACTTCGTTGTTTGGCTCGGTCCGATTGTCGAATGTTCTCCCAGTCTCTTTTCCATTCTACCGTGTCGTTCTTGTTGGCATAGGTTCGTCCCACCACGATGGCACGGGCTAAACACATCTGGTCACGAGGATTGTGAATTTGGACAAGGCTACGCTTAATGCTGCGAAGGTCGTTCACCAAAAACATCTTTTTGCGTCCGGTCCCTTGAGGAGGAGAGACGTGGGTCATGTCCAATGTGGCTTTTCCATCGGTGATGTCAAACTGGTCATTAGATTGTTGCACGTGTTGAATCTTGTCCATGACTTTGGAAGCGGTCAATTCTGCAGGGGTGCTAAACTCGATCCAAACAGGGGATTTCAAACCGTCGTGTTGTATGGAAAGTCTCAAGCGATCGTCTTCTTTGGGTTGACATTGTCGCTTGAGTGAAGTGAGCAGAGAATCCCACACTCCGGTGATGAACCCTTCTGCTTTCTCTAACGGTACTTCGGACTTGAAATCTTTAAACTTCACCGTGTATTTGTAAGCCGTGGTTCTAAATTTTCTAGAGGAGCGCTTTTCCGTCTCTCGAATGGAACAGTATTTTTTCAGGGTTGACTAAGGGTGGTGAACTTGGTTTAGAGGTTTCAAATTCTGGTTCACTCATGTCCTCTTCAAAATCACTGGCATGAATTTGTGCCAAGATTTCAGCCCTGGTACGAGGCGATAGATCACGTTTCTGCCTCTTACTTTCTTCTTCTTCTTTCTTCTCGAATGAATGGGATCGTTTCATCTTGAAAGCAAAAAGTCAAATGACTCAAGTTCAAACACCATAAACTACTTTATAGTCATAGCAGACCAGCGTATATAAAACGGTGTGTGTCTTATCCTTTCACTATTCATTTCACTCTCAAGCCGAGCACAACGATGGAAGAGACTACCCAGATGGAACGTTTCGTCAGAGCTTTGCGAGGGGTCATTAGAAAATTCTCTTCAGACCAGCCTACGGACTACTCTCCTTCCTTTCGAGATAAAAGTCAAGATACTTGCTATATCTGTCAGAAGAAAGGGCATTGGTCTTCAGAGTGTCCAGACCGTCAAAAAAGAACAAAAACAGGGACTAAAAAAGACAAAAGTCAAGATACCTGTTATTATTGTAAAGAAAAAGGACATTGGTCTCCAGATTGCCCAAAAAAGAAACAAGAGGAGTCAGAAGAAAAGAAGGATTCTTCAGAAGAAGAGAGGGATTCTTCGGAAGAAGAGAGGGATTCTTCAGAGGAAGAAGAGGAAGAAAAAAGACAATTCTATTTACAAGAGGCAAAGAAACAGGAGAAGAAGAAAAGAAGAAGGGAAGAAAATGAGGAAAAGACTATGAAGAAATTCAAAAAACAGAGAGACTAAACAAGGAGAAAGAAGAAGTCAATGAACTTTTTATTAAAGTGTTGTGTTGTGAATTGTGAATTGGATTGTAAAAAATGGATAAAAGAATAAATGAATGATATAAGGTTAGAGTCTTTTAGTTATGATTTTAAAATAAGAACGTACACTCACGCACTCATACACAGACACGTACTATAAGGGTAAAATGGGTGGGGTTTTTTTGAGTTATTGGCAAATTGAAATTGTATTTCTTTTCGAGAAATGTGGGTGGCCCTGAAAAGGGCCTTTTTCTCTTTATGATGTAGGGGTGAGTTTAACCAATCAACTTTAACTGCCTTATGCCTTTGCCACGGCCAAGGCCTACTTCTGAACTGCGTGATGTTGATGATTGGGTTGAAATCACTAAGGGTGGTACGGTAGGCTTAGTCACAGGGTTGACGTGTTTAGCTCGGGAAGGTCGTATTCTCTTTGGTCGTGATAAAGAAGTCTGATACATTTGTTTCAGACTTCTTAACTCCGCTAAAATGTCCAACAGTACCGTGACCGTTTGATTTTCACCCTCTTGTTTCTTTGCTGCTACTTCTTCTTGCTGTTGCTGCTGTTGTTTTTTTCTTACCTCTTCTTCTTGCTGCTGTTGCTGTAGGAGAAAAACTTGTTCGGCTTCCTTTTGTCGTTGCATAAATTTCTCCAATTCTTCTTTCTGTCTCTGTCTAAAATTCTCCACTTGCGGTAATGAAGAAGGTAACACAGGTTCCGGAACAAATTCTTGCGAGGAGAGAAAATCCACAAAATCCCAATTCACCTCTTCTGAAAGTAAGTCCGGGTTCCCTTGGGCGGTCTCCCCTGCTGGTGCACCCCATTGGATCGTTTTCTGAGTTTCCGTCATGTTGAATCACTGTTGCATAGATTGACTGCACACAAGCGCTAGCGAATCTATATTGACTACGTGACGTCACAGACTGCTCTCTTCGGATTGGATGCGGGCTGACTGAATTCTGTAACGCGTGTTCGGATTGGTGAATGAACTCAATCCGTTTCAATCCTTTCTGTCCCTATAAATAAGCGCAGTTCACTGCATTGATTCACCTATTCTCGGAGCCTCAACATGTGGACCGACGTTGAATCTTCAACCCTTGTGTCAACAATGATGTTCAGGACGGACATGCTCATGTATGTCCGATCCAAGTGGACCGTTGTCCACAGGACCAGCAGCAGCCTGTGGATAAGAAGAGTCTATATAGAGAGACAAGGTTGCCTCAAGAGGACTCTGATGTATGGCCCTGCTGTAAGACGAAGTTTGAGGACAAGATGATGTCGCAAATGCCCTTTATGTTAAGGGCATATTAACATAAACCAAAGGCCCTTTTCAGGGCCCCCATATTTCTCGAAAAGAGATAGCCTTTGAATTGCCTACCCCTTTTTTTTATTTTATTTTTTTAAAAAAAAATAGAGACCCTCCCTGTTTCAATTTTACAAAGACCCTATACAGTCCCAGGGGATTTTGGCCATGTTAAATTTACATAGACCCTATATTGTCCCAGGGTTTTTGGCCATGTTAATTCCCATAGACCCTATATTGTCCCACGATTTTTCTCCATGTTAAATTTACATAGACTCTATATGTTCCCAAGGGTGTTTTTAATGATAAGTCCCATAGACCCTATAAGATCCCCATTCACTACTCATGGTCTATCCATTTCGCACCCTCTATACCATGATTTCAATCTAAACCCCATAACATAGAAGTAGGTAGGTATTTTCCGTGCTTCCTCTTTTGGCATTATGAGCATTCTCACTCCGGACTTTATGGGGGCGAAGCCCCATATGGTTGCCAATCTGTGTGCTTTGGCCTTAGTTCCCAATTTCCTCTGTATCTTCTTCTTTATTTATTCTGTATCGATTTCCAGCGGTAATCCTGATACAAAGACTTCCATCATCTTCTCTTCAATTTGTCTGCTAGATGGCGGAGTTGTCTCCACTTCTGCTGTCAGTCCTTTTACCTCAATAATTTCCATGTGAGCAATGGTACTTACTTCGTATTCCTTAGGATACAATACATATTTATTGTATTCTCCGTTCTGCAAACCGTCGATCTTTCTCTTTTCTTCTTGCTGTGGATTAAACTGCATTCATAGGCAAGTGACTCAAATGTTTTCACAATTAATAAGGTATATGGGTATATCAACATACCTGACTGTTTTATAAACATACCTGACTGTTATATCAACATGCCTGACTGTTATATAAACATACCTGACTGTTATAACAACATGCCTGACTGTTATATCAACATGCCTGACTGTTTTATAAACATACCTGAGTGTTATATCAACATGCCTGACTGTTATATCAACATGCCTGACTGTTTTATAAACATACCTGACTGTTATAACAACATGCCTGACTGTTATATCAACATACCTGACTGTTATATCAACATGCCTGACTGTTATATCAACATACCTGACTGTTTTATAAACATACCTGACTGTTATATCAACATACCTGACTGTTATATCAACATACCTGACTGTTTTATAAACATACCTGAGTGTTATATCAACATACCTGACTGTTATATCAACATGCCTGACTGTTATATCAACATGCCTGACTGTTATATCAACATGCCTGACTATTTTATAAACATGCCTGACTGTTATATCAACATACCTGACTGTTATATCAACATGCCTGACTGTTATATCAACATGCCTGACTGTTTTATAAACATGCCTGACTGTTATATCAACATACCTGAGTGTTATATCAACATGCCTGACTGTTATATCAACATACCTGACTGTTTTATAAACATACCTGACTGTTATATCAACATGCCTGACTGTTATATCAACATGCCTGACTGTTTTATAAACATACCTGACTGTTATATCAACATACCTGACTGTTTTATCAACATACCTGACTGTTACTGCAAAGTCATGGTAATCAGCCTCTCCAAGGTGTACCCCTCAAGACACACAGGGCACCTTCAATACACACAGGGTACCTTTAACATACACTCACACAGACACAATACATCTTCAGCAGCCTTTTACATTTCAATGAAGCGTTCAGTTAATAATAATAATAATAATAGTGGTAACAGTGGTACGTTATTCATGTTGATGTTTATTACTATTATTATTATTATTATTATTTAGTAAATTAAATACACACTTACATGAGAAAAATGTGACCCTAATAGTATTGTTTTATCGTCATTAATACATTTAGAAACTTCATAAAGATATTAAACTATAATTAGTCAAGTCATACATTTTATTATAATTTTTACACTGAGTTTTTATGACACTTCACAGCCCTTCTCGGCATGTATGGCTGGTTGGAGATTTAGAGATGTCCTGTGGTGACGTTCACAATATTTTGGGGTCGACATTTCTTTGATCTGTGTTACTAAGGTTTTGTTCCAAGTTTCCCATGTTGAGGGAGATCAGGTCGGTCGGATTTTCTTCCCTTTATCCCCCTATTCATTTGTTCGTGGAGAGTGACCATAGCCTAAGGTCTAGTTGTTTACGTTTTAGTGATTGCTTTGGAATCATTTTGTAGTTTTAATATGTTGTTGTAGTAATAATAGATAACTTCACAGTCATTGATCACTTCCATATTAATTAATTAATTAATCTATATTTCATTTTATTATGAGCGTGTGTTAGCTCTCTCTCTCTCTCTCTCGGCCCATCGGTTATTTTTTTTATTTTTCTTGTTTATTATTATTATTATTATATATATATATATATATATATATATATATATATATATATATATATATATATATATATATATATATATATATTTTTATATGCCTATTTACATTGATGTTCAGATATAAAGTCATCAGAATATGGATAACGACTTTAAGGACATGGAAAGCCGTCTTTTCCGGGATCCAGAAAACATTCAGATTTTAAATCACACTCCACCAAGAATCCGAAAGAAGACAGAAAGGGCAGCTGATATTCCTGTTACAAAATTTCATGATTTGTACAGACCAACAGGAGAAATCTTAGGAAATCGTGCTATTGATTCAGTGCAGACACTTATAAATATTTCCAACAGCAAAGAATATGCTGTAAAGATCATTAAAAACAACACGATCCGATCCAGCAGCAAAGTCTTCAAAGAAATAGAAATATACAACTTATGTCAAGGTCAGGAGAACATCTTACAGCTTTATGAATACTTTGAAGAAGAAGGTCGATTTTATTTGGTCTTTGACAAGATGTTGGGAGGAACCTTGTTTGACAATATTGAGAGAAGGGGTCATCTGACTGAGACAGAAGCCAGTTTAATAGTGAAATGCATCACACGAGCCTTGGATTTCCTCCACAATAAAGGAATAGTCCACAGGGATCTAAAGCTAGAAAACATATTGTGTGAAAAGAAAGAAATATTCCCGACAAGACTTTTTTTTTTTTAATACTTGGTAAGCGGTGTGCCTATGGAAAGTCAGAAGGATATGTGTACCACGTGTGTGCCGTGTGTACCACGTCAGAGGCTTCTGACGTCTGTCGGCACAGCTGTTTATGTGACTGCTGAAGTTTTTGAAGCTTGGTTTTATGACTGCTTCGCCTATGACAAGAAATCTAGTCCCTGGAGCCTGGGAATAATCATGTGCATCACACTGTGTGGTTACCCTCCATTTTATGGCGACTGTCGAGGTGGCTGTGGATGGAACCGTGATGTGATTTGTCAGGACTGCCAGGACTTGCTTTTCAGCAGCATCAAAAAGGGTGTTTTGAGTTTCCTCAAAACGAGTGGAGAGTAATCTCAGGCGGTGCCAAGGGCTTCATTCGTTAGTTACAACTATTTAACAAACAATCGATTGTATTACAGTAATTTTTTTTATATTTTCAGCAAGATTTGATTTCATCAAACACCATTGCATTTGTCCTTTCGTGTTTGATCAGAGTTCATGCGATATATTTTATCCTGTTGTTGAAGTTTTGTTTACAAGCAGTAATACTTTATGTTTTTATTCTTGATTTGTTTCATGTCTTTGCTACTAACTTGTAATTTGACTGTAACTGCGGCATGTGTCTTAATACGTATTTGAGTGGAAAAAAAGAAAATACGGTGCAGAATGATTTGCATTTGTCTTAATGCGTATTTGAGTGGAAAAAAGAAAATACGGTGCAGAATGCTTTGCATGTGTCTTAATGCGTATTTGAGTGGAAAAAAGAAAATACGGTGCAGAATGCTTTGCATGTGTCAAAACGTACGTTAGTAAATAAAATCTTGTCTTGTTTGGCCATTTAACACGCTCTGCAAAGTTATGAATTTCATGAGCGTGTGCCGTTTGTGTACAAATGAATGCATTGTTTGTTCACTAGCGCATTTTTCAATTACAAATGTCGGTTTCAAATTAATTGCATCATGTCTTAAATCTTAATGTTGTGTTCGTTATTTTCTTTACGAAAATCTAAATCTGCTAGAATCAAATGAAATTAATATACAATTACCCTAGAATTCTTATGAAAAGAAGCCATGACTGAGAATCTTTAGGTTTGTGCGAAGTTTCGGATTTTCTGATTTTCATAAAACTAGACGTGTCTTATTTTGTTGTGTACAACTTTTTGAGAGTGGGTGGGGTAAAGTAAACGACCTAACGGTTGTTTTCTTCTCCCTAACGGTTGTTTTCTTCTCAGATAATGTAGAGAAAACAAATTGTCAGTAAGTGTAAATGTGCATGTATCACCTTTAGTTGTACTGTTTGTTACCGTATAACTGACTCATGTTGCTAGACCTGAAAAATTATACCACATTTAAATCCACTTGAAAATGGCTATTGATGATTAAGTTAAAACAATGGTGCTTGTTGTAATAAAACGCGACTGAATTCTTCATGATAGCAATAGATAGTTCTGAATATGTCGGAAAAGCGACATTATTCAGTGTTTGTTTATATTCAACAAGTGCTTTGATTTTATAATTGTGCTATTATTCATGAAGAAGGTTGGTAGAATGTAAAACTTCAGTTTTCTTAAATGACATAGCATGTATATGTCAAAAAGATATATTTTTATGTCTAAATTGTCGGTACATCATCATTTGAAAATATGTACATCTTGCTCTTTACTTTCACTATTGAGTTTGATTTATAATATTTTTCATTAAATAAATTTATACTAGTATTTTGATTTTTTATGCCATAGTGTACTTTTGCAATCCTATTTCAATCTCATTGACCGGACACTTCTAATTTATATAAAATGGATATTTTTGTGAATAATATTTGTCTAAAAAAAATTCCATTTCTATTAATTGTTTTCCATTGTATTAGATGTGAATTTTGTTTTTCTATATTCTATCTATCTATCTACATATATATTGCCTATCTATCTACCTACCTATCTAACTACCTATCTACCTATCTATCAGCTGTTGAAACTTGGAAATATATTGATCTACCAAATTTCTGACACGCTGGACCGATTGGTTACAATTAACAGGTACTATACTTGTCTGATCAATAAGGATCCGGAAAATGTCCTCAGGACACTCGTGGTTAAAACTTGATACGTGCGCCGACAGGGATTAGGTCTGACAATAGGCGAATCCAAAGTCTTTGCACGATCCAAAGGAAGTAGCTGTTATGGCCAATTACATTGAATAAATAACTACATGTTTATTCGTGAGCCATTTACTAAAGACCGTGCTTATCTGCCGATTATCTACTTGTTTGGATGCTGTTCTTTTGTATACACGATGAATAGAATATTGTTTGCTTGTTTTTTTTTTTTTTGTTGTTGTTGTTTTGTAATTCAGGAATCAGGGTTTTATAAATCAGGCATGTGGCCTCACTTTTGATGCTTTGCCGACGCAGACCGACAAAGAAGTATTCTGAAACTAAGATTCACTCAAATGATTTTCAGCAGAGAAATATCATTACATACATATATTTAAGTAGCCATAAGTATCGTTTGTCTTCCCGCTCAACAATGTTTTGCATGCAGTGCTACGGGTGAGAAATTGAAACCACACATAATTTGCAATTCTCAGAAACTTGCCAGTGACATGCGTGGCTAATGAGAAATTGTATATAACTACACAGATATTCATTAAATCGATCAACAAACAGAAAAATCGGCAGGGGAGACAAATCATCATGTTCTCGGACACAAAAAAAAAACAAGTTTTCATAGTTTTGTGAACTTGTGTACGCAAAGACACGGATGATTTCGTAACTGCAGTCTTTCTCTCTCTCTCTCTCTCTCTCTCTCTCTCTCTCTCTCTCTCTCTCTCTCACACACACACACACACACACACGCACTCTCATCACACGTGTGCTCAAAGACTTTTTCAAATCTGGAAAAGCGCCAGGAAATCAAAAACCGAAACAATATGGATTCCAGGTGTTTTCGGCTTTGAAGAGTTCACCGTATATAGAAATGTTGAGGTGAAATAACTTAAAATCTGAATTCTGTATTTTGCTCAGATTAAAGCTTTATTTTGCCGTTAGTTCATGACAAAAAGTATAATATTTTATTCTTGAAGCACTAGAAATCTATAATCGAGTAGTCGTGACATTGATAAAATTTTAGAAAGCACGTGTTTTTCCATAAAACGTTGTTTTCACTCAGTTTATGTTTTTCAAAGACCTATTTTTATTAACGGGGTGGGTGCATTAATAGACGAATGATTACTGTAACGTAGCATTATTTTAGTTTCTTGAAAACAACTAATAGTTGTCTATAAATTTTTTAGTTCATATCTCAAATGGAATCAACTTTGTCTAAATGAATAGGGTTCCTTATAACTGAGGTCGCATATTAATCGCAGGTGTAACAGAACCCGTGCAAAGATTGAACTCCTTTGGCACATTTAAATGTCTCGTGCAGTTTGCTGCAAATAACCAGCACCGGCCTTAGCAAACGGCGGACCCGATTTGGATCATGTTGGTGCGGTCCCCTGGATTTACGCCCGAGGCTTCCTGTGAGCACAGCATTTGGCAATAAACTTGTAATCAAGTTTTATATGATACTGAACTTAAAAGTTTTTTCCATCGCCTTAAAAATACGTTCTCTCTATCAGATATTTTTAACAATTAATAACGCTCGTTGTCCTATGAGCGCTGGGTCCGATTGGGCCAATCGGTTCAATCGGCCTAAGGCGGGCCCTGCCAATGACACATCCGTTATTTTGTTGGAGAAGTTTGCATTTCGGTCTCCAAGGATAAAAAATAATTCGATTATTTTCACATTCCATCAAGTATTGCACCCTACATTTCTTATGTTACGTGTTTAGGTTCGAATAAACAGTAGCACAAGAAAGAGTGAAAACAACCAACTTTTAAAAATATAATAAATAATTTATTTCCCTAGGAAAATGCTATAAAATGAAAAAATATGAGAACTTACGGTTTCCAGAATCAAATCCCAAAATTTTTTAAAAAAATCCACGAATACAATTTTTGAAGTCCTAATAATGATATGTTCTAATGATTCCAAGTTCGAGTCCCGACGAAGAATCCAAGATGTTGTAACCTGTTTTGTGTTGACGTCTACAGTCCCTTGTAGAAACATGATAATTTATCCTCAGGTTTTGGAAATCCAAAAAAAATTTTCAAGAAAAGTCCTTATTCAATAGTTCTTTATGAATACAAAAATATATCCAGAAAAAAACGAATTAATCTTTTGAGTCCAAATGATCTGAAGAAAAATTAACATATAACTCAAAGACTCAAAACTTCAATAATTCAATACTGGTTACAACAGAAGAAAACAACTTGACAGCAAGTGTTTAAAAACTCCGAGATCTCTCTCTCTCTCTCTAAACATCACTGTTAATACTAAGTATTTCGCAGTTTCGGAAATGCCTAATTGCGAAATAGAAGATGACGTGATCATGTTTACATGTAAAAGTCACATAGCTCCTGTATGTCTTTGATAAGAACCAATCATTTTACTCCTAGAAATAAGTTCTTTTTACTCGACCCTCAATCAAGGTCAGGAACTAACTCAAAAATAGAAACAAGTGTTTCTATTATTAGGTATCTAACAAAAAACTCGGGTCAAACTGAATCCTCTGCAAAATATAAAGTTCATAGTGAGCAAAATTACATTACATTGACATGTAAAGAAAATATTTAAAAAAATCCAAAACCCACAAACAAATAAAATCAAACACAAATTAAATCAAATATAAATTAAATCAATGTAACACATTTAAAAGCAAAATTACACGTGTTCTAAAAACTTGTGTTAATTTTGATATTGACTTTGATTTGAAACATAATTTCATAAATCCATGACTAAAGCAATGCCATGTTACTATTGTAAACTTATTTCTGCGTGGTATGATGAGTAGTGAAATTTTCAGACCTTGCCAAATACAGTCATGCAAAGAATTTGTTCCAATTCTTCTCTTTCAGCAACGGGCTTGGACTAGAGGTTGAATTTCTGTTATTATCTTTAGTCATTCCGTAATTGTTAGAGGTGTTCTGTATAGTTTTATTACCTGCTAGACTCCCATGCAAATGCTCCGCTCCAGTTGTCTTGCCAACACCAGCATCCAATCCTTCTTCAGATGAGGATTGAAATTAAGGTAGATTATCATAGTTGTATTTCCATTAAAGCATATTTTTCATAAGTGATGTGCTTGACTTTGACTTTGCTTAGAATGTTGGGAGTCATTAAGTGACGCAGGAGTTGGAAAAGTTACAGCGTCTTTCACGCAATCATGAAAATGAAATGATATTTACTCATTTGTCTAGAAGTTTATAACAAAACCTATAATTAAAGTGCAACTTGATAAGAATCAAGAATGTATTCAATCATAAAATGCAGCATTTTAATGCTTTTTATATTCTTCTTTTTTAATTTGAGAAATGATTATCATGCAATTACAAGTTTGAGAAGCATTATCGGAACACTTGCAGAATATTCTTTTAAAAAAAATATTTATTGGTTTGCCAGTCAATTCATGGCATGATTTTTGTCTCAAGCAAAGAGTAAAGTTTTATACCTTTCACGAAAAATGTTATCTAGATTTGAAGAAATAGAATGGTGCCGTAAAAAAAATATATATAAAAATTGAATATTCCGTCTAGAATAGTTTGCTAATGCAAGACAGGGCGAGAATACAGAACAGTGTTTGTTTCGACCTCCTGTAGAACAAGTTACCGAATAAAGAGAAAAATTCTTTTATATACAAGGAAATAAGTTCAGAAAAATATGTCTGAAGCAAAACTACTATTTTATTGACATTTCTATTTCAGCCATAATACAAAATAGATATAAACATTCATTGGATTTTATATAGACCTGACTCTGTGCATGGCAAAAGCATAAACCTCGAGAGGTTTTGGACTAGATTCATCCCACACAGCACTCTAAGCTTATTCAAAGATTGTTTTTGACAAAGAAACCGCAAAGAGACGGATAATAATATTGAAACAGGAGTCACACATTTTAAATATTCAAGGAAATGTTTTCTTTTACCTGAAACCATCTAGTATTAACAGCACTTGCATGCCATACAGTCGAGAATATAATAGCCCATTAGCTAGTTGGGTGGGAAAACTCTGGTGGCCTTGTGGTTCGAGCGTCCGACTCGGATGTGGGAGGTCGCGGGTTCGAACCCCGACCGAGTCATACCAAAAAGTTATGAAAATAGTACTAACAACTGCTTCGCTTAGCGCTAAGCGTTATGACGTTAGTGTTGGACTGGTCAGGCTGGTGTCAGGATAATGTGACTAGGTGCGACATCATGCTATATGTCTTCGGCATGATGCCGCAGTGCTCGATATTACTATAAACTGTCTCACTGCAGACATTGTAGCGATTTGACTGACAAACTGTTAAAGTTACGTTAAAAATCCAAAGCACACACACACACACTGTAAGATGCGTATAAATTTAAGAAAGTCCTGGCTAGAAAATGTATACTAGTTTAAATTAATGATTTATGTTCCTATCCTGTATCGGACAATAGGTATGCCTATTGATCCTGAGGTGAAATAGAGATTGCGAAACACTTGACTGTCTAATACGTCATGATCTTAGACATCGCACTTTACAAGACTTCGTTTTGCTCCTAGAACTGAACCTCAGTTATTCTGTCAACCCTATATTACCCACAGAAAATAACGCAAGTATTTTTGTCTGTGCAAAATTTCATTAGGATGAAAACAATATTTAAGTTATCTATAAAACTTGCAATCTTTGGAACTATCTTTATCTGTTGTTTTTTTTTTATATCCTTGTTGCGTTTGTTTTATATTCTTTTGATGATGTATCTGTGTGCATTTGCATTTGTGTATATGTAGTTTAAACTAAAATGTCATATACACCGTATGTAGTATGGCTGAGCGAGCAGCACATAAATACAACAATTTTAAAAATAATAGATGGACGCAATTATCGGAGAAATCGATTATCAAATAGTTTCCTAGCAACGTGCAGTCCCAAATTGGTTATCTTTGATAAAGGTCTAATTGTCTTTTTTTTTGAATGTTACAAATATAACTAACTGCAACATTTTGGCCAGATATTCTGTCGGCAGCTAAATCTCCGTAGTTTGCCTTATAATTTTGTTTCCTAAAATATTTATATCCACTTCATGCCACTCACAATAATTTGTATCTGATTCCATCAATTACATCACTCTCACAGTTCTTTTTATATACAGAACATTGGGTAATTAATTCAGTCAGATAACTAGATGTCAGAGCTTATGTTGCCATCTGGATCGTTCAACGAGATTTGCAGCGATACTTTCATAGATAACTTGCAACTCTTTTACCAAGCACATTTTGTACATCTCAACCAGTTAAATTAATTTCTTAACCGGTTAAGCGCAGGTCGTGAACAGAACCGTGAACGATTTAACCGCAGTGGGAAACATCGCACGCACAGTGTGAACTGGCAAGAACTGCAGCATAATCAAAGTTTCCAGTTTTTGAAATCTTCTGAAATTTACGTGTAAGGGTAAAGTGCTTAAAAGTTACAAAATAGTTACGTGTAAGGGTACGACTAAAGTGCTAAAAGTTACAAAAGAGTTACGAAAAGTTGCGAAAAGTAATGAATAGTTTAAAAAAGTTACTAAAAGGTACAAGAACCTACGAAAAGTTACATAAAGTTGCGAAAAGTTACAGAAAGTTAATGTAGGCCAAGATGAGAAAAGTTGCCTTGAAATGATTATTAAAGCTTATTTATTCACGAAGCTACACTGTCTTAAAATTACAGTAACTATTAGCCATACGAAAGGTTTCCTTTATTTGATAATGCTTAATTGGAAAATTAGTTCCACATCTACTACGAAAAGTTAACATCGTAACCGAAACCCAAATTTCGGCTGCTAAAAGTTGCAACAAAATCATTTTCCCGATATTTTTATTACAAAAGAAAGTAATATAAAAGAATTTTGTTATCATCATTTGCACCCGTATAAATGTATTTTTCGAAGTGCTATAAATGCTTGAATTTTGCATTAAAACCTTAAGTAAGGAATGGTGCGAAAAGCTTCTAAAATCTTTATTTTGTCGATTTTTTGCAAAACGGTATATGTTTTAAATATTAACATGAGTTATTCAATATCTAAAATATTGTCTTTAATTTTTTTCTCCTTTTATTCCTGTTTAGTTTTATATTTTCTTTTTTCATTGGACATTGTTATTAATGGTATTGATTTTTTGTTTTACTTTTTTTTTTCACGAACGTACCATGCACCATATTTTTTGGATATTTTGTCCGAGTACTAGATAACATTCATCATTATGAGACGACATTCGGCACCAGGTGTGGCTGTATGAATACTTTTTATATCGACTGCATTTTAGAGTTTGCGTTTCGCACTTTGTTTTTTGATGATTTTATTGACCTTTCTGTCCGCTTTGTTCTAATTTGGTTAGGTTTTCAGCCCGCAGAATGAGTTCTTGTTGCATTTCTTCTGTCATTCTATTATGTAAATCATATTCGGATGTTCTTTGTTGTTGTTGTTGTTGTGGGGTTTAACGCCATTTTTCAGCACACGATATGCAATGCATTGCGGCCAGTATTAATGGTGGAGGAAGAACCCGGGAAAACACCGGGAAGAACCACCGACGCACGAGAAACTACTGGCAAGCTTTCTCACATACCCACATTGGCCGAATCCTAGTCTCGAACCCACGCAGACAGAGGTGAGATGGCATTGATCCGTAACGGATAGCGCTTTAGACCACTCGGCCACTCCGAGCCCCCGGATGGTCTTTACCGCAGTCATTAAAAAATCACTTTGTTTTCTTGTTCCATTTATCTTCTGTCATTCTGGTCCAGTGATCAATGTCAACAAGGTGTTGCAAATATCTTTCAAGGTGGCGATACATGGCCATGTTTCTCAGAGAACGACATCTCTCTTTATATTCACTGGTCACTAGCTGCTGAAGCAGTTTGAGAAAATTTGGTAAATTAACTAGCTTCCATTTTGTGGCCAAATTTAGCCTGTAATTGGCACTCTGTTTGTCCATGTGCTTCTAATTTTGCAGAAGTTGACCGGGTCAATGACGTGCTTTTTGAGCATTTAATACAATCTTGTGTCCAAGTAGCTGCGGAACATTATTTCGCTGGCATGCGATTTTTTGTTATCGATGACGAATTATAATTGGTTGAGTCTTTCTTTAAATAAAACATACAACACATCTGAGGGGGAAACACACAAACATAAAATACTTTTTATTTTGTTTGGAAATAGGGGGGCATCTGTCTGGTGCTCCCCCCCCAAAAAAAAAAAAAAAAAACACACAACGGCGATGTGAAAACTCCATAAAACATAATACCCGCCATGTCTCTACGAATCACGCATATGCATACATTTACATGCACATATTTACACATATACATTTATCCACACATACAAATATATACATATTGTCATGTAGCCAGATTAAGTGGGATATTTATGTTGATAATGATTTATTTCGCATGTTGACGAAGTTTTCTGTTAATCCAACTTAGGCAAATTAATGAAATTTCGTTCTATTGTAGACTATATTGTAAAAATGCTTTCAAACTTTACAATTCTTCTTATGTTTCTTAAAATCGAAATATTGATTGAAACCGTAGTAAGAGTATGTTGGGTCCTTATCCAGGACGGTAAGTTATATTCGAGAAAAGGCTCCCATTGGCTAAAACCTTTACAAGCTCCTTATTGAAACGATATATTAAGTGTTATGGAAACTGAATTATTAAACATTATAATTTTATATGTGAAATAGAAATATTGATTGCTACTGATACTAAACTGTAGTCGATCCATTTCGTAGACTGGCAATTCCTTTTCGCGAAAATCTTAACATTCGCTAAAGGGACCATTTTCGACATAAGATAGATAGATAGATAGATAGATAGATAGATAGATAGATAGATAGATAGATAGATAATGAGTTCCTACATAATATAATTTAGTTTTGAAACAGAATTATTATTTAAAACTGAAAATCACAATATAGTCGGTTAATCAATACAATTTAAAATGAACTTCTCGCTGTGGAAGACAACTTTTCGTAACTTTTCGCAATAATTGTATTACTTTGCGCAACGTTTCGCACATTAATCCTACTGTGTTACACTTGCTGACACAATTTTGGTTTTCCACGAGATCTAAATATACAGTACACCTTCAGTTATCATGTTATATTCTTCTCGTTAAATGCAGCACTCTGTACCGATCAGGCCTACAGTCACGATCACTCAAACGCTAAATATTACGTGTTGATACACTTACAATTACTTCTTTATTTATATATAGGGTTTCTGTTGGCAGATGTTTCCTATTTAGCAACATCACATACTTAACTGTATAGTAAATTTTTTTTTTTATCGTATTATCTCCTCCCAGGGAAAGCAGGCGTGGGACTGAGGTCTTAGCCCGCTTTTGCGTGAACGCCCCTGATGAGAGTTTTACCAAGGCTCCTTTCCCACCTCTGTTCCCTGGTTGGCAGATTATTCTTGTTTATGTTAAGAAACATCAAAGTTTTATTTTTTAAACTGACTTTTATCTTTGAATTTCAAATAAATTATTTATCTCTATGGTTTATGATGACCTATGTTTTCTATTTCTTAATTGCTATTACCTGTCCACAGGCCATCATTGCTTTTATAATATAATCGGTTATTTTATTTATTGTATTTCTGTCAAAATTTCCAACCAAATATAAAATTTGTTTCCTTTGATATTTCTCTGTTTTGCAAATTTCCATAATTAATTTAATTCTGTCGTTTTTCCTTATTTCACACTGCGTGGTTACATAATATTTCGTAAAATTCGCTGTTTTGCACATTTTTTTGGGGGGTGGGGTGGGGGCACCAGACAGATGCCCCCCCCCTTCCAAAAAAATAAAAAGTATTTTATGTTTGTGTTTCCCCCTCAGATGTGTTGTATGTTTTATTTAAAACAAAATGTTATACCAAAAATTTAGATTTTAGAATTTTTGATGGGGTATTTATGTTTCCTTAGAGTTATCTAAAGGTTTGTTCGTCCGAGCTTGGTTTCCCTCACCTTGCTCGAAGTTCCTTCTCTTGAAATGTTTGTGACCTTTGCTAGAGGTCGCCTAGGTCTCCGTGTTTGCTATATGTAGTGGTGCTATATTGTGTGTATGCTATATTTTCTGTATGTTTGAGACAGCAAGTATAGATCAAATATCTTTCCCAGTTGTATTTCTTCCTAATTTGGATTTAAGATCCGTTATGATATGTTATATTTTATCTTTTAATTTGTTTTATGGTTTTCGAATTTTGACGATGGAACGGTGTACTATTTAGATTTTGTTTAAAAAAATTCCTATTGTATTATTCGAGTGATAATGCGTGTCCTTCCTCGTAATAGTTTTTAAGGATGCTGATACGTAGGTTACACTCGATCCAAGGTCCACACTTTTTTATTCTCTATGTGTTTCAACTGGGTCGAGTTAGGCCTCCTTTATTTAGTTTATCTGATTATTCTTTATTGAAAGATCCAAAATTGTTTATGAGACCACATTACTGTGTAGTGGTCAAACATAAAGTGCGGTTGTTGTATGGTTTTTAAGATATAGAAGAAGTTAGTAGGGTTTTAAACTAAGTGTTATACAATATGTATTTGTGTCTTTGTTTTGTCTGTTTATGTTCTACTTGGGGTGTTTTCAAAGACTCTTTCATGAGCCTGTCCACTTCGCGTAGCGCCATGTGACTTAGCCAGATGATGTCATCGCCTTTTACTTCCCCATATAGTTTCCCTGTATCCCTTACTATATATGTCTTTAGAATTTTCTCAGAAAATAACAAAATATATATTAAAAAAAAATAAAAATAGATTACAAATAAAAAATACAATTATAAAAATATTTAATTTAAAGAATTCTTTCATTCTTTTTCTCTTTCTTTTCTGTTTTTTTTTAAAAGGTTATATGTTTTTTTTTTTAATATTGGAACCGTCATTGTGAACGAAATATGCGTACCACAAATTGATTGTAACATTCATGTATTACGCACTAATTAATGATTACTAATTAGTTAGTAAATAGCATGTTTAGATGAAATATTTCTTTTTCATTAACAGTAGGTGTAACAAACCCGTACAAAATCGCCGAAACTACAAACTTTTGTCCGAAACGGACATTGTTGGCTATTTATTGTTCAATAGCTACAAGTATTACGATGTCATACAAGATCAAGGGTACGGCAGACTTTGATGTTTTGTTTAAACATTTCTTGCTCAGTAACAGCATGTGTTACAAAGCCATATAAGATCACAAACATTACATAACTTGGTCCGAAACTGATACTATTTCACGAAGCCATATAACATCACAAACAAAACAAAACTGGGTCCGAAACTGATATATTACAAACGCATGCAAGATCAAGGGTACGGCCGACTTTGTTGTAGGACGAGTCCGTAATGGGTCGTGCATGTTATGGGGAAATTTCTTAATTAAATTTGTTTGGACCGAACCTGTGATGGGCCGACTTTGTTCTCGGCCGGCTCCGCTATGGACCGACTCTGTAATGGAACGAATCTCCTGTTACCGTACACATAACTAGATCGCATTTACATCTGAAGTCAGTATGAGTGCGGGGTAGGATGAGTAAATTTATAACAAGTATGACTCTAATTAAAACCACATAGAACGCGCCATTCTTACACTCCTTGTTGAGAAGTACAGTAAGTTATAGCAATGGCGCGTACAAAGCAATAGTGGAGAGTAGCAAAGAGAGGTAAAAGGTTCACACTAACAACTTTGAGATTATTTGTGTTTAAATAGTTGTCTATAACATCTTAACTTATTCTGTATTGCTGCCCATAAAAATCCCGGCTGGGATTATGAGCAGCAGAACGGAGTGAGTAATACTCAACATATACACAAATAGTGGCAAGTTTTTGCTCTTGTATATGCTTACATTTTTGTTAAATAGGATACCCAATAGACTAGTATAATTTGTTTTGAGCATTGACCAGCTCGTAAACTTTGAAACCCCATTAGGAATAACTACATAGGATTAATAGTAGAGTGCGACCCATTCTCGGCTGCACACAAACCAACCAAAATGGAAATGGATAGAGAGGGACAGGAGGGACCAGGCGGATCCAAAATTAAGAAATACTTCCAGACAGTCATAGAGGAAAGTAGAATGATAGTCAATCACCCGGCCGGGTGCCAGACTATTGACTTCGATGGGGCGGAGAGCGCACCTAGACAAAGCGAAGTACTCACGGCATTGCACACCGCTGGAATTGATATAGGTAAAATAGAGGCCTTGCAAAACGGGGGATTGAATAAATTTGTGATATACCCCAAAAAGAACGAACCACTACTGGAAGGAGATGAAATCACCATAAAGGGAATGAAGGCGAGAATATACAAAACAGTGCCCTTCATCAGAAATATCGAACCAAGAGCGACTGAGGTTCACGTGATGGGACTACCTTTGGAAGTTAGTACAGACGAGTTGATTGAAAAACTACAAAAGAAGATGAGAGTCAAGGTCATCACCCATAAAATGGCTACTATTTGGGGATTTGCCCCAATCAAGTCGGGCAACAGACTAATATATGTTAGTAAAGCTGACGCAAAAAAAATACCAATCTTCTTTTATGTACTAGGGTTTAGAGTGAAAACCTGGTACAAAGGGTCCGAACACGACAGAGCATGCCCCCTATGCCACTACACAGGGCATGGCCCTAGAGACTGCCCTGGGGCACAGGAAGAAAGAAGACCGCAAGGAGAAGCAGCAGGAAAGCAACCACAACAACAACCACCAAAACAACAACAACAACAACAAGACCCAGAGGAGATATTGAATCTCATAAGAGCGGTTAGAGAGAGGGAGGGAACTATCCATACACTCCCTGATTTGGACATCACA
Organism: Sinohyriopsis cumingii; assembly: GCA_028554795.2. Lineage (NCBI taxonomy): Eukaryota > Metazoa > Mollusca > Bivalvia > Unionida > Unionidae > Sinohyriopsis > Sinohyriopsis cumingii. Next base: position 292,138 of record JAPYKE020000193.1, on the reverse strand, counting down.
AAAATTGAGGCTCATAAGACCCTGGGTTGGGAGGGATACCTAAGCCCCAACAAAACCGGGAAAGCAGAAATGCAAGCCGAGGAAGGAATACCTATAAGCAACAGGTTTGAAGCCCTGGAGGTAGAGCATACCCAGCAAGAAGAAACCCCACCGCAACTAACCTCAACGCCGATGCCGAAGAGAGGGAGGCGAAAAAGGAAGACGGACACAATTTCACCGCAAGAAAGATCAAGCTCAAAGAGGAAACAAAACAAAGAAGAGAGAAAACAGGTGGAAACGGTAGAAACGGAGTCAGGGGAGGAAAAAAACAGACCTGGATAGTGAAGATGAAGAAAAGGAGACAATGAAACCAGAAGGAAATGAGACGGGGGATAATGGAGAGAAGACAAACGATATGGAAACGGGCACGGACATGGACACGGATACAGGAAAACAAGATTCAACTCAATCAACTCAAATGACTACCACGAACAGCACAATACAAAATACAAGCAACAGTACGGCCGAGAGTGGCAGCACTATGGTCTCAATACAGGGGGGTGGGGAAACCAGTGCCCCCTCCAGTGAATTTTCTCAATAATATAAATAAATCATAATAGATAAATAATCAGCAAGAAATGGAAAGCAACACCCTGGTATATGACAGGAATGGAGGGAAAAAACTTGCAGCTCCTGTCAATAAATGTAAATGGCATAAGTAAAGAAAAAATATTAAAATTTCCAGAAGATCTTAAATATGATGTGTTATTTATACAAGAAACTCATAACGGTTTTAAAGGTAACATGAAAGCACTAATAGAGGGTAGGCTGAATGGAGTCTTGATAACTAGTGATTATGTACACACTGATGTAAGGGGGGGGGGGTGGCAATCTTATTTAAAAACAAAAAGGGACTAGTATGGGATAGAATGGAAGTAGGGAATTTTTTCAAGGGAAGGATGATACATGTTGTAATTGATGAAATACATATAATTAATATTTACATGCCAGCAAATAGGGATCAAAAGAAAATATTTTTAGAACATTTGAATACATATATAGCGAAATTTGCCACAGAAAACATGATTATAGGGGGTGATTTTAACTGGGTAGGTGATAATATAGATAGGGAAGGGAACTTAGCACCTAATGATATCAGAATAAAACCGGATATGGACTATTTTATTGAAAAATATAAATTGATAGATGTGTACAGAATACAAAATTTATTAAGAAAACAATACACGTATGAATACAAAACAAACAAAGGGAGCCGCATAGACAAATTTTATTGCAATAACTATGATAAAGATATGTATAAAGAAACTAATATTATTGACTTTAAAATATCAGATCATAAACTCATTAATATGACAATAATAATTAAAGTTAGAGAAACATGGGGGAAAGGTAGATGGATGTTAAATAACTCAATTTTAAAAGATGAAGAATTTATACAAACTATAAAAATTGAAATAAATAAACTTAAAAGTATAGAAAATGCAGATATAATTATAGAGTGGGAGAAACTTAAAAGAAAAATTAAATAAATCGCGATTGAATACTGTAGCATAAAAAGTAGGAAACTAAAAATGGAAAGAGAAGCGATTAGATATCAAATGCAAAACCTAAATAACAGCTATGATACCGAAACTAGACTAAAAAACAGATTGGAAGAAATAAATAAACTAGAAAACAGGGGTAGGGAAATTAGGGCAGGGAAATACACGGGAATTTACAAAAAGGCGGAAGGATTATATAAAAGGGAGGAAAAAAGAATGGGGGGAGATAAAACTATGAATAAAATTAAAATTAATACAACAACAACAACAACAACATTTACGGGGAAAGAAGAAGTAATGGAACAAATTAAAAACTATTATACTAAACTCTACGAATCCCAGCAAATAGCAGATGATGAAATAGATAAATACTTAAGCCAAATACCGTGTGATAAAATTAAACCTGAATTTAAAAAACTATGTGATGAGTTTATCTCGCAAGAGGAAATTTTAGAGAGTATAAACTTAATGAACAAGGGGAAATCACCAGGGGGAGATGGACTCTCTGCAGAGTTTTACATGACATTCTGCGGAGAGTTGTTGCCCATTCTTGAATGGTTATATAACAATATTTATTTACGGAGAAAAGGAATGACAGAAACAATGAAGGAGGGGATCATTATTTTAATATATAAGGGGAAGGGGGATAGGGAAGATTTAAAAAACTGGAGGCCCATCTCCCTCCTCAATACAGACTACAAGATATTGAGTAGAATACTAGGTAATAGAATAAAAAAGGGGATAGGGGACATTATAAACATAAATCAAACCTGTGGGCCAAAAAATAGAGACATACAACATAATATCTTAAACATAAGCACAATAATAGACTATCTACAAAATAGGAAACAAAAAGCTGCTATGGTACTTTTTGACCAAGAAAAAGCCTTTGATAGAATAGAGCATAATTACATACAAAAAGTCCTAGAAAAATTTGGATTCGGAGAGCCTTTCCGAAATTGGACAAAAATACTATATGATAACATAACGTCTAGAGTACAAAATAACGGAGCCATGACAGATAAATTCGACATAAAACGATCAGTGCGGCAAGGGTGCCCACTATCTATGCTATTATACGTAATAGCGATTGAAATGCTGAGCATTAGTATAAAACTAAACAAAAAAATTAAAGGTATAAAAGTTCCAAATATTACAGATGAAGTGAAAATGCTGCAACATGCAGATGATTGCACAAACTTTATAGACGATCCAAATTCCTTTGAACTTCTAATAAAGGAATATGAGAAATTTGGACAAGCATCCGGATCAAAAATAAATCATGACAAAACAGAAATATTAGAGATAGGTAACTGGCGAGGCATGCACTCAAGCATACCTGCCCATATATTCAAAGATACCGTTAAAGCACTCGGAGTGTGCTTTGGCAAAAACGAAGAGAAAGACAACTGTAAAAAAATGGAAAGGGAGATTAAACGGAATATTGATATCTGGGCGCTTACGCCGTTATGCTTAATGGAACGAGCACAAGTGGCCAGAACCTATATGTATAGTAACCTTAATTATATAATGAAATCAACCAACATAAATAATATAGTATTGAATAATATAGACAAACCGATAATAAATTATATTTGGGATTTCAAACTACACTATGTAATAAAAGAAGTTTTGTATAAAACTAGAGAATTGGGGGGATTAGGATTACCAAGCCCACTAATTCTAAAAACAACTAATATACTAAATAGATTTAAAAGACTGAGCGACACTCCAAAACTACCATGGGAAGGGATATACATATATTGGTTTGGGTTTGTATTAAGAAATAGGGAGGGGATATACAAAAATAATAATGTCATGAAATTACTAGAAGCACCAAGAAAATATAGAAGTATAAAAGATTTATTAATGAAGTATAGAGATAAAAAAGAATTTTGGGACTTAGACGAAAAACTTTCATACGATTGGATTAGAAATGACTTGACCAAAAATGTAATACCTAAAGTAGAGAAAGAAAACTTATATGTGAACTGGAAGAAAGCATGGGGGCACTGGTCTAGATTAGGGTCCCTGAAAGTACAAAGCCTCGCCTTCAAATACATGCATGATGCGTGGTTGACAGGAGAGGTGGCAGCGAGACGGCGTATGGTCAGAGTACCGCCAAAATGTCCGCTGTGCAAAATAGGGTTTTATAGCAAAAGACATATTATTTTACATTGTAGAGAAACATTAAATGAAAGAACATTAATAATAAATGAAATAAATAAAAATAGCTCTTTTAAGCCGCAGAGTTTACTATACTTAGACGGCGATTTTAATAAAGAAACATTATACAAAATCTCTAGCTTCATAGTAAATACAATTAAAATATGTGGACCTATTAAATTTTAAAATAGATTAGATTAGATTTCAAGAGGGAAAGTACAGATGATGAGGCCATGGGGCTATGTCACATGGCGCTACGCGAAGTGAAAAGGCCCATGGCAGAATCTGGAACAGAACCCCTCTTGGAAAATAAATTTTAAAAATTAAATTTCTTCTATTCTATCACTAACACCCTTTTAAAGAATTTTTTTTTTTTTTTTTTTTCCACATATTTCTCAAATATTATTTTGGAACATATTTAGATACAATTATAACTACAAGATAGACCGCTCCATGGGGGAGAAACATAATAAATAAAAAAAATGTGAACCCTCCCTGGAGCTCAGTCTAATCTTATTAAGAAAGGTGATACAGCATATACATAAGAATCATTAAGATTCAAAATTAAGGGGAAATCACCTTTCTTCCAAATTCAAAAAGTACAAACAAGATCTTCCGTGGTATTTAAACACGGAATATAGTAGGAAAACTTATACACTACAAGAATTTGATTAACAGCTATCCCAACAGAAAGATATTATAACATACATAACAAATAGCACAAACATATAGCATACATGGGACGTAGGAGACCCTAGCAAGGTCACTGAGAAAACGAAAAGAGGAAGTTAAACCGAGAGGATAATCTAAATCACTCTCGGATAAACCCCTCTATAGACACACTAAGGACCGAACAAATACCCGAATTCCTAAATTCACTTTCCAAAAAGGATGGAATAAAACACTACAACACATCTGGGAGGAAAACCCAAACACATAAACAATTTATGTAATTAGGAAAGGGGGGGGCATCTGTCTGGTGCCCCAAAAAAGAAAAAAAAAAGAAAAAAAAAAAAAATAATTAAAACCACAGTACAGAGCATTGCATCCAGCTGGCAGAAGATAAAACTGACCCAGAACTATCAGCAATACCGGAATCATTAACCTCGGAATGGGCAAAAAATTTGACCCCAAATAAAACAGTAAAGGGAAAACCCCAACAAGAGACCACCCCCTGATAACAAATAGGTTCCAAATTCTAATGGAGGATGAGGGGCAAACAATTGGGGATGAAGAGATGGAGGAAACAGAGGTGGAGCAAACGGACCTAATATGTATGGTACCCCTAACCTCCACTCCGATACCTGCCCATAGGAACAAAAGAAAACTACGACGCCCCCAAAAAGAAAAAAGAAAAACACCTGAGTGACATGACGGAAAGTGAGAACTCAAATGACAATAACAACCACGGCGAAAACAGCGACAAAGACGAAGACGACGACATACATGTGATAGACATAAAAGAAGCAGACTCGGAACAGGAAACAGGACAGGAAACTGAATTATCGGAAGGGACAGAAAACGGGTGATGTGATCGTGGAGAGCAGACGTGTTTTGTGTGTGCTCTGAACTACATTAGCTATCGTGGCACGTATCGAAATGATGCGAGCAAAACAAACTGTCTAGTGAGAAGGCAAGTGTTTTTTTTGGTATTATTATATATTTTTTCTGTAAATTCATTAACTGTGGTTTTGTTGTGCACGTTTCCAGTTGGGAAACTTTGCACTATTGTATTGTATTGTTAGTTTTGCCATTTGTGTTTATTTTGTTCATATTAACTTTGTTGGACGGTCAGCCAAAGGTAGGTTTGAGAAGTACTCAACTCAGCTCAAGGAGATTAGTGCTACTCTATTTCAAGAGACTTACTGTAACACGACCGCCCTAGTATTGAAATTACAATAACTTTATATAAATTGAATCTTTATACAGTGGTGTGGTACCTGTTTTTTCAAGGAATTGTTATATGAACTTTAATCAAGAGATTTAGGCTTTGTCTTACTACAATGGAAATCATGGAGGAAAGAAATGTAATGACAAGATCTAAACTGAACCAGTACTTCAGAACTAGTGTAGAAGATAGACGACTACTTGTGCATCATCCACCAAGATGTCAGACTTTGGATTTTGAAGGAGCCACACAAGCACCAAGACAAGCGGAAATACTGATGGCAATGCATGTCATGGGTGTGGAGATCGGGAAGATAGACGCGCTTCAAAATGGAGGACTGAACAAGTATGTGATATACACAAAAGATCGAACTCCGTTATTAGAAATGACGGAAATAGAAATAAAAGGGATGAGAGCAGTAGCAAAGGAGACAGAACCCTTTACAAGAAATATCGAGCCAAAGTTAACAGAGATTCATATAGTGGGACTTCCAGTCGAAGTGGATACAGATCAACTTGTTCTAAAAGTTGAAAAGAAATTCGGAGCGAAGGTCGTAACCCACAAGATGGCAACAATTTGGGGTTTTGCGCCGATCAAATCCGGAAACAGAATTATTTATGTGCAAAAAGAAGATGCAAAGAAAATACCCCTATTTTTCTATGTCATGGGGTTCAAACTCAGAAGTTGGTATAGAGGAGCAGAGCAAGATCGGAGATGCCACAGATGTTTTCAAACGGGGCATGAACCACGTGATTGCCCAGGCGTAGAACAAACAGCGCAAGGCACAACCAACAGGGATACGTACGCAAGTAGGGTGGCAGCTGCACCACTAAATCGTAACATGCAAGAACCCGATCCGATACTAAAACTCATAAAAGAAGTCAGAACTGAAAAAGAGCAAAATAAGGAAGTAACGGCAAGCTCACTCCCGAATATGGACTTAACAGAAATAAGGGGAGAAGAACAATCGACACTGGAGTGGCAAAAAGTACTTAGCCCAAACAAATCGGGACTTTCAAAAACCCCAAACAACAAAGAGGGACTAACGTTGAGAAATAGGTACGGATGCTTATCAGAGGAAGAGGAACAGGATAACCATACTGGGAATGACTTAATAGGAATTCAACCTCTAACATCTACGCCAATACCAAAGTTGAGAATAAAAAGAAAAGCAGCCACAGGACCGGAATCACCCCAGGAGGGCGAAACGGGAAGAAATGAAGATTATACAATAGAAGAAAGGAAAAATGTGTCAGAGAGGAAGGAAACCATAACTAAACAGAAAAGGGAGGAAACAATCGAAGAAGAAACAATGGAAACAGAAACAGAAAATGAAATTATATTTGAACAGGAAAATGACAAAGAAACTGGAAATGATGATGATTATGAAACAGGACGTGAATACGAGAGTGAGACGGATGATACGCAAAGAAAAGTAATGGAAGACAATACGACAGAGAACAAGACTGAACAAGCAAGCAAAGGAAATACAAATTCAACAGAATAAACCCCACCCACCCTTTTGACGGGGGTGGGGGGAGACTCTGAAGCCAGTGCGCCCGTTGAATAAAAATCAAAAAAATTATTATGAATAAAAATCAAAATAAAATCAAGTGGCAACCATAAATGCGGCAACCTGGAGGCAACCAGAAATGGAAGGAACGAACTTCCAAGTATACTCAATAAATGTAAATGGAATAAATATAGAAAAACTTGCCAAATTCAATAAAAGCCTAAATTTTGATATTCTTTTTTTACAAGAAATCCATAATGGTTTTAAAAATGATGTGATATCTTTTTGTGAAAGTCACTTAAATGAAATTCTGTTGAAAAATGACTTTGAGGGGAATGATGTGAAAGGGGGTGTGGCAACAATAATTAAAAATAAACCAGGAATCCAATGGGAGAGAATAGAAGAGGGTAAAGATTTTAAAGGGAGACTGCTACATGTCAAAATTGGGAAAATACATTTTATTAACCTCTATATGCCGTCCAACAAATATCCAAGACAGGAATTTATTAGAAATCTATCAAAATATCTAGAAAGATATACAATGGAAGACGTAATATTAGGAGGGGACTATAACTGGGTAGGGGATAATATAGATAGGGAGGGAGAACTAACAACCAATGATATAAGATTTAAGATAGAAATGGAAAACTTCATAAATAGGCATACATTTAAAGATGTATACCGACGGTTAAATATACTTAGGAAACAATATACATATGAATATAAAATAAACAAAGGGAGTAGAATAGATAAATTCTTGTGTACAAACTTTAAGGAAGAAACACACAAAGAGGCTGGAATTATTGATTTTAAGATCTCTGATCACAAACTTATATACATGACAGTAAATTTTAAAGCTAAAAATAACTGGGGAAAAGGGGGCTTGAAATTTAACAATAAGTTATTGGAGGATCCCAATTTTATAAACGAAATTAAAAATGAAATAAGAAGGTTTATTGAAAGAGGAAACATGGATATTATTAGAGAATGGGATAAATTTAAATTAAAAATAAAAAGTATAGCTATTGAAACTTCAAATATCAGAAGTAAAAAACTTAAAATGGAGAAAGAGGAAATTGAACGGCAGTTAAAGAGGGAAAACACAGCAGATATGGAAAAAAAACTAAACGATAGACTAAACAAAATAATAGAAGTAAACATCAGGGGTAAAGAAATTAGAGCGGGAAAATTCACACATATATACAGAAAAGCGGAAGGACTGTATAAGCGAGAAGAGATGGGGGGGGGATAAAAAATTATGGAGACCTTGAAAATTAATGGGGAAAAAACTACTGATAAAAATAAAATACTCAAATACGTTGAGGAATACTACACCCAAATATATACATCTCAAAAAATTGAAGACTACAAAATTGATGACTATCTAAACAATATTCAGTGTGAGAGGATATCATCAGCACATAAAGACTTATGTGATGAGTTCATCTCGCAAAAAGAAATAGTGGAAAGTATTCGAAGCCTCATCAAAGGAAAATCCCCAGGTGGAGATGGACTCACCACGGACTTCTATGCGAAATTCTGTGGTGAGTTGTCGCTCATCTTAGAATGGTTGTATAATAATATTTTACTTAGAAATGATGTCATGACAGAGAGTATGAGGGAAGGGATAATAACACTACTGTATAAAGGAAAGGGGGATAGGGAAGATCTTAAAAATTGGAGGCCCATCTCCCTCCTAAATACGGACTATAAAATACTAAGCAAAATTTTAGCGAATAGGATAAAAAAGGAAATGGGGAAAATAATAAATATAAATCAAACATGTGGTCCCAAAGGCAGAGATATACAAAATGATATATTAAGTATAAAAACAATTATTGAACATATAAATGATAGTGGACAAAAAGCTGCCATGGTACTTTTTGACCAAGAAAAAGCCTTTGACAGATTAGAACACAACTATATACAAAAGGTTTTAGAGAAATTTGGCTTTGGAAACAGATTTCAAATATGGACCAAAATCCTGTACAAAAAAATAACTTCAAGAGTGCAGGTGAATGGAGCAAAGACGGGTAAATTTGATATTAAAAGATCGGTGAGGCAAGGCTGCCCACTATCTATGCTATTATATGTAATAGCGATTGAAATACTAAGCATGAGCATTAAACTAAATAAAGATATTGAAGGTATTAAAATACCGAATGTAAAAGAAGAAGTGAAAATGTTACAACACGCCGACGATTGTACAAACTTTATAAAGGATCATAACTCCTTTAAACACCTGATCCAAGAATTTGACAGATTTAGCAAAGCATCAGGATCACAGATTAATCACGACAAAACGGAAATACTCAAAATAGGAAACTGGAGAGGTAACCACCCAGGTTTGCCCCCACATTTAATCAAGAAAAGGGTCAAAGTTTTGGGAGTCAATTTTGGAGAAAATGAAGAGAAGGAAAACTGCAGACAAATAAGAGAAGCAATCGAACAGAATGTGAAAATCTGGGCACTAACGCCACTATGCCTAATGGAGAGATTACAAGTAGCGAAAACATACATGTACGCCCATATTAATTATATCTTAAAATCTATAGATATTAGTAACAAAGCATTAAGCACAATAGATAATAATATAATAGACTACATTTGGGATTTTAAACTTCATTATATTAATAAAGAAACACTATATAAAGCTAAAGAAAGGGGAGGGGTAGGACTCCCCAGCCCTATACTACTTAAAGCCGGCAATATTTTAAATAGATTTAAGAGGCTAAGACTAGAACCAAAGAGTCCATGGGAAGGTATTTACATATACCGTTATGGATTCTCCATAAGAAATAGGGACGATATTTACAAAAATAATAAGTTAATAAAACAATTAGAAATTCCAAGAAAATTCAAAAACATTAAAGATTTACTAATAAAATATAGAGATAAAAAAGAACTATGGAATAAAGAGGAAACTTTAACATATAACTGGATAAGGGAGGACGTAACAAAAAATATTAAAAGCACGGCAGAAAAAGAAAATTTATACGTTAACTGGGACCGAGTATGGCGGCACTGGATGAAACTAGGCTCCCTTAAAATTCAAAGCCTCTGCTTTAAATACATGCACAATGCATGGTTGACAGGAGAGGCTGCAGTGAGACGGCGCATGGTCAGAGTACCGCCAAAATGTCCACTGTGTAAAAGAGGCCCGTTTTCTAAATTCCATGTGATAATACAATGTGAAAAAACAAAAATAAATAGGGACAAGGTAATAGCTGAAATAAACAAAACAGATAAATATAAACAACAAAGCATTTTATATCTTGATGGGAATTTTACTAAAAATACGCTGTATAAAATTACTGACTATATCGTTACAACAATGATGGCCTGTGGCCAAATAATAGTCATAGGAAAATAAACTAAAGTGAGAGGCATATGTAATGATAACTACCAACGGCAGTTACCCCAATGGGACATTACTCCTGCCTACTCTTGATAGATAATAGTAGAATGTATACCTCTCCATTTCTACTTAAGCAAATGTATATTGAATACTAATACCTTTCTTTTATCTTTGAGAATTATAGGACAGAGACCTACACTCACATGGAGCTAGGAAGGAAGGAACAGACATGCGACATGGAAAAGTAAACATACAACACAAAAGAAACCAATCTATACTGACACCTATACTGTCACTCAACTGTATAGGAAATAAAATCTTTGGCAACCCTTTTCGGAGACATAATAAAAAAATAAAGGTAGCCAAGTTCGAGAGAGTGAAGTAAAAACAATAAATTAAATATGGAGCTCTCTCGAACACAGCTGACCTCAGCAGAATATAGATTTGCGAAGAACGACACACACATAGCACACACTAAAACAATAGTAGTTTTTTTTCCCCTAAAAATATTATTATACCGTTACTTCGCCCAAAATTCAAAATTCTTATTCTAAAAGCTTGGAAATATAAATATGTACAAAATTTAGAAGATCCATGTTATAAGGATCACAGGACAATTGGGGAAGAATTCGATATAGATGGCTGTCCCAACACGAACACAACCATAGCACGAACAAACATATAGCACATTCACACATAGCAAACACGGGACGTAGGCAACCTTTAGCCAAGGTAACAAAGATACTAGGAGAGGGACTCCGAGTCAGGTGATCGAAACCGACTCGGAAGAACAATCCTACAGAATACACTAGGAAATAAATACCCCGTCAAAAATTCATTTAAAAGTTTTGATCGAAATTCTGTTTAAATTTAAAAAACAAAGCAACATATCTGGGGGACTCAGTGAAACATAAAAACACTTTTATTCTTTGGCTAGGTGGGGGGGGGGCATCTGTCTGGTGCCCCCCCCCCCCCACCAAAAAAAGGACAGAAAACACAACACAAACAGCAGATAACTATGGAAACGGATCCGATCGTGGGCACGATGCCTCTGAGGAAATAAACACGTTAAACTAATGAAATAATTAAATAATTTAACAGGAATGAACAAACAAAATATGTAAAAGTACTTTTAATAAGGAATGCGGCCACCTGAAGGAAAAAAATGGAAGGAACAAACTTCCGAATTGCCTCAATAAATACAAATGGTATAGATAAGGAGTAAATAAATAAATTAATTAAACTAACAAAATTTGACATTATTTTAATACAAGAAACCCACAACAAATTTTCAAATAAACTAATATCTTTTGTTGAAGAAAAAATGAATGCAATCGTAATTTTAAACAACTGTAAAAATGATGACATAAGACGGGAGTGGCAACAATTATTAGAAATAAAACAGGTCTTAATTAGGAGAGAGTAGAGGAAAATGGAATTTTTAAAGGGAGGATGATGCACGTAATATTAAACAATTTGCATATAATAAATATTTACTGCCCGGCAACTAGGTAAAAGACGCATGAATTTGTGCAAAATTTAAGCAAACATCTAAATGATTATACAACGGAACCACTAGTAATGGGAGGGGATTTTAACTGGGTAGGGGATAGCATAGATAGGACCGGGGGTTTGTCAACAAATGATCGTAGTTCCAAAGAGATAATAGAAAAACTACTAAAAAGTCACAAACTAATAGATATATACAGAAGATTAAATATAATCAAAACTGAATATACATATGAATATAAAAATGGGGGGGGGGGGAAGCAGACTGGATACATTTTACGTAACTAAATTTGAAAATAACATTCACATAAAAGCAGAAATAAGAGACTTCAAAATATCAGACCATAAACTTCTAAATTTAGAAATGAAATGAAGAAATGAAATGAAGAACACAAAGAGATGGGGAAAGGGGGTTTGGAAAATAAATAACAAAATACAAGAAGTAGAAAAATTTATAAAAGAAATCAATACAGAATTTAAAAAAAAATAAAAATATAGGAGAAAGGGAAATTGCAAATATAACAATAGACTGGGACAAACTAAAAAAGAAAATAAAAGAAATAGCACTGTATTATTCAAAAGAAAGGGGAAAATTGAAAATAATGGAGAAAAACGAACTAAATAAATTATTAAAGAAACAACTAACGGAAGACACTAAGAAAATATATAAAGAAAAATTAAATAGAATTATAGAGGAAGAGAATGAGGGAAGAGTGACACGAGCAGGGAAATTCAACTATATATATATATATATATATATATATATATATATATATATATATATATATATATATATATATATATATATATATATATATATATATATATATATATAAAGCAGTTGGCTTAAATATAAGAGAAGAATTAAAAAAGGGGAGGGAACGACTATAAAAACTAATAGATGAAGGAAAAGAAGTAACAGACAAAAAAGAAATTATGAGAATTATAAGGAATTTCTATGAAAGTTTATACACCTCACAAAAAATAGAAAATACCATCACAGAATATTTAAAAGAAATAAAGTGCGAGATGATGCCATCAATACACAGGGACATGTGTGATGATCCCATCTCTAGTGAAGAGATACAAAACACGATAAAACAACTAGCGAAAGGCAAATCACCAGGTAGATTTGGACTCACTGTGGAATTCTACAAAAAATTCCAAAGTGAGTTAGCGCCGATTCTTGAAGGTTTATATAATAATATACTTTTAAAAAATGAATCAATGTCAAACTCCATGAGAGAGGGATTGATAACCATAATTTATAAAGGGAAGGGAAATAGAGAAGAATTGGAGGCCCATTCACTCCCAAATATCGATTACAAAATTTTAAGTAGAATCTTAGCAAACAGATTGAAAAAATGTATAAATGAAATCGTTAATATCAATCAAACATGCGGGTAAAAGGGCAAAAATGTACAAAATAATATTCTAAATATAAGATCCATAATAGACTTTCCAAATGATATAGGTCAAAAAGGTGCCATGGTACTTTTAGACCAAGAAAAAGCCTTTGATAGTTTGGAACACAACTTCATACAGAAAGCATTGGAAAAATTTGGTTTTGGAACAAATTTCCCAATTTCCAAATATATATATATATATATATATATATATATATATATATATATATATATATATATATATATATATATATATATATATATATTGGTTTGGCTTCTCCGTTAGAAACAGAGAAGGCATATATAAAAATAACAAATTAACTAAAAAAACTTGAAGTACCTAGGAAGTTTAGATTTATAAAAGAACTGATAGGAAAATATAGGGATCAAGAAAAGTTATGGGAAATAGAGGTCAAACAAACATATGATTGGCTTAGAGATGAAATAGCAAGGAAAATTAAAAATAAAGTAGAAGAAGAAAATATTGATATTAGATGGGACAGAGTATGGAGGCATTGGGCCAACATCAGATCCCCCAAAATCCAGAGTTTGATTTTTAAATACCTTCACAATACGTGGTTGACGGGTGAAGTCGCTATAAGAAGAATAATGATAAGAACGATAGTAAAATGCCCACCGTGCAAAACAGCGAACTTCACAAAACACCATGCAATCATGCACTGTGAAATAAGAAAAGTTGATAGAATTAAACTGATTATGGAAATCTGTATAAAAAGAAGAGAGAAATATCAAAGGAAACACATTTTATATTTGGACGGAAACTTTGATAAAAATACAGTAATTAAGATAACAGTTTATGTGATAAAAACAATGATGGCCTGTGGACAAGTTATAACAATTAAGAAATAGCTAATACGGGCCATCATAAACCATAGAGATAAATAATTTATTTGAAATTCCAAAATTAAAAACATTTAAAGTCAGTATTAAATCCTTTGATGCTTCCCAACATGAATAAACAAACAATTTAAAATGTACCGTTAAACAATGGAATAATCTACCAGCCGGGGAGCAGGGGTGGGGAAGGGGCCTTGGTATAACGCTCATAGAAGGCGTTAACGCACACGCGGGCCGAGACCTCGGTCCCACCCCGGTTCCCTGGAAGAGGTAACCCTAAAAACACAAACTTAATGTATCGTTATACATTTTACAGTTTTGATTGTGTAAATCAATATATAAAATCGCAACATACCAATTCTATAAAATTGTCTTCCTTTTATAATAAAAAGAAAACACTACCAACCGGGGAGCAAGGGCGGGGAAGGGGCCTTGGTATAACGCTCATAGAAGGCGTTAACACACGCGTGGGCCGAGACCTCGGTTCAACCCCGGTTTCCTGGAAGAGGTAATACTAAGACACAAACTTAATGTATCGTTATACATTTAACAGTTTTGACTCTGTAAATCAATATATAAAATCTCAACATACCAATTCTATAAAATTGTCTTCCTTTTATAATAAAAAGAAAAATCAAGCAACCGGGGAGCAAGGGTGGGGAAGGGGCCTTGGTATAACGCTCAAGGGCGTTAACGCAAACGCGGGCTGAGACCTCGGTCCCACCACGGCTTCCCTGGAAGGTGGTAACCCTAAAGCACAAACTTAATGTATTGTTATACATTTAACCTTTGATTGTGTGAATCAATAAATAAAATCCCCACACACAAACTGTATAAAAGGTTTACTATTTCCTTTTATTTTAAAAAATGGGATGGGACAGGGAATCTGTATGGGGAAAGTAAGAGGTAATGACGTCATGGGGCTATATCACATGGCGCCACGCGAAGTGAAAAGGCCCATAAAAGAGCCTAAGAAAAACGCCCCCTATGGAACACTAGCACATGCAAAACACAAAAACAAATAGAACACTCCTAACTATTTCTAACTCTCTCTTAACTATACAGCTCCCGTACTGTATAGTTAACTAATACTAGCTGAATTTTGACCATAATAAATAACAGAGGGGGCCGAAACTCGAGTCGGGCGAAATACAACAAATAAATAAAGTATGGACCCTCACTCGAGTACAGCCCGCCTCATTTTAAAGAAGTAAATCATGCGATGAGCGACACATATAAGAACGCATATAAAACACTAGGCTTTTTTTTCTCTTGAAAATAGTACACCGCGCAGTCGCCCCTTTAAAAATTATTAATAAAAAATATTAATTAATAATAACAACAACAATAAAGGTACCAAGGAAAACGGGAAAATTTACTGATATGCTGTCTCAACATGAAAACTATTATAGCATTCACACACATAGCAATACACGGATAGCAAACACGAGACTAAGGAGACCTCTAGCAAATGTCACAAACACGAACTAGGGTAGCGAATTCGAGCTAGGTGTATGAAACTTGGCTCGAATGAACACCCTATAAATGGCACTAGGGAAAATAAATACCCGTTAAAAAATTTTTTAAAAAATAATTTTTGATTGAAAATTCTTTTTATAAAAATAAAATAAATAACATACCTGGGGGATACACCTACACATAAAACACTTTTTCCTTTTTTTTTTTTTTTGGGGGGGGGGCATCTGTCTGGTGCCCCAAAAAGAAGCAGAAGATAAAACAACATTACCGAGTATTGCACCTTGCTCATACATGGTTGTTGTTGCTGTTGTTGTTGTTGTTGTTGTAGGGTTTAACGCCATTTTTCAGCACAAGCTAGATTATACATGGAGGCCTGTATAAATGGTGGAGAAAGAACCCGGGTAAACCCCGGAAAGAACTACCGACCCACGAGAACCTATTTTGCAAGCTTTCTCAGGTACGCACATTGGCCGAGCCCGAGAATCGAACCTACACACATGGAGGTGAGATGGCAGTGATCCGTAAAAGTGAGAGCTTTGAACTACATGGCCACGCAGACACATGGAAAAACAACACAACCTGTGACACGTTGTGATTTGGGACCTGTTTTTCTCGCCTTCCGATTTCACTGGACATTACTAACCCATGTGACTATATTATTTTGGATCCTGAATTTAACACCTGCATGTTACCTTGGATGTTTTATCACATCTAAGGAACAAAACATATTTATGAAAAAAAAGTCCATGAAAATTCATATGTAGCAATTATGCTTATAGTATGATGTGCCAAATTAAGTTCTGATATAATAATATTATTATGTTATCCTATCCACTTAATGATGAAATCGGCCATTGACAAAAATTCTAATAGGAATAATTACATTACTTAAATTCATAATACTTTTAAACTTGCTTGCATCATTCTATTGTACTCTTGAATAAAACTATTTATACGAGCTAGGAAACCTGTTATTTATAATAATAATAATAATAATAATAATAATAATAATAATAATAATAATAATAATAATTTACAATCAAACGTGAATTGGGTCGATTGTGCCCTATTCATTTGATTGCAAAAGGTTGCAATAGATTGTGGTTGTTGTTGTAGGGTTTAACGTCATTTTTCAGCACAAGATAGGCTATACATGGCGGCCAGTATAAATGGTGGAGGAATAACCCCGGAAAGAACTACTGACCCTTGAAAAGCTACTGGAAAGCTTTCTCACGTACTCACATTGGCAGAGCCTGAGACTAGAACCCACGCAGATAGAGGTGAGATGACAGTAATCCGTAACGGTTAGCGCTTTAGACCACTTGGCCACTCTGGTCCCCAGATTGTGATATATATACACTTTTCAACTGTAGTATTATCACGCTTGGTTGCAGAAGATTGTGGTAGGTTGCAGTATTTCAATAGTCGATTATTGTGGTTTATAGTCAAAACGTTCTGAAGTTAAACGTAGCCGAGTGAAACATATCTATAAACGTCAAAATGTACCCAAGTCAAACGTATCCATGAACGTCAAAACGTACCAAAGTAAAACGTATCTATAACGCCAAAAAGTACTCAAGTCAAACGTATCTATAACGTCGAAAGTACCCAAGTTAAACGTATCCATAAACGTCAAAACGTACCCAAGTCAAACGTGTCTATAAACATCAAAACGTACCCAAGTCACAAAGTACTCATTAGTCACAACATTATCATCCTCAAATGCATCTGATTTCTGCAGTTTATTACAAGATATATGTTTTTTGCAGTCTACCCAACAAATTGATAGAGGCGAAAATTATATTAGCACAAGCAAAAGTAAACCACAAAAATTTGGGCCAATTAGGCTTTGACCTGCTGCAGCTGATACGTTCGAGTCATCAGTGAGAATTTTGTTCTGCGTCTCTTTTTTATAATTAGAAGCGATTTTAAGGAGTAATATAAAATATTTAGGTGCATTAAAATTCATGTATTCCTATAAACTTTTACATTAAGCAGCTCATCTGAACTGTAAAAATATGATTGCACACCTGCAATTCATCCACATCCAAATTAACTTTCAAAAACTTGTCAATCTTAGCAGCAATTACACGATGTCGTCAGTATCACTACTTTCTCTACGTTCAATTTTGTAACTTTTGTGAGGATGCTAATTATCATAAAAAAGCTCACTGACCGACAATTTTCTTGCATAATATTCCTGTGGATCTGCTTGAACGGAAGCCCTGACTTTACAAAAACACTAAGGAAATACCAGGAAGAAAATATGTTTCAAAAGAGTAGAAATTTGCTAAAGCTTCTGATTTTCTGAGAGAGAGAGAGAGAGAGAGAGAGAGAGACAGAGAGACAGACAGACATGCATAAGGTTTTGTCCAGTTTCTTACCCCTCCAAAAATATTTTTTTCTCCAAAGAACAACTAGCAACTCGAATAGATTTTAACATGAAATTTTAGGATGTTAATTTTTGTGTTTCTTTTACTAACTTAGTAAAGGTCTTATATAGTAACTTAGTAAATGTCTGAACATTGTGTTGGGTTTTGCTTTAATTTGGGTACTTTGTGACTTGTTTACCTTTTGACATGAGAAAGGTTTGATTTCGTTTGGGTACGTTGAGGTTGGGGTACGTTTATACTTGCTTCCGATTGTGCTGGATTGTGATAGATTGTGTGAATTGTTGCAGTGGATTGTGGTAGATTGTGTGGATAATAATAATAATAATAATAATAATAATATACTTACTGGTAAATAATTAAATATATACTGGTCTACAGTTGCTTTTTCACACTTGATAGTAGTAGAATTGGATGTGTATCGTGGTAGATTGCTTTGGATTATGGTATATACTTGTCGATTGTATTTTTTGATGCTTGATTGTAGAAGATTGTGGGAGATTGGTGTATTTTCTTAGTATGTTGTTATATGTTGTAGTGGCTTGTCGTAGATTGTAGTCGATTGTAGTGGATTGTGGTAAATCGTGACGCCAATACTTAAATAGGCTGAGTGCTGGCCAGGATGAATTAAGTCCAACACCGCTTGAAGTTAATGTTTATGCCATGCATAGAGTGAGTAGAGTCTATATAAAAATTAAATGAATATTTAGATATATTTAAAGTTTTGGCTGAAATAGAAATGTCAATTAAATATTAGGTTTATTTCAGACCGATTTGTTTGTACTTATTTCTTTGAAAATAAAAGAATGTTTACCCGTTATTCGGTAACTTGTTCTACAGGAGGTCGAAACAAACACTGTTCTGTATTCTCGCCCTGTCTTGCATTAGCAAACTATTCTAGACGGAATATTTATAAGGGACGTTATTCCAGAAGTTCAGTCAATGGATTTTATTCATTTAGGCAAAATTGTTTCCATTGACGAGAAATGGGGGTAAATATATATAGACGACTGTTAGTTAGATGTTTTAAAGAAACCATAAAAATGTTAGACTTGAGTAGATCTGTACGTTACATTAATCATTCAGTTATGAATGCCCCTCCACACACACACACACACACACGATTAATTAAAATAGGCTTTTCAAACGTCTAAATTGTTTGAAAACAATGTTTTATTGAAAAACACATGATTTATGAAATCATCTGCCAATCTGTATAGCCCCTTGTGAAATTTTCTCCATGCCACGACCACTTGATTATTGCAAAATATCTTTACTAATGCATCAAATAATCTAATATACTTTTTCTCATGAACTAACGGTAAGATAAAGTTTGAGTTGGAGCAAATACATAATTCGAATTTTAAGTTATTTCCGTCTCAGCATATACAGTGAAACTCTTCAGATCCGAAACACACCTGGAACCCTTTACTCGGTTTTGAGCTATTTCATGTTTACAGACACTTTTGCAGATGTGATTAAGTCCTTGAGTGAACATGTGACGAGAGAGAGAGAGAGAGAGAGAGAGAGAGAGAGAGAGAGAGAGAGAGAGAGAGATGGGGGGGGGGAGGGAGGGGGGGGCAGTTACGAAAGCTTCAGTGCCCTTGCGTATAAAAGTACACACAATTAAGAAAGCCCGAATCTTTTGTCCAAGAACATGATGATTTGTCTCTCCTGGCGACCGATCTGTTGGTTTATCCATTTAAAAAATATCATTGTAGTCATGCACGATTTCCTGTTAGCCACGTATGTCACTGGGAAGTTTGTAATATCCTTAAAGCAGCGGAGTTTCTGAGAATTGACAATTACAAGTGGTTTCAACTTCTCGCCAGTAGCGCTGCATGCAACACATCGTTGTGAGGAAAGAAAAACGATAGTTATGGATACATGTATGTAATGATTTGTCTGTTGAAAATCATTTGAGTGAATCTAACTTTTAGAATACTGCGTTGGCAAATAATCAAAGCGAGGCCTGGTTAATAAAACCCTGATAGTTAATTGAAGAAACAAGTAAGCAGCAATCAATTCATCACGTGTACAAAAGAACAGCATCAATCACAATTAGATAATCACAGTCTTTATTAAATGGCTTACCTATAAAAAATATAGTCATTGATTCATGTAATTAGCCTTAAAAGCTGATTATTTTGACTTCCGTTTAACCTACTGTCAGACCTAATCCGTGTCGGCGCTCGTGTCAAGTGTTATTTGCAGCACTCATGCCTTATGGACAATTTTTAGATCTATTTCACACATCAAACAACTACAGTACCTGTTAAACGTAACCAATCTGCTCCAGCGTCTGTCAGAAATTTCGCAGTGCAAGGTTCAACTGAATTTCGAATTATTCGGTATTTTAAAACGTATAATTGAAATTTGGGATCCAATATAAGCATATACCAATACATAACACGTCTCTAGGTACTCATACAATTAGGTGGGGTGGTGACATCCCTGTAGATTTCTAGGGGGAAAAATATCTAAAGGAATACCCCCTCCCAAAAAAAGAAATTTGTTTACGAGTACAGAGTTGAGGTAATTTGGTTTTCTGATAGATAGATAGATAGATAGATAGATAGATAGATAGATAGATAGATAATAAAAAATTTACATTTCACAATGGAAAACAATAATTCATAGAAGTGGAACTTTTTATCAGAAAAACACTATTCACAAGTGTCCGGTCAAAGAGAATGAAACAGAATAGCAAAATACAATATGGCATAAAAATCAAAATGGTTAATGAAGAAATATTATTAACCAAACTGAATTGTGAAATTAAACAGTTAGGTCTATATTTTCACCTGATGATGATGTACAAGCACTTTAGATATAACAATATCTCTTTTTACATCCTTTGTCATTTTAAGCATCAGAGAACTTTTAAATTCTAAAGTTTTACATTCAAAAAACCTTTATCATGAATAATAGCACAATTATAAAACCAAAGCGCTTCTTAATAATCTCTCCTTTTAGACATGTATTGGGTATTGGAAATAACGATCATACAAGATTAAGTCGCATTTTATTACAACAAGCACCATTTTGCCTTAGACATCATTTGCTGTTTTCAACTGGATTTAAATAAAATATCATTCTACAGAACAAAAGTCATTTATATTATGTCAACATTCAAGAAAAAGTGACGCATGCACATTTACACTTCAGACAATTTGGTTTCTCTACATCGTTAGATATGAAAACGTTAGGTTAGATACTCCCACCCACCAACTCTCAAAATGTTGTACTCATCAAAACGACACACGTCTGGTTTTATGAAAATCAGAAAAATTCCATGCATAAACCTGAAGATTCTCAATCTGGTCCTCATAAGAGTTTTAGAGCAATTGTACATTGATTTCCTTTGGTTTTAGCAGATTTAAATTTTCTTAAAGAAAATAATGAATGCACCATTAAGACATGATGCAATTAATTTGAAACCGAGAATTATAATTGAAGATTGCGTCAATGAACAAACAATGCATTCCTTAGGGACAAATTGTCAAGACATACACACAAACGGAAACGCATATTAAATTCACAATTCCGATGAGTGTGTTAAGAGGTCAAAAAATACATGTTCTATCTATTAATATAAATTTTGATACATGCAATTATTTTTTATTTGTACAGTATTTTCTTTTCTTTCCCCCAACCAAATACATAATCAGACATGCCGCAGTTGGTGATTTTGATGAGATCAAAGCCAGATGAAGATACCAGCGATTGTCTGTCAATACGTTGCAATAACTTATAAGAACAGTGCAATTTTTAAGAAATTATTGAGAGATTTAGTATGTATGAACACTCTAAATAAAAAGGTAAATTCATAATATTTTTCAATACACGTTTTTTTTTTTTTTTTTTTTTTTTTTTTTTTTTTTTAATGCATCTTATCAAAAACATATAACAAAGGCAAGGTTTAAAACAAACCAGAAATCAATCGACTAGCTCTTTCAAAAGTTGCAGCTGTTGCAGTCCTTGTTGCAATCGGAAAGTTCCTCATATTTCCAATCCAACATGCAGACGATTTTGAATATCAATCCTTATCGGAAAGTTTACAGAGCAAGGTAATCCGTGTGTTGGCAATAAAGATGAAAATATCACTAAATAATGATTTTCTCTGTGGATGACTGATACCCCCGCAGTGAACAGCAACTACTGAATTCTCTTGAACGAACACTGGTCCCGACTTCCACATGTGATCGTAGTTTAGCCAAGTTGGAAGCGGGTGGGGACAATTTAAATGGTGGTACTACAATTTCTTCAGAATGGATTTCATCACTTTCATTTCCTTCATCTTCTTCATTATAAAGAAGTATGGGGGACTCGTGAATAATTAGATGCTGCTGCAACAGGCGGTTGATTGAAATAGCCGTCTCAGCAAATGACTCTAAATCCTTGGTACTGCTATTCCTAGAAAGCATTGTTGGTGTAGCAAGAGGAGTAGCAGCCGGTGGGCAAGATACCCAGGGGTGGTTCAAGACCTGCTTGGTAGAATAACGCTTGCGTGGATCTCGCACCAGCAAGTGACGAATGAGGTCTTTGGCACTGTCTGAGATTACACTCCACTCGTCTACTGGAAACTCATAAACACCACTTTTGATGCTGTTGAAAAGCAAGTCCTGGCAGTCATGACATGTCACATCACGGTTCCATCCACAACCACCTCCGCAGTCGCCATAAAATGGAGGGTAACCGCACAGCGTGATGTACATGATTATTCCCAGGCTCCAGAGATCGCATTTCTTGTCGTATGAGAAGCAATCACCTAACCAAGCTTCAACAACTTCAGGAGCCATATAATCAACTGTGCCGACAGGCGTAAGGAGATCTGGCGTGGTACACATATCCTTCTGAATTCCAACAAGCACACCACTTGCCAAATCAAAATCACATATTCGTATCGGGAATATTTCTTTCTTTTCACATAATATGTTTTCTAGCTTTAAGTCTCTGTGGGCTATACCTTTATTATGAAGGAAATCCAAAGCTCGTGTGATACATTTCACTATTAAACTGGCTTCTGTCTCAGTCAGGTTACCCCTTCTTTCAATATTGTCAAACAAGGTTCCACCCAACATCTTGTCAAAGACCAAATAAAATCGATCTTCTTCTTCAAAATATTCGTAAAGCTGCAGGATGTTTTCCTGACCTTGGCACAAGTGAAAGATTTCTATTTCCTTTAAGACTTTGCTCCTGGATCGGATCCTGTCTTTCTGAATGATCTTTACAGCATATTCTGTGTTATTGGAAATATTTTTAAAGGTCTGCACGGAAGCAATTGCACCATTACCTAACATTTCTCCTGTTGGTCTATACAAATCATTAAAGCTTTTAACAGGAATATCAGTTGCTCTTTTTTTCTTTATTCGGTATCTTCGTGTTTTGCGATTTAAAATTTGTTTGTTTTCTGCATCACGTAAATCATGGCATTCCATATCCCTAAAATCGTTATCTATCTCCATATTCAGTCCGTTTAACATACCGTAATGTCAGCACCTTTTATATATGTGATCGGTTGGAGACAATCAGCTTGTTGATTGGCTCGTGTCATCCTGTCGACACGACTAAAATTCAACAGTATTCAAATAAATCGCACATTGACACTGAGTAAGCACTTAATTAGGTACTCAAGGAAGTTCTTTTGGCCTAGCTGTGACGACTGATTGATTCGCTTGATTCATTTATTCACACCTTGGATTGGAAGAGTACATATCACAGTTATAAGGTGTTAACAATTAACAGAACAAAGGAAAACAAGAAATTAATCTGACAAGCTTTTAATTGATATTTATTTCTTAACAGTGCTATCACAAATAATCATTTGCCAAGAGCTTAATTGATCGATATTTTTTTTGTAGAAAATATTTGCGTTAAGAAAATCTTGTACATTTTATATTTCTGTTATTAGCATGTGCCATCTAGCATTGATTCAACATATATGATCGCCTTGCCACTTTATGTAATGAAATAATGTTTATGTCAATTCTCTCTCTCTCTCTCTCTCTCTCTCTCTCTCGTTTATTTATTTCTACAAATATTGGTTGCTGGAAATCGTTTGTCAAATTAGAAGCAACATGTAATAAGCTTTTGAGTTGTACAATATCCGAAAATATTTCCATGTTTAAATTATATGAGAAGACGTATTTTCAATAAATATTGTTCAAAGTAGACGATAGTTTTTTTCTTCTTCAAATAGCATCGCTAATGATAACCGTTGTGTCATCTAAAAATGTATTTGTGCAAACAACTTGAAAATGTTTAAAGATGACTGACATGCACATGCTTTCATAAATTTATACCATCTTTTTTCTTTTAACCCATGCCAACTCTAGGCTTTCACGTTCAAATTTTTAGAGCTCAAAAAGTGTCCAGGTGCTTTCATCCACCTAATAATCATGCGTTACTGTCTACTGTGTCTAATTTATATTTTTTATACAACTAGATGAGGATACAAAATTACACCTTTTCCTGTCTGTCTCACAAAAACGATATCTTATGTGCTGGATATAATTTATATTATCGTAAGATTCGGAGGTCTTTGTTTCTTGTGACTGTTCGCAGCAGTATGTAAGCTGACTAGCACTGGATATTCCGGTGAGTAGATATGATTACATTAATTATCTTTCTAGCTTGAATATATCTTTTTTATTTTCGCTAAGAAAATATTCGCTGACAGAACTCATATCACAATTGTTACCTTGGGGTCGATATACTCGAATGCAGTCCCAATTTATTTGTAGAGCATTTTTCTTCTCCTTCGTAATGGTAATCACTGGCTTAGATGTACTTATTTTTGGCATTGATTTAAAGGAAATTGTTTATGTTTTTGTAAATGATCTTAGCAGACTGTCTACATGTATTTTGCCTTCAATGCACAGCGAATAATCTGGCATTTATGCGTGACGGACGTGAAATCTGCTATCCATAGCATCTTGTTTTGCGTAAACATCAGCCTCTTAGAAGAAAAAAAAATGCCGGCTATCCAAGTGGCAAGAATTGAGAGTGAGTTCATTATTTAAGAAACTTTATATTACAATGATTTGTTAGGATTTGGACATAATGGAAAATTCAGTATTGACAAACAAATGTAGCATTTGGGCGCAATGAAAAAATCCGGATTGACAAACAAATGTCGGATTTGGACACAATGGAAAATTCAGTACTGACAAAAAATGTGGGATTTTGGACACAGTGCAAAATTCAGTAATGAAAAAGAAATGTGGGATTTGGACGCAGTGGAAAATTCAGTACCGACAAATAAATGTAGCATTTGGTCAAAATGGGAAATTCAGTACCGACAAATAAATGTAGCATTTGGTCAAAATGGGAAATTCAGTAATGACAAATAAATGTAGCATTTGGTCAAAATGGGAAATTCAGTAATGACAAACAAAGGTAGGAATAATATAAGCATACAAAAAAGTTACGAGAATCCTTATGGGCTTGATATAATTAATGTTACCGTAAGATGACTGGATACTATCAAATGGTGTGGATATTACTAATATATTACTTTTAGCATAGATGATTCATAGCATTCCGATATATTGCCACATGCAGCAAGGTCTTACTGTCGGTATATAAAACAAAGAGAATTAAGGGGAATATACCCTTTTGTCCGTCTGTTGTTCTACCTGCTTATGACACTAATGCGTAACTCGGACAGACGGCTCTCATTTTGACACATTTATAGCTAAAGTATGTACTACAAGACTGACCATGTTAGCATATTGTTAAACATGCTCGATATTATTAATATCAGTAAACTGTGATAACGTAGATCAATTTTAGAATAAAATATCTTAACACAGAATTTTCAAGCACCAATCCGTCTCCAAAGAAATAAAAACTGAGTTGGCGTACACTAGCAGTCATGTATCGGCATTTACTCGTCTTAAATTAATATGTATTTTGTTTAAAAATGTAATACTAAATTTGTTTAACCAAAGTCCATTCAATCACGATTATTGAATGATCTACACCTTAACTGTCATCAAGAAATAATCCAGACGAAAACAATCGATTGCTATGGAGTTTTACTATGGTGGCCAGGTGCTAAACCGGGTTAAGAAAAGAGCACGTTGAGTCTAATCGTCACAAAAGAAGATTGTACAAATTTTTATATAAAATTATATAGCTTTCATTGTGATAACAGTGCGCGACTTTCAGTCCGGATTGTACTGGATCACACCTGTAGGTATCATCTTGTCCAACAATGTCCATGTAATTTAACATTTCAGTTTGCCGTTGCTACTTCTCGGGCTGTGTCAGTAATGAACTTCCAAAGCAATATGGCTGTACGAGGATCAGAAAAAAGGAATAATTGCCATTTAAAGATATGTAGAATGAAATGCAGAAAAGTGACACTCATTAATCGATGTTTAGCTGTACGACATTTACTATAGTTACAGTATGTGTTTCAAAACAGAATTTCTCCTAAATGAAAGAAATTTTTTTTTTACTAATACCAAACCTTGACGCCCTATGGTTTGAAGTAAGCCTTAACAAAAAGAAAACTTAATTGAAACTTTTTGTGTACACGCATGATTCGATGACCGGACTTTTGATGGAACTTTCAAGTGAACAAGCACAGCAATGCATGTATTGTAAAAAAAATAGTAATGGTAGGGAACTTCAACGAAGACCTCATGGTATTCAGTAGATGTAGATATATTACACTTACCATGAATAAATTTTATTTGTATCAGACGTTAGAGAAACCTACATGAATTACTAATAGCTTCACATGGAAAGATTTGAGTGACACTAAATTGCGTTGAAAAAGGGGTCTTAGATCCTTTTTGTAGAGATCATAACCCCAAAAACTTTATGAATACTCAGTAATATCGCTTTAGACTGAATATATGGGACGATCGAGCAGCTAATTATGAATTGTACAGAGTCTTGATGTACACAGTTGATTGGAAGTTTTCTAATCCATCGTTTGATGAACAGGTGTGCATGATCTCTCGCAATATATTAGCGGCAGCCCCTTCTCCTATTCCTATAAAATGATAATGATTATTTCATGAGATCCTAACTGGATGCTCAATAATGTTAGAACATTGATTTGATTACGGGAAAGAATCAACAGCTTGACAAGCTGAAAAGGTAGATACATTTGTAGGGCAGCTAAATCTACACGAAATGCTAAATGTTTGGAGGAAACAAAATCGGAAAGACTTGAAATTTACAAGAACTTCGTTGTTCTCTTATATTACACCTAAATATGAATCTTGGAAAAAGTGACAATATATTTTTATCATGGAGAAGAACGGCAGAAACTATGCACAAGAGACTTCGAGCTGGTTGTAGTTTATTAAATGACGATCTTTGAAAAAAAACACACAGACATCTAGAAGATACGTTTAAACAGAAACTGCTAACATTTTCTCTTAGGCCGTACAAAAATGTTGCTCTCAGAAACCGGACAATGGAAATATTGCCCCATATTAAAAGCATAACTTGGTTATTAGTAAGCAACCCCTTGCAATTGGCTGAGGTTATTAGTAAGAAACCCCTTGCAATTGGCTGAGGTTATTAGTAAGCAACCCCTTGCAATTGGCTGAGGTTTACAAGATCTTCAAGGCGGTACATAAGGACAAAATTACAACTAATAGATTTGCTTGTTATATCTCGGGTACGTATTTGTTTACTATAAATATACACCCCTTGATAAAGTTGAAAGTCTTTTATCTAACACACACACACACACACACACACACACACACACATCTTTATTCCTTTTGTCTTCTCACAGCTGTTGATAAGAGTAAAATGTTACAATTGTAAGCAATTATTAGTTGCCCTCTGACATTGTAATGATATTGCATACATAATTCTTTTAATTTCTTATTAGCACTTTTCATCGTTTGCGATATTATGCATTTATTAAAGATATCAGCCACATTAAAAATTCCAGTATTATTGTTAATGAAGAGAGGGCCCGAATAAACGTTTGATGCTCAGTCTTCTATATCTCTAGTTTCACTTGCATTGTATACAATAACTTGTGTAAATAATACCGATTACACCAATCTGTGAGTAAACTAATTCAAGGGGTCATCTTTTCCAACTTTAAATTTTGTTGTGGAGCACGGCTGAAACTACACCTAATTGCACTGATTAGGCAGTGTTTATATTTTCTACGAGCATATTTGAAGAAGTATGTGATGACATTCAGACTGGTTGCTCAACATGCTATACAATAGATGGGCCATTCCTGAAGAGAGTGGGAACCAATACGCTATTAATGACGGAACTTCAAGAATCGAATTGCAGACGAAATAGAACCAGACAGAGATACATTAAAATAGCTTCAAATATACTCTAAACACGGTGACAGTCAAAAGAAAGAATGAATGTCACCATCCAAACCACGTATCTTTCACATCAATGTACCGTTTGCTCATTTTGTTTGGTCCAGATGTTAAGTAATAGATGTATCAATTATGATATTATGATATAGAAGCACTGAGCACTCGATAAACAAAGTCATCATAAAAATGATTATTCCAGAAAGTTTCAATGGAAAATGTTCACAATAAAAATTCATGGCGAAACATGTATGGGATGATGATTAAATACACTATTATACTACTTTAGTTAATGTATTAATTCCCTTCTGACAGATATATCTGTTTTACCAAGATATCTCTTTTTGAAATAGATATATTTGTTTTATTAATTGACATATTTTTATTTTTAAATGGAAACATTGATATTTTTCAAAATATACACATCAATTTGCATGAAAATAACGCTGTTGCTATTAAAACTGTGTCATTAAAAATAGAGATATTTGCATGCTGGGATTATTCGTTTGAATTTGTTTTCTTACATTTGTTTTATAGATTTGATTATTTACTTATTTGCGCGTGCCTTGGACTTAAACCGAATTAAGTTTTCAGACTTTTGTTTACACTTATACAACTGATTATAACTACATGAATGATATAGGACTCACGGTACTAATTCAGTTCCCTTAGTAAACCTCTGCAAACACCACGAAATTAAAAATTCAATAACTTAAATTTTGTGAGTACTCATGATCAAATCTATATTTATCAGTATAGATGAAAACTGGATGTCAGCTTCTGTGTAGAGGAAAGGATATGAGACGCGGCATTTTCTGGACCTGCATGTGTTTGAAACATGTGCTTTAAATTCCGCACCAAAGAGTCAGGTGCTATTTTTAGTAATGAGTGTTCCAAACTCAAGACTGTTAAAGAACTGAAATTCCATCAGTAAAACAACGTGTCCATTTTTTTTCTCACTTACAACTAGGATAAGCTCTCAAAAGATGCTTTTTCCAACAACATAACTTACATTATTAACCAATCCTGGTCAGCCTAACCCATATATGCTCTATTTTATCTTCACCCATTTCCAGACTAGTTCCCATTTTTCCATACCATTAGTACCGTGTGTCCTACACGATTAAGGCGTTTAATTATGGCCCACATGCAATTTGTTGATGATGAGTTTATATTCTTAAGGTCTGAATGTAGGGCTGAATGAATCGTATTCGTTCAGACGCTTGAAGCAATTTCTTTCAAAAGTCTGACTGGACGGGATTAACTATTGTTTTAACTAATGAATTACACCATCGACTATGTCATTTGAAATGTATTGGTTTAAAAAATATCTCTATATAAAGTAGAAATATATATGTTTAATATTTATATATCGCTATTTTGTAACGAAAACTATCTCTGATTTGAATAGATTTCTCTGTTACAGTAATGATATCTACACTTGCAATTGAAATATCTCTGTTGGAACAATACATTTAAGGTAATATATTTTAGTATAGATACTTCTAGTTAAGAAAAAGATGTGTATTGTAACAGTAAAACTCCAAAAGACTTGAAATATATAGACATTGAATATTCTTGGATAAAGAAGTTTGGCTCATGGGCTCGTCAAGTCTTTAAAGAAATAAATTGGAATAAAAATTTAAATTTTAAAGTTTAAAATAAACATTGTTAATGTTGACGTTAGTATCCTCTTTCTCATTCTCGTGTGCGTTTGGAGGCAATTTGTTAAGGAAGACTTGAATTAAAATATATTTTGTCCCCAAATCATACCTTTCTAGAATAGAAAATTAGACCCTGTAATAACTGAAACTTAATATTTGTTCGTCTTTTTAGGGAATCCTCTTCAACGTATACTGTATTTAACCGTACACAAAGTTGTATATTTGTCTACATCAAGCATAATACATTGTTTCGTCATCTTACTTTTTACTTTCAAGGGTATTCATCCAGGTATATTCGTGCAGATGTATTGATACAACTATATCCATACAGGAGTATTCATTCAGGAGTATTCATACACGTGCAGACAATATTGTAGCATCTTTTTAAAATGGAATTACTCGCCTCATGTGCGGTAGGTCGCGGTTTCGAACCCCGTCCGAGTCATACCAAAGACTTATAAAAATGGCACTAGCAACTGCCTCGCTAGGCGCTCAGCATTAAGAGGTTAGTGTTAGGACTGGTCGGACTGGTGTCAGGATAGTAACTGGTTTGTCATCATGTTACATGTCTGTTACATGTCTGAGGCATGATGTCCCAGTGTTAGACATCGCTATAAACTGCCACACTGCAGACATCGTAGCGATGTGACTAAAACGTTGTTAAAGCTACTTTAAAACTCTAAAACACGCACAAATGCACATACACACACGCCTACAATGAAATTTTTACAGAAATATCATTCGCTTATCTGATGTGTTATTATTTTAAAGACAGCGACAGAAACTTATCTTAAAAGCTACAGCTACTTTTGAGCACAACCATGAAATATTAATGAATATTTTTTTTTTATCAGTGTCAGTTTAATCAGATCTTAGATACGTCAAAACTGTATATTACTGTGGAGTAAGTTTCCTCTCTTTTAGGTCTGGGATCCTCTCTCTCTCTCTCTCCTAAATACATTTATAGGAAAAGACTTTGGGAGTGGGGGGCACCAGACAGATCCCCCCCCACTTATCCCAAAAAAAGAAAAGGTGTTTTATGTGTTGTTGTTTCCACCAGGTATGTTGGGTTTTTGTGTGTTTTTTTTAAAGGGTATTTATGCTCTAGTGTTATCTAAAGGGTTGTTCATCCGAGTTCGGTTTCTGTCACCTTACTCGAAATCCCTCCCCTGAATTCTTAGTTGACCTTGGCTACAGGTCTCCTACGTCCCGTGTGTGCTATGTGTATATATGCTATATTGTGTGTGTACTATGTGTATATATGCTATATTGTGTGTGTGCTATGTGTATATATGCTATATTGTGTGTGTGCTATATAGTTTTCGTGTAGGGACAGCATGACTTTTTTTAATTTACCCCAGTTGTTTAATATATATTTGTATTTAGATATCATACATCCATTTGATAATTTTGATAAAATTTAGATATTTAAAATTTTAATTAATATTTTTGAATTCCGGCGAGTGAACGGTGTACTGCAGGTTTGTCATTAAAAAAAATAAACCTATTGTTTTATATGCGTGTTGGTATGTGTCGTTCCTCGCATTAGTTAAATTCTAGAATGAGGCCGGCTGTGCTCGAGTGGGGGTCCACACTTTCTTTATTTAATTGTATTTCGGGCCGCCTCTTTATTATTTAACCTATTAACCAAAAGATCCAAAAGTGTTTAAAGAAATTTCCATAGGAGGGAAAAGAACTATACAGTAAGGGAGCTGTATAGTTAGATATGAAAGGTATAGACGATTATTAGTTGTCAACTAGCCTATTCCCCTGTTTTTCTGTATGGTCTGCTAGTTTTCTACGTGGGGTGTTTTTCACAGACTATTTCATGGTCCTGTTCACTTCGCGTAGCACCATGTGACATAGCCCCATGACGTAATTGCCTCGTTCTTTCCCCCACTTAGATTCCCTGTCCCATCCATTGGTTTCTTTTTCTTAACCCTAATAAAACGAAAGTACATTTTAATTTAGGTCCGGGTTAAGGGATGGGGTGAGGGCTCCAGTCCGCACACTGGCGGTGGCACACCCCTAATGGGTAGCAAACCGAAGCTCCCATCCCATCCCCACTACCATTCCTTTTCTTTATTTCATTAATTTTACAATTTGAGAAAGTACCCACGGGATTTAAATTGGCTCTTAATTTGATCATTTGGATGCTTAAAGAGAGCGAGAACACCTGTCTGAGTTGAGGGATGAGATTGGGGCTCTGGCCCGCACACTGGCAGTAACACACTCCTAATGGGTAGCAAACCAAAGTTCCCTCCCACCCACCACATGGTGTCTCACACCCTCTCCATATAAGTTATACATAGATTTATTAAGCCTACTTGTTTATGTGTATTATTTGTCCGCATGCCACCATGATCTCAATTATGTATTCAATAACCTTAAAAATTGTGCTTTTGTCAAAATCTCCATCTAGGAAGAATATGTTATTCCTTTGGTACCGTTCTCTTTTGCAGATCTCTATAATTAATTGTATAGTTTGGTCTTTCCTTGTTTCGCATTGTGTGATTACATGGTTTTCAGTAAAATAAGCTCTTTTGCACAAAGGGCATTTAGGTATTGATTTTATCATATGTCTCCTTAATGCAACATCCCCAGTTAGCCATGCATTATTATGAAGGTATTTAAAAATTAGGCTTTGTAATTTTAGTGATTTGATTTGGGACCAGTGCCCTCACACTCTTGGCCAATTAACCCCCCAGTTTTCTTGTTCGGTTTTACTTCTAATGTTTTTATTGATTTCCTCCTTTATCCAGTTTTGTTTCCTCGTTCTTTTTATTCCACAAATCATTTTTTTTCTCTAAATTTAATTATGAGATCTTTAATAGTCCTAAATTTTCTGGGTACCTACAGTTTTTTCATTAATTGATTGTTTTTGTATATATCTGGTCTTTTTTTAAGGCTAAAACCAAACCAGTATATATATATATATATATATATATATATATATATATATATATATATATATATGTATATATAGGGCTTTCCATGGAGTCTTTGGTTCTACATTTATCGTTTTAAATCTGTTCAGTTTTGCTCATTTTAGTAGTAGTGGGCTTTTTAGTGCTAACCTCCCTCTGCTGTCTGATCTATACAGAATGTTCTTTATTATATAGTGTGTTTTAAAGCCCCATTTAAAGTTTATTATTTCATTATCTATTTTATTCAATACTTTATTTTCTATATCTGCTGATTTCATGATGTAGTTCATATTCGAGTAGAAGTATGTTTTTGGCCACTTGAGCCCGCTCCATTATGCATAATGGCGTTTGTGCCTAGATGTTTATATTTTCCTTTATTTTCCTCAGCATACTCTTATAGTTTACTTCACCAGCATTTTTCCCAAAGTAAACTCCTAGTGCTTTTACCTTTTTTTTTTCACTCGGTGTGGTTGGGGAACCGGGTGGTTACCCCACCATTTGCCTTTTTTTTAATATATCTGTTTTATCATGGTTTATCTTAGATCCAAAGAATTTTTCAAATTTTTCAAATTCTTCTACTAGGTATTGGTAGGATCTGGTATCTCTTACAAAGCTGGTGCATTCATCTGCATGCTGGAGCAGTTTGAACTCATGCCGTAAGTTGGGGATTTTTATCCCTTCAATTTCTTTCTTGTTTCTTAAATTATGACTTAAGATTTCAATCGCTATTACATATAAGAGCATAGACAGTGGACAGCCTTTCCTCACCAATCTTTGTATGTCAAATTCTTTCGTGATAGCGCCATTTACCTTTACTTTTGAGGTTATCTTTTTGTACAGGATTTCGGTCCATCTTTGAATTTTTTTCCAAAACAAAATTTTTCTAAAACTTTTGTGTATAGTTTTGTTCTAAACTATCGAAAGCTTTTTCTTGGTCGAAAAGTACCATAGCACCTTTCTGACCTGTTTCATTTATGTAATCAATTACTTCTCTTATATTTAGAATGTTGTTTTAAATATTTCTACCCTTTCGACCACAAGTTTGATTTATGTTTAAGATTTTCCCTATTCCCCTTTTTTACTCTATTCGCTAAGATCCTCCTTAAAATTTTGTAATCCAGATTTAGGAGGGAGATGGGCCTCCAATTTTTAAGATCTTCTTTGTCTCTCTTCCCTTTGTACATAATAGTTGTAATACCCTCCCTCATAGTTTTTGTGATTGTATCATTTTTTAAGAAAATATTGTTGTATAGTATTTCTAGGATCGGCGATAACTCACCGTGGAATATTTGATAGAATTCCGCGGTGAATCCATCTCCACCTGGCGCTTTTCCTTTAGCTGATTGTTTAATTGTTGTATTAATTTCTTCTGTCGAGACGAGATCGCCACATTTGTCCCTATGTTTTGTTGATATTATCTCGGACTGTACTTCCTCTAGGTAACTATCTATGGTATTGTTATCAGTTTGTTGCGTAGTGTATATGTCTTTCTAATACTGTAAGATACACTCCATAATGTCATTCTTTTCTGTTAGTTCTTTATTGTTATCTTTTCCAGTTCCCCCCCCCCCATTTCCTTATTTCCTCCCTTTGGTATAATCCTTCAGCTTTTATATATAATTGTGTGAATTTTCCTGCTCTAATGCTCCTTCCTTTATTTTCCTCTTCTTCTATTTCTTTTAAACTTTTCTTCATTATTTCTGTTCTTTCCTCTGTATTAGTTTGTTCTAATTGTGATTTATATATCTGTTTTTCCATATTGATTAATTCTTTCCTTATTCTTGAAAAGGCAATTGTGTTTTCTTTAATGTCATATTTGAATTTATTCCATTCTTCAATTATGTTTACATGTTTGAATCAGAAATTTGTTATAGGAAAAGACGGGCTAGACGTTACCCGAAACACGAATGCGTTGTCTATGGAATCTTTACAACTGTGTCATCTCTAAGATTTTAAGAAAGTAGGGTCTCCATTTTCAAATTAATGCAAACAGAATGTGTACAATCTTGTCCGAAAGACCTAACAGAGTCATAATTAATTTAGATTATACAGGAAGTCCCCAAAACCCCAATCGACTAATAATTCACTTATGATTAGTCAGGAAGTCTGTAAGATCTAATTGAGTAATAATTCACTTCGATTATACAGGAAGTAAAAAAGAGATCTAATTGACTAATAATTCACTTAGATGAGCGATGAAGTACGAGTAAACATTCACTTAGATTTTCCATTTACTAAAGAAATAGTTTTGTCGGCAACATCCATCCCCCATTGCGGACTGAAATAACGAATGACATAAACTCGGTGTTGCCTGTAGCTACATATTTTTTGAGGATCCTGCAGTATTCCACCGGACATTTTAGGATTTGTTGAGCCCAAATCAGTGATCACAGTGGAGACTCTCTAACAAATCGACAAATGTTTTTTATGGGGGGGGGGGGGGTAAAGTGGTTTAAAAATAACCAACGTTCTTCATTATGTATGGAAAGCGAAAATTCTATGCCTTTTTTATAATGTATTTACAATACCAACAACGTATAAAATACGTTTGGTGAACTTCAAGCAGTAATTTAGTATGAGCTATATTTACAGGCAAAACGAATGGACGAACAGAAGGAGGGAATCATTAAATCCCATGATAATGACTCGTGTTCTACATCATGTTATACACGAATATCTATATCGGAAGACTATCTGATTTGAGTGAGATTGCATTGATCAATTCTCCGTCAGTCTATTACATGAAATAAATAAATAAATAAATAAATAAATAAATAAATAAATAAATAAATAAATAAAAAGTATTTAAAAATGGTTATGCCATTTTGCCAAAATAGCTAGATGGTGCTTTTTACATCGTTCAAACATAGCATCTTAGTTGTAGTTTTCACTGTGTAACATTTTAACTTTTACGAGGTTATGTATTTTTACCCTTATGGTGATTACCATGTAAGCAAATAAACTGTCGGAATGCAACGAGGAGACTTAGAAATTGAACACTGCAATATAGAATGTTGCCTTGTATAATAGGCAGGGGGCCTTAAATTTTGAAGCTACGCCACTGCAGTCACGCATATCAATTACTATACTGATAACCTGTATATATCAACATTTTGCAATGGAATCTTCAGGATTTACAACTGTTTCTACTGTAATAATTATGTGTTTATGAAATGCCTTAAACATTTATTTCAAATTCAAAAAAATTTTTTTCTGATATTGCAGTCAGAGGGGAACGGGGGTGGGTGCGGGGGTAGCGAGCACGCCGTCATCATAACATATTTAACCTACATGAATACTACATAGGAAACTTATTTCCTAAATTTGTGGATAAAATTGTTTGCGTGAAAGATATTTTCATTTATTCATGTTTGACCATGGTATTTTGGTCACACCAAGATCAGTATATCCCACGGTAAAGGAATCAATGTGAAAACAAGTTTTTGTTTAACATTTCTCAATTATCCATGTGCAGTTTGCAGAATTTAAATACTTTAATGAACTCGTATTTTGCAAGTATACAATAGTTAAATTAGAATCCTGTATAATTAACTTTGACTGTAATTCTGACATCATATCTTGGCTGAGCAGTTATGGCGGAAAATACTGAACGTTGGATATCATCTCCGGCAAAACCCCGCTTTTACACATGCCAAAATCGTTGTCAATGACAACAGTTAAAATCTCGACCTCATAGAAAGACATTCCCCCATCCTTCATATTTATTAAAAAAAACATCGGAAATACGGTGACTACAATGACGAGGAAGAAGAAGAAGAAGAAGAAGAAGAATACGCGCAAAACAAAGAAAATTTTGTTTATAGAAAAAGAAAAAAGAGAAGAGGTCGAGTAATTGTGGCAGCACTGATAAGAAATAGGTATCAATTAAAAGCTTGTCAGATCCAATTATTGTTTCAACATTATAACTGATATGTACTCTTTCATTCTAAGGTGTAATAAGTAAATCATTTGTCACAAACTAGGAGATAGGAACTTCCGATAGTATCTAAATAAGTGCTTACTCTTTGTCAATAGAGGGATTTATTTTTAATACTGTTGAATTTTACTCCTGTCGACAGGATGACATGAGCCAATTGGCAATACATCGAAACAAGGTGCATACATTGCAGGAATATCCACGTGTAGAGTCACCTATATGTCAATGAATATGGACAGTCAAATTTTAAAGAGCAATCCACCAAGAAATGAAGAGACGCATCAAATCGAATATGGATATGAAATAAGCAGATACTTTATATCCGGAAGAAATACATATATATGCCAGAAGATAAAGGATGGTTAGGGTGATTCATTTATTCAATAAGCAGAAAACATATTATAAGTAGGATAAGAAATATAACCGGATACCTTGGAAGCAGTATATATAGGCTCAACATCCAACAAAGTAACATGTTGCTGTATCTCTTTGATGTTTGGATCACGGTTAAAATTGCTTTCGAGAATCACATAATACACTTAATCCCACAATGTCATTTATGTGAGGAATTTACGGACTCTTAAAAATCAAATTATATGAAGATGTCCTAAGATCGCAACAGACAGGTACAGGTTAATAAATAAATTACGGGATAAATATGGGGGAAACACGCAAAGAACATTTTTTACACACATGAAACAGGACACACACACACACACACACACACACACACACATATATATATATATATATATATATATATATATATATATATATATATATATATATATATATATATATATATATATATGCCTAATCGTTAACGGTTGTTGCGTCCCTTGACTTATTAATTCCCCTAATTTACCTATGATGCAACGCTCTTCAGGCGAGGAAATCTATGTGATGTGATAGAGACCAATACAGCATGAAATGAAAGCTATCCAACAGTATATAACATGTGTATGTCTTATATTAAACACGTCTTCACTTGATATCAATTGATAATGTTCTCATCAGTCTAAATCGATCTATGCAAATAAAAATGTGTTAAAATGCAAAGTTTTTCCCAAAAAATTTAAATCAGTATCGCATGCGAATTTACCGATCTTCATATCGCTGTAACGTGCCTCTACCCATGCTGTTTTGCGTTGGTGCCACATATTTCGATGCTAATACAATAGATGTGAAGCATAGACTTCAAGCTATACAGCAGTATATAATATATGTAGATATGTTATTAATTCTTCATTTGTCTGTCCGTTCGCCTAATGCTTTCCTATACGAACGTTACCACTCTTCATATTCGTGCAACATGCCTCTACCCATGCTGTTTTGCGATGGTGCCACATACTTGGATGCTAATAATATAAGTGTGAAGCAAAGAGTCTAAGCTATACAACAGTATATACTAGGTGTATGTATCTTATTAAGCACGTCATCATTTGTTTGTCCGTGCGCCTAATGCATTCATACACGAAGGTTATTTGTCTAGGCAGAAAAGTCATACCAATCGTAACAAAACACCGATTTGGATAAATTTGATATCAATTTATAAGTTTCTCATCACTCTAAAGCCATCTGTGCCACTGTAAATTTGTACAAATGCAAAAAATGTTTGTATTTTTATTCAGTATCGCCTGCAAATTATCAATTTTCATATCCAGGCTACGTGCATCTAACTATGCAATTTTGTGATGGTACCACATATTTCTATGCTAATACTATAGATGTGAAGTATATAATCCAATCTATACAACAGTCTATGTTATGTGTAGGCATCTTATTAAGTACGTCTTTATTTGTCTGTCCGTGCGCCTAACGCTTTCCCATACAAACGCTACCGATCTTTATATCCTTAATACATGCGTCTACCCATGCCGTTTTAGGATGGTGCCACATATCTCGATGCTAATACTATAGACGTGAAGCACAAAATTAATGCTATACAACAGTATATAATATATGTATTTATCTTTTTAAGTACGTCATCATTTATCTGTCCGTGCGCCTAATGTCAACCCATTCAAACGTTTTGCGTATAGGCAAATAAGACATACTAACCGTATACAATTACCGATTTTGACAAATCTTATATCAATTTATATGGTTCTCGTCACTCCAAATCGATCTATGCCAATTGAAATGTGTAAAAATGCAAAATAAAATGTTGGTATTTTTTTTTACTCAGTATCGCGTAGGTCTAGCGACCTTACCGATCTACTATCCATGCTATGTGCATCTACCCTTGCCTTTTTGGCAATGGTGCCTCATTTTTCGATGCTAATATTAGGACAGAATTTTTTAGTAAAGGTAACATGATTAAGATTTTCTCTAAATTGTATTAAAAGCAATTTTTGACTAAATTATCATAAAAGTAATTTTCTATCGAAATATATTAAGATTAAATCCAGTTTTTCGGTATTACAATTATATACTATTTAATAAAGATTGCGCCCTATGAGCTAAAGGCAAAACTCTCTGTACATTTCCCTTGTATCATAAGTCGGCAAAAAATAATTACACTCTGTAAATTGTGAGATAGACGAACTAGACAAATACCAAGGAATCCTTCTAGAAGGATAAATGAGCTCATCTAGCAGAATTGTCTACCTAATGACGTACATAGACACAGACGATAGTTTGTAGTGAACGATGGAGCCTCACTTTGAGATTCTGACGTAACACAAGAACTAGACCTAGTTCAATATTTGGCCATGTCCTAAGAAACTGGTGTAAAAAGCGTCAATCCGCGGACAGGCCTGTTTACTAATTAGAAACTCAAGGAGGCTTGTGTCGTTACAGGTAAGATTATCGTCTATGTACATTTTTTATATAGTATAAGGAGTTTAAGTGTAAAGATGTTAACCTAACATCAGTACGTTGCAACATTAGATTATTTAAATATTTCTTTACTATTCTTTAATATAATGTATTGGATAGTTTAATTGTTTGAAGAACTTATATTTACTCGTAATTATATTATTGATTATGGTAAAAAGCTACTTTCTTTACCAACATCATACTCAGTAATAGTTAATTTAGAAATAAAATACTCTTTAAATAATAGAGTTTAATATGTTGACATTTTAGATTAAATTCAGTAAAATATATTTATACTAAATGATTGCGGTATTAGTCTGAAATACTCAATTTTAGATTCTTTAGCTATCGTGAATTTATTCGATATTTAATTATCTGTATTATATTTTAAAAGGCAGAAATCATACAATGTATGATGTTGGTAAGTGAAGGAACGTTGTAGTTTTATATGTATCTCTTATATCCGTAATTTACGCATATGTAAATTCATATTGGGATGTAATTTTATATGTTGAGTATTTCAATAAAGAGTTTACTCGTCAGAAACTCAAAAGAGGCTTGTTTCGTTACAGCATCCCGAAGTACCTCCGCTTGCCAAATTCCCCATATGTAGCTATATTTTCGTTGTCAAAGTGACACCTCTTTGAAGCGAGCTTGAACTTCTTCTTCCTTTCTCTCTCACTCTCCCTCTCTCTCTCGCTCTCTCGGGTCATGGAAAAAGTTTGACTAAGGGCTTACGAGACAATCATTCTTGTAAAACTAATACCAGAGATTTCAAGCATAGAATTAAAGCTATCCAACAGTATATAATGTGTGTATGTATCTTATTAAGTACGTCTTCAGTTGTCTGTCCGTACGACTAACGCATTCCTAGACAAACGTTTTCCGTCATACCAATCGTGACAAATTTAATATCACTTTATATGCTTCTTATCACTCTAGCTTGATCTATGGAAATAGAAATGTCTAAAACTGCAAAATAAAAAAAAGTTGGCATTTTTAATCAGTATCGCTTAAGGTTAGCAAATAACTAGTTTATGCATCCATAACGGTAGTAATGCTCGCCGGAAATAGGGATTGTAAATTCAAGCACAATGTTTATGATTTCAATGTACCGAAGAGCTCTTCAAGGAGACTATTGTCAGGGGCGGTAACAACCCGTATCGAACAGGCATATAACGAACAATAGAATTTATAAAGATAAAGGTGAAATTCAAGAGAGGAAATCTGTTTTGAACGCACAGAGGATCTAATTGAGCTAAGTACTAGATGGACGTCTTCCCCTTCCTGTGTATAGGGTGGTAGGATACTAGAGGTACAGGTGGTACGTGTGAGAGGATAACACATCGGGAGCCCTTAGGACTTCTCTCCACCCTACACATCCGTTTCTTTCTTTTTTTTTTTGTTGTTTTTTTACAGAAGGGTGAGGCAGTCCAACCTTATAAGCAGAATTAACCGTATAACACACTAACCTACTACCTCGAAGATATTAACATAACACTAACCATATTAGGCACAAAACGCAAATACATATTAACAGGGATTTTGGCCCAACTAACTGAGAAATAAATGATGGTGTGACACCTATGATATGTGGCTCACACGAGGTAGTACAGATGACACCGCATATGGAAAGGCCGAAATACAAGAACATTTCGAAAACAAGAACACGGGGAAACACAATACAATACTAAAAACTACGAGGTTGTGAAACTATACGCAACCACAACAAAATTATCGTTCAATACTTCTGTTTGTTTTTTGTTTTCATTTTCAATTATCTATTTAGCTAAACATGGCGGCCAGTATTAGTGGTGGAGGAAGAACCCGGGAAAACCCCAGAAAGAACCACCAACCCACGAGAAACTAGTAGCAAACTTTGTCACATACCCACATCGTCCGAATCTGAGATTCGAACCCTCGCAGACAGAGATGAGAAGGCAATGATCCGTTACGGAGAGCGCTTTATACCACTCTGCCGCTCCGGTGGCTTAGTAGTTAGAGCATCCGTCTCGGATGCATTAGGTTTTGGGTTCGATCCATGGCAGAGTCAGACCAAAGACTTACAAACATGGTACTTACAGGTGCTTCGCTTGGCGCTCAGCAATAAGAGGTCAGTGTTAGGACTGGTCGTCCTGGTGTCAGGATAATATGACTGGGTGGGATATCATGCTAAATGTTTGCGGCATGATGCCCCAGTGCTAGACGTCACAATAAACTGCCACATTGCAGACATCGTAGCGATCTGACTGACAAATTGTTAAAGCTACGTTTAAAATTAAACAAAAACACAAACACCACAAACTCTCTGGGCCCCGGCATGAGTATGAAGAGTTTATCCTCCGTGGTGGAAGTGGATGGAGAAAGGAGCCAGCAGTCATCGTCACATGTGAGTCACGGGCTTCCAAGCCCAATGTATCTTTATTTGTGTTCGAAAGGATTTTATATAAACAAAGACAACCTATTAGTATGATTTGACTCTGCAAGCTAATCCATACAGAAATACATGGGAAGACATACAACACAATATTGCAATACACATGTAGCATACGCTGGACAACACAGATGCATGACAAGGATCACTGATTAAAGTAAAACCCTCGGGAACCAGCCCGGCATAACAAGCCTTATGATACACTATGGTTAGGTGCTGACAGAACCCTAATTCCAAACGATATAAATATTTGTTCAAATTCATTTTTAGTCCTTTTCTATAAAACACGCAACATCAGATTATGGGGGAATACACAAACACATTAAAGCGGTTAAATCTTTCGGTACAAGGAGGTCCTCTTAAGGCTAGCGATCTCAATCATATGCCAATATATGGAATAAGAAGAATCGTCTATAATAAAAGTAATACCTTAGTAATCCCGACATCATTTGATAGTATCTAGTCCTTTTACGATCACAATAATTGTGTCAAGCCTATAATGATCTCATCACGTTTATTTTCCTCATACTATTCCTACATTTCTTAGTCAGTACTGAATTTTCCATTGTGTCCAAATCTTAATTTGTTTGACGGTCCTGAATTTTCCATTGTGTCCAAACCTTTCATTTGTTTGTCAGTACTAAATTTCCATTGTGTCCAAATCTTTCATTTGTCTGTCAGTACTGAATTTTCCATTGTGTCAAAATCCCACACTTGCTTGTCAGTCCTGAAGTTTCCATTGCGTCCAAATCATACATTTGTCAGTACTAAATTTCTATTGTGTCCAAATCACACACTTGTTAGTCAGTCCTGAATTTTCCATTGTGTCCAAATCTTACATTTGCTGGTCGGTCTTGAACTTTCCATTGTGTCCAAATCTTACATTTGTTTGTCAGTACTTAATTTACATTGTGTCAAAAGCATTCATTTGTTTGTCAGTAGTGAATTTTCCATTGTGTCCATATTGCACACTTGTTTGTCAGTCCTGAAGTTTCCATTATATCTAATTCCTACAATTGTTTGTCAGTACTGAATTTTCCATGGTGTCCTAATCCAACATTTGTTATCAGTACTGAAGTGTTCGCTGTGTGTGATTCCTAACAAATCATCTTAATATAAAGTATCTTAAATATTGAATTCACTGTGAATTTCTTGCCATAGGATAGTCGGCATTTTTTCTAAGAGCTGACATTTAAACAAAACAAGACGCTGTGAGTAACAGATTTCACTTCAATCGCGAATAAATGTTAGCTTACTCGCTGTGCACTATTGTCAAAATGCATCTTGACAATCGCACTAAATTGCTACCATATAAGAAAACCAAATAATTTCCATTAAATAAATGCCAAGAATCCCTCCACGTAAACCTTGGATCACCATTAAGAAAGAAAAGAAAAACGCTATACAAATAAAATAGGACTGCATTAGTGTAAAAAATGACAATTGTGACCTGAGGTCTATTAGCGAATATTTGTTAACGAAAAATCAAAAAAGGTCTACTCAAAGTT
The DNA here is from genome assembly GCA_028554795.2 of Sinohyriopsis cumingii. Lineage (NCBI taxonomy): Eukaryota > Metazoa > Mollusca > Bivalvia > Unionida > Unionidae > Sinohyriopsis > Sinohyriopsis cumingii. The sequence continues at coordinate 248,418 of JAPYKE020000193.1, read as the reverse complement.
AGAAAGATAATTAATTTAATCATATCGGCTCAACGACATATCAAAAAATATTCAGTTTTGACACAGTCGCCAAGGGTAAAATATACCAAAGACCTCTGATTCATACCATCATCCAAATTATACCAAGCACATGTGCAATTTCTTTTATCCTCATCTAGTTGTATAAAAGTTAAAATTGATCTTGAATTATTTTTTGTATTATTAAAAGAAAAATAGTATGGCTATAAATTACACAAAGATTTTAATTCGGTGGAAGACAACTCCTGGACACTGCTGGAGTCCCGATAATACTTAAGTATAAAAGGGTCGAGTTTGCAAAGGTTAAAAGAAAAAAAAGACAGTATAAATTTACGGAAGCCCGTGCATATCAGTTGTCGTTAACCATTTTTCAAGCTGATTGCAGAAATACATTTTAAGATGCCACAAATGTTATCATTAGCGATGCCATTTGAAAACAACTATAGTCTACTTTCAACACTATTTATTTAAATAAACATCTTCGTAAATAATTAAAACACTGCGATATTTTCAGATCTTGTACAACCAAAAAGCTTCTTAAAAGTTAGGCTGATGTACATGTCGGAGGAGGACGCCAGGAGGGTCCATCCTTTTACATACATTATGGGGTTTGGCATCAAAATAATGGTATTGAGGATGACATCAGTTTCGTAACTGTAGCAGGTGTGGTACCACGGGCCTCCCACCAACGGATTGTCCATAACCGGTACAACAACAAAAAAAAACATGCCTCAAAACTCAGTAAAATGATTGATGCAATGGTCTAAGATTTCAGGGGGTTCCAGATCCCAGGGAAGAGATGTAGCAGATCTCAGGAAACCCACCCCACTGAAATGCCGCAACATCGAACCAGGTCATACTTGGTAGGCAATGCGAAATTGAGGTGGGAAGCTCAAACTGTCCTAAAACGTATATATATACACACACATACTTACACACACACACTTACTGCTCACACATACGTTGTAAAACGCTTATACTAATTTTACATAATACGTAAGTTTCTAGCTAACGTATAGGCGAGGAATTTATAATAATAAATTATTTTAAGTCCAGTTATCAATTAACATAATAACTTTACATAGAATTTAAAACAAATGAAATTGCTATTCAAGTTTTAAATTTAGAGATATAGTATTGATTCAAATACAGAATGTATACAAAATTGTATAAGCGTGAAAGGTCATGTTAAAAGGATAGACAAGGTAAAGTACAGAAAAAGCTCGTGCGAAAAGAAGAGATAGTGTTAACACGTGCGGCTTGGGGTATTCTTGAATTAACGTGTTGACCGGTAAACGTGGGTTGAAACATGCCGGCAAAAAGACGGTGTACTAAAGGATCAGGAGATTAGAAAAGGATACATAATTGGATATATTTAAAGCAAAAGGTAAGTAGTGAGTATTATTCTAGACTTATACCACTTACTATTTAACAAATTTAAAGAGAACATAATAACCCAGCTAGACACCATTTGTCAATAAAGTGAAGAAGGTTAAGTCTGGAAATGTCAGCTCTGATTATACATTTTAGGCGAGAGAGAAAGAAGAATAGCAAGGTGTTACTGGTTACCACTTCTTTATGATAATATGCATGGATACATTTAATCCATGTAGCGCATTTGTATCCAGCGCATAATAAAAGCCACAAGTCCGCGATTTCAGGTTCCGGAAACAAGGCCCCAAGCAGCAGGGGGGGGGGGGCGAATCCGACATTTTGTCCAATCGTCATTTGGCTTAATTAGTACTTTCTGCACTCAGCGGATCCGGTGTCGTCAGCGCCTGGTAAAAAAAAAAACGACGTCGTCGTCGAGGGGATCGTCCGGACGTCATTTGGTTTAATTAATACCCTCTGCGCGCCGATCCCAGCGTCGTCAGCGTCCGGTAAGCACAGCGACGACCGCGTCGATGTCATCGCCCCCCCTGCTGCTATGATCTTACAAACAGAGTGATCACTAACTCCTCCTCTTGTAAATCAATTAGGTTATTTGACTGATCGGTAATTCTAAAATTAATTCTCGTTAAAAACCGATTATGGCATCGCATATAGACCGGATTAATCGGACTCTCAATGATCAAAAATCCCGGAGGGGCTGTTGGTGAAAATGAATAAAGGATATATCCCTGTTGAGCTTGATTTGATTGCTTGGTATCCACCTGGTAACTCCCTTCGATAACATCGCACACTAGATTAATCGCTATCACCGATGCGATATTTACGTTGCACGGGGCAATATGCCTACCACCATCTCCGTTATCGTGTTTGAGGATATACGTTGATGAATCGAGAAAATCATTAAGAGACTTTCTTAGTTCTGGCGCGTTGTATCCTGGAAACTTGAAATCGGGTAAATCGGCTTCTGTGATATTATACTCGGTTAGGAATTTTTGTTTACTACCATCGCTGTTATCGGATATTATTTTAACGACTCGTTCATTGATATATTCCATGTCTGATATAAGTTGATTTAACACCTCAACGTGTTTTCGTTCTTTTGTTTCCCGTAGCTGTTCTAGTTGTAATTGGTAATAATAATCAATCTCGGCAAACATATCAGTGATATCACTTAAAATAAATGTTAATATGGCGACCGATTCAGTAGTTTTCTTATGCTGAAAATACCACTGCATGATATTCCTGTCTTGAAATAAAAACCAACTGGGTGATAACGTGCTTTTTATAGTAGATAAATTACCTAGATACCGGGGGGTAATTTCATGATACGATTTCGCATTCGTGTGCAAGTCCTCGGGTGAATTCTTAGGCCATCCTAGTATGGTTCTTATTGAACTGTTATAAATATCAACCATATACCCCGGTGTGCTTATTTCAATCGTCGACGATAACGTCGGTTCATGAACCGTAATAGCGATTTTTGATTCTTTTCCTGTGATCGATTTTATCCTGCGCTGAAATTCTCCATTGATTTGTTCTATTTGGTATGACCCAGTTGGTATTGTAACCTCATTCCAGTCTGGGGTCCCATCGGGCTTATTTGTCCACGCAAAAACCAGCGAGTTATTAGGTTGTTGTCCGTTAAATGCGTCCGCTCGGATATTAGGCCAACTGTGATATATTCGCAATTTTGCCAGCGCTATTTCCTTTACTGGAACCGGCGATGGGAAGTTCACACTGAATTCGGGTTTCGTTGACGTTATCGATATCATATTTGTTTGTACCGGAGTGGTGTTCTCCGCGATCCGCTGAAGTAATTGAGACCCTTCGGGGTTCAGCGACATTATTATTATTCGTTGTTTTTAGTGTCTAATTTCAACAACCAGGTGGTTCCGGCTTCCAGTTGAAAATCCTCGATTTTTGACATCGCGGAGCTATACAACTGGACCATCGTGGAGAATTCAACATCGGATATGAACAAATTATCAATCGATAACGAGATCAACCCGGATAATTTCGAGTACGCGTCGGATACTATTTGATGTTTTACTGTATACTCGTCGAGTTTTTTCTGAAAACACGATGATATCTTTTTAGTGATTGCGTTGGCGACTCCAGCAATTGTTGTCATCGCGGAGATAGCGATTGGAACAGCAATCGGGGCTATCGTGGTTACCGTGGATAAAATAACACCGGTACCGGCTACTATACCCGACACCGAGTACACGACCGCGTCGATGGTGGTTATTTTTCTGCGGTATTTTTTTATTTTTGCGCGGTATTGTTCGGAAAGCGTTTTCAAATTCGTGGAGAATTCTTTTGCGGTATAGAATCGATATTGATGTGACGTCGGTGATACCTCTGATTCAATTACCCTGGTGGTCATTTTTATTTTAAAAGAGCTAGTGTTTTTAATTAATTAGATTCGCTACAAATTCCACATACCATGTGATGTTTGTCCTAAATAGACTGCTATCAACGGCCTTAATTACAAACCGTTCAATTGTATTCTTGTCAATGATTGTTGACACTGTATTGTTAAACCCGGATGAACTCGACGATGATATACTAAACTGCATCGCCGAAATCAATGTCAATCGATAAATGCCCTTAACAGTTGCGGTGATATCTACTGTATTCTGTGCAGGAGTCCAATCGAATGATCCATGCCGAATTGTGTATACTATGTTGATGATGTTCTCATGAGGGATTTTTATTTTTTCGAATTGCTCTGCTACTCTCGGTAGTCTGTCTTTAATCGCTTCAACATCAGTTCTGATTGTTCCTATTTCCTGTGTATGCCCGTCTATACTTTTTTTGTTCGCTGTAACCTTAGTAATGAGTGTATTTATTTCCTGTGTGTGCCCGTCGATATTTTGTTTGCTCACTGCAGTATTAACAGCGAGTGTATTTATTTTCCTTATCTGTGAGTCTATATGCCCCGTGTTCTCTCTAACCATGGCATTGAGCGTTACTATTTCCCCTGCATGATCGTCTATATTCCCTTTGTTCGCATCAACCTCGGTTTTGAGCGTTCCTATTTCCCTTACATGCGCGTCTACATTATTTCTGTTCGTTGCAACATCAGCTTTGATTATTTTTATTTCCTGTCCATACGCAGTGATATCATTTATAGTTATTGTAATCTCATCCAGCTTGGTATTTTTTTTACCAAAAAATTTATCAAATTTGTCATCGATCCTGTTAACATTTTTTCGTAACGTGTAAAATTGGCCCGACAGCGTCGTAAACTCCAAAATAGTATTTTTTATTGTTGCAAGATTTGGTTCGGTCACCGTCGGGGTCCCGAAAAAACTAGCGGTAGTGAGCTGTATATCGGTGATAGATTTTTTCACCTGCGCGTCAAGTTCGGTCACCGATTTATCCAACCTTGTAAAACCGTTTCGGATTAATGTTATCGTCGATAGATGTTCACCCGGTTTGAGTCGTCCGTCGCCGGTATACAACGCGATAGCGTCCTCGGCGGCATCACGCCGTCGTGTTAAAACGTCATCCAGCGACACATTACTGGATTTCAATTTACCCTGGCGGTCTTGAAATACAACTATTTCACCTGGGTCAACACTTGTTAAATTCAACGTATCAGCGATTTCATCCTCGATTAGTTTTTTTATGTCATCGGTGGCGGGCGTTTCCGTGGATCCTTTCAGCGCCGAAATAGGTCGTCCCCAAATATCAATCATCGTTATTGTAAAAAAAAAACAGCGTTTCTAATTAACCCGCCGGGCCTCTACGACCCCACTAGTGTATTCGTTTACAACCACATGAGGTGGTTTTCGCGATGATGAAATCGCCGCGAGTACGTTCAATACTTCACGGCCGCATATCGGCGGGTCGCTTAACTGCTGTGTTGGCAGCGTGGAATAAAAAACCCGGGCTGAACACGTCCGGATATACCGCATAAACTCGTTCGGCGGGGCTAACCCGTATGAATCAAAATAGACGATCGCACGCGGATCAATCGCGTATGCAACCCAATGAGTTCCCGCTCCGGAGGACCCATCGAGGTTAATTATGCCGGTTTCAATATTCCTTGGTGCCGCCGGTAATTGATCCCTCATAAAAACACCTCTGAAGTTTTTTATCGCTAACGCGTTTGCGGCGTCTATTAAATCAAAATTAGACATGGGAGTCATTAAACGGTTCCCGGTAGTCTTAGACCCTTTCCCGAGTACCATGAATACGGGGTTCCCGGTAGTCTTAGACCCTTTCCGGCTACGGGTCGTTTTTTTTTATAGCCTTTCCCGGTTGCCTTCTTCAGTGCCATTCCCGCCGCGGTACCAACGGCCCCTAACGCAGCCGCCTTAGCCACTGCTGGTGCGGCCGCGGCAATCAACGCTGGAATCGCGGCTAACAGCGGAAATATCCCACCGGTCTTTTCCATGTTTTTAATCGCTGCGGCCGAGAAATCTACCTGAACACCCTTTCTGTTCTTCATCGCATTATTGAAATGTTTTATTTGACGCGCCGTCAACGATATCTTATGATTACCACCCGCCATCTGCGACGGCTTCAGCGTTATTGTGGTCCCGCATTGTTTAGCCGACTTTGATCGTAATTTCTTGACTTGACCATCAGTCAACTCTACACTGACGACACTATACGACATTTTATTGTAAACGTGTTTGTGCTTTCAATTACATGTTTTCCACTGGCGCATCAACGATTCTCATTCGTCCGCCAACACCTTCTAGCAGCATTGATTTATCGCTGAGAATGACAGCAACCGCTCTATAATTAACACCAGCCGGGGCTATACGAGCTCGGAAGTGTATATCAACGACGGATTGTCTCGTTAAATCAAGATGTTCCAACGAAAAATAATAAATCGGATACAGCTTTTTAAAATCAAGTTGTGATATTTGCAAACCAGTGTCGACGTTTTGATCACGACCCATATATGACAGCAATCGATGGTACACACGTGCGACATGGTTGTCGTCGTAATTAAGCTGTATATCCTCGGATGATTCCTGTTGTCCGTTTATTCTCAGCGAAACATCCCTGACTCCTAATTGATCAAATATCATATGGCTGCGTTCTTGACTGCCCAATCGTTCCCTATTCTGTAGCGCTATGAATATATGACGCGGGGCTGAAACACCCTGTTTTGATGCCAGGTGCCATGTAAACGCATCGGCGACGTTATCCTCTTTAGCATCAGTTGTTACCGCTAGCCAACTCAACAACGATTTTCCTCCCTGTTCCATAAATGCTAACAATCGTGCATCCGTGGTAACTGATGGAGTCAGCACCGGCATCCACAATGCCATTTTAGTTAAAACAACCTTACCGGCAGCGACGCCAGCAGCATGCCATATTGCATTGTTATCATCGCCCCTTCGCGTCAGCGCGATTGTATGCTTGGCCCCATAGATAACCCTCCTGACATTTCTGCAGAATCCAAATATGTGATGGAGTGGAATCGCGCATGAAAACTGTCGGCGTGGTTTTTTTAGCATCGACATTCGTGCTGCGAATCCCATATTGTAATTATCGTTAAGACTTTTTATAACAGTGAAATCAGCGTCCGGTTTTACTCTGCGGTCTGGATTGGCTGCTTCAGCCTGATCACCTGCGATATCTTTTTTCGTCAGCACGTTAACGTACTGAAAATGATCAGCGTTATTAGTGGTGTCCTTCGCAAACATCATAGATGGGCCCGCCGATCTCGTATAATCGTCCGAGTATCTCGCTAACCCAATTATCGTCGTTGCAACATCAACCTCGCGTTCTATTGATTCAATTTCTCGCCCGTCAATAAGATATCTGGCACTCTCAAATAACGCCATGATACCGTTGTTAACGAAGCCAACTCGAACATGATCGTCATCTGCGTATGGTGCATTATCGGCAGCATTTGTCACGAGTTCTCCCTCAATTTCGATAAACGCTTCACATGGCAGAAAGTATCTACTGGTATCTTGGACTTGAAGTTCAATTCGCGATCGTAGGTCAGGTTGCGCTGCATAATAAGAATAATATTGATAATCGCGGACAGAATCATCCCTGCGCACTGGGGCATCCATATCAAACGCGGGATCAGCGGTTCGCGCAAACATTTTATTATTTATCATGTTGATGTTTTCAATTGCGATTTTCTTTGAATTCTGTTTAAGACCACTCTCCCGCTATTGTGTTCATGGGCGCGTTGGTGGATGACTGAGCCGCCAACGACTCTAGTTTTTCTTCCACGGCGTTATTTATTACTTTACTGACATTTGCAAGCATCACCGTCGTTGATGGCATCACCGGTGGTTTCTGTTTTTCTCTTGAAAATCCCCTGGATTTCACCAACGACATTAGTTTGTCCCGCGCGGTTGAAAGCGCCTTTCCGGCAACGTCTCCAATAGCACTAATACCCCTATCACGAATAACATCAATAGCCTTCATTCCTAATTGTTTGGCTAACGGCGCTACTTTTGGAGCCATTCTTGTAAATAACCCCGCAATGGTGCTACCGAGACCATCTCCATAGTACGCGCGGTAAACAGGCAATCGCGAGTTTACCACGTAGACGAGTACTGGTTTATCGTGGTTGTAGTGTATAATCATCTTTATTATAAAAACACCGGTTTTTCAATTAGTGATTGTGATCATCACCCCTCCCCACCGCCGTGTGGAAAACCGGAATAAATTCTATCAAAATTTCCTGGGGTTTTTGCCCTCGATAAAAATCCGGTTTTTTTCCGGTTTTTTCTTGATTTTTAGTCATTTTTGGTCATTTTTTGTTGCCTATAGTCGTTTTTTTTCGATTTTTCAGCAAAAACATCGATTTTCTCTAAATGATTTCCTGGGGTTTTTGCCCTCGAAAAACGGTCAAAAATTGTCAAAAAACGACCAAAAACGGTCAAAAAACGACCAAAAACGGTCAAAATTAACAAAACGATAATTTTTTTAATCATCCACGAGTTCGTCTATGAGCGTTCGATACGCACTAACGTCCATGATACCGCCCGTAAATAACCGCTTGCAAATATCAGCGGCCTCATTGATTATTTCCGGAGAGTTATTTGCGGCTCGTTTTCCTCCGATTAGTACCTCTAGCCGTGATATATCACTGAGAACACTGTTAGGACAGGTAACGCCGTAGGATTCTTTACCAACAGAGTATCCTTTTCCTTTTTTTGGTATTCTACTTTTTACTTTATTGTGGAATGCGTCGTAATCGGGGCCATCACCACGTAGTAATGCATCCTTGTATTTACTCGCTAAATACACCATTCTTGTCCAATCCCTTAACGACTTTATATTTTTCTCGTAGCCGCTATTGATATGCCTATCTCGTAAATTCTTAGCAAAATTGTTGGCGGCAAAATCAATTAATTCTTCATCGCTGAAGGCCCTGATTTGATCTATTGTGTCCTTTTTGAGTATATTACTGGGTATATTCCCCCTTTTCTCTTTTTCTTCCGGTGTTTCTTCCGGTGTTTCTTCCGGTATTTCTTCTTCTGGTTCTCTTGCGGTAGCACCTAGTTCTTCTTCGTCGGCCATTGTAACATAGGGTTCTTGTGGGTCCATTATAGCGAGTGGTGGTGGCCTCCGTGTTGTAGCAGCCGCTAGTGTTTCTAAAGACCCTTTTGTTTGTTTTGTCTCTGCCGCTATCTTTTCAAGCGCATCGAGGACGGGTACAGTTGCCGCCGTAACATCTTTGGTCGCTATAGTTACCGGGGCAAAGAGTTGTTCGCTTCCAACAGTATAATCGGTTTGTAGTTGTTGCCGCGTTTGAAGTTGCTCTCGGACCCTGTCTCGTAACAGTATGAACTTTCTAAGCGCTGCTAGCCGCTCTCTGGCTAGCCGAGTAGTAAGTGATTCGCCTACCATTATTGCAATTGCGAAGCAATTTCTAATTTCTCGCCGAAGTTTTCGTCTATAATCCTTCTAATGTTTTTGATCTTGCTAGAAATCTCCCGGCGTCGTTCATAAACACGTCCGAGTTTTTTTCGTATTATTTCAACGGCAGTGAATAGTCCACTGAATGCATTTGCGTCATTGTGGTACAAGTTTTCATTGATCGTATGTTGTAATCGTTTTACAAAAAAGTACTCGCGGGCCAGGGTAAAACGCCCCCGTTTCGATTGTTCGTTAATAATCTCATAATCGGATAATATTTTTTCACTGTCGAGACCATCAGATAATTCAATTCCTTGATTTTTTAATTTTGAAATCTCGGCTAATATATTATTGATGTCTTCGATATTCATTATTCTTATAGAACATCTTGTTTTTAAATAAAAAAAAATGAAACCCCGTGTATCGATCCCGAGGTGTTCAACAATACTGAATACTTTGTTTTCTTCCGGAATGGACAATTTATTGTCATGGCGACTTCGTCAGCGCCATGGGCGCCGGTGACTTCGTATCTATATATGAAAATCGAATTCTATGCCCGGTCTTTTTTGAGATTGCTGTTTGATATACTCGTTCTGCTACTTTTCGTATTGAGGCGATACAAATGTCAAAGTATCTACTGGCTTCATTCATCGACTGAAATATTTTTTCCTCGTGAGTTGTTGTATCAAATGACTTTACGGGTTTTGCTTTCTTTGGGTATTTACCGGTTTGGCCTTTTTTGGTATTTTGACTCTGCGAGACAGCTTGCAAGTTTATAAGAGAATTATCAGTCTTATTATTATTAATATGATCAATAACGAGACCGTCGTTGATCAGTCCGTTAAATGCTTCAAATACCACCCTGTGAACAAGATAAATTTTCCCCCCGGCACCAAATATCAAATACCCGTGATTATTTACGGTACCAACCGGCTTCTTCAGTCTACGATTTCTAACAATGCCGTCGCGAGACGCCTCGTAATTGACGAGCACAGGATGCGGCTGAAATTCTTGGTCCATTTATATAATAATACTATTTGTCTAATTTATTATTTGGTTTAATTATGAATCTTTCAACGTAGTCTTGGGGGGTTTTGATGACGAAGTCGGCGGTAGGGTCAATGACGGCGTTTTTAATTCGCTTGTCATAATAGCGTTTTAGTTCCCTGTATCGCTTTCCGCCACAATTAATACACAACTGTGATTTTCCTCTTACACCGACGTGACAAACCAAGCACGGGAGGGGGCCAAGAGAACCATTACGAACGCTTTGTAAATGGTACCCGCAGAATTCACCTCTACATGATTTATTGCACGGGGTTGTCGACCCAATCATCAACCATTTGCAGTGATTCATTATACTATATTCTTTCATTTAAATACTTGTTTTAATTATATGGATGAGTTCGAGAGATTAGCAGCAATTAAGCCCCGGAAAAATATTAAGTTCAATCTCGATAGAGTCCTCAAGGACGCACCAAAAGCATTAATAAACGATAGAACCCTGTTGAGTAAAATACGCGATTGTATCAATGAATTCAAGCGTGATGGCGCATCTCATAGTTGGTCAACATTTCGAATTGATGGCGTTGTTGATGCTACCATGAACGACAACCGCGCAGCAACGATAATATCACAACTTGGCTCCAGCAAGTATTTCTTTAGAGTAAAATTCATTGTCCGGGTGGAATCAGGTGATTGGATCATACGTGATAAATTTGAACCAGTTCTCAGCGACAAGAAAACAGTCATTGTTAGCCGCGACTCCAAGCCGGGGCTGTTAACCGGAATTGACAGACCATACTATGAACGAGCGTATCCTGAAACAGCAGTTGTTTATGGAATATACCCGTTAAATAAGAAACCTGATATCCGAAAACTGAAACCAATGAAACAGTCAACGGGGATAAATTGTGTAGCAGAACGAGTAATAGAGCATTTTACAAATGGATGTCGAGGAAACAAATTGACTGATTTACGACGTAGCAAAATCAACCAGTGGGAACTAACCGTAAAAGAGCGTGGAGCAACCATCAGCGACATAGCGAGATTACAAACATCGCTGAGATTTCCAATAACCGTTACAACGATAACCGGTGAAGTATTATACGAATCAAAGTACAAATCAAATGGAGCCCCAATCAAAATTATTGATCATAACGAACACGCATGGACGCCCGCGATCACAATATTTCCACGGGATAGAACAGTAAAGTATATACCCGAAGAATTTATACAGGATAGTTTTCTCGCGGAGAGGAAACTATTTGATGCTATTGCTTGTTTGTGTGAAAACGACCCTGTATCAGTGTGGTTACTTCGCAGCGCTGATACTTTTGATCAGTTTGTAAGACCAAACGGTGAATTATATCGCACTGAAGCATTTCACAACAGGATGAAAAAAACCGCCATGGAATTTGAAGAGCATGATGAACAACTGCTAACAAATTGTTTTACGATTCCATCGGTTGCGGCTCATGTTGCAGCGAGGAAAAATGCGTGGAGTCCAACGCGCAAGGAATTTCTACCGGATGTACAATCCAGTTGTTTGGAATACTATCACGGTGGACTATGGAACACTGAATACAGCCGCGACGCTATGATTTCCGTTGATATGGTTGCCTGTTATCCAGCGAGTTTTCTCGGGTATGGATCCGCCGCTGAGTACTTTAGACGATTTGGACACCCCAGACATGAAATGACTCGTGTTGCTATTAATGGACCACTGCCTGATTTTGATTTAACCGGATTCGCTCGCATAGTATCATTTGAGTTCGCGGCAGGACTTCATCGCTGTTGCTATATTTGGATCGGTAGACACATGGCTGAAAAGAAGTGGTTGCCAATAGCGCTGCTACGGTATATGATTGATTGTAAAATGCTAATTTCGTTGATTGTCAGTGACGCGATTATATCATACCGGGCGCAGACTGAAGTCTGGTTACCAGAACCGGAGCGTCTAGATAGCATAATTGACGAGTCCAGAAAAAACATTGATGCCGACGAGGAATATATCGTCGAATGGTCCAGGAGAATATTTAACCAACGAAACCACGAGGCAAAAGATCTCGGTAGAAGAATAATTGGTAAGTTCACACAAGGTGGAAAAAACTGCGACTACAAACGATATTGCTCACGGCTGATTATAGATGACGCAGAATATGATTTCGTAATCAAGGACGCAGTGGCGAAAAATAGATACGTGAACTGCGAAACAGCTTTCTTGTCCAATGGAACAAGGTTGGGTACAGTTGTTACCTACAGCGAAGGAGACAGCCCGGCATACCCGCATTTGAGGGCGTCTATGCTGGGTTACGCCGCTATCAATTTATTCTCGATGATAAATAGATTCCCCGACACCGCGTTTAGAGTAGCCGTTGATTCGTTTTATGTTGACGTAGCGTATAAGGAAAACGTAGCCGAGTTTACTAGTCCAGACGAGAGTTGGGGTACATGGAGAATTAAAAATGAAATACGACGCGATTATTCCCCGTCAGCAGATGTCGCCGTTGAGAACAATTACCTACGCGGCGATAAATTGTCAGAATGGTCTGATGCACCACCGTGTTCTGATCCAATTTGTAGACACAAGACGGTTTATTTAAGCGGCTGTGGCGGGTCGGGAAAGACGACTCGGGCAATTGAATTATTTCGAACGCGGGCAAGTATAATCGTGCTTACACCGACCCATAGACTATCGCGAGAGATAAAACAACGAAATGTTGACGCCGTTACTTATCACAGCTTTTTTCGATACAGCGGCGGTGAGTGGACTCCTGATCGAATGGGTGAAAAATTTATTCCTGAAGTTATCATCTGGGACGAAATATGTACTGTTTCGTTAGATACTTTACAAATGTTTCTTGATTGGTTGCTGCTCGCGAATACAGCGGTGATCATGTGTGGCGACCATGGCCAACCACCACCATTTGTCGGCGAGGGTCCACATGATTGGTTGAGCGGGTTCGTGGACTATTATGAAGAAACCGATACTGATTACCGGGCACTTGATGAACAACTGCGCGGGGTTAAAAAATTAATCAGATTACAGCCGGATAGAATTCAATGTGAAATAATCCGCGAGGTGATTCCGGAAACGCCGTTAAATGAATTCTGGGAAACATGGGGACCAAACGATTTGATTGTAGCGAGTAGAAAGATAGTCAGGGACACACTTCAGCGGAGGTTGTTTACGTTGCATAAGGAAAGGTTTCCAACGCGTCCAGTGCCGTTATGTTATAGACCCGCGGATACACGGCGGCAGAACATTGAAGTTGAAATCCCGGGCCCGACAGCGTCGGGGACAAAAAAACAAATTCTCGTGCTGAATGATATCGTGCTCGTCGATATCAGCGTCGTCGAGGACGCGCTACGTGCTGATAAATCCCCGTGGACGCTAGGATACGCAACAACAATACATTCCTCGCAGGGACTAACCATCACGGACACAATTGTTTGGATGGTTGATAATCGCATCGAATGGTCGAATCTAGTCTATCTTGCGGTGTCCCGAGTACGGAGGATAAATCAGCTTCGAAGAATTGTTGTTGACGCAGTCAGTGACGGAGTCAGTGACGGAGTCACCATCGATGCAAGCGTCATTGATAGAAAACTCTCGGGTTACCGCCAACAGGATAAAAAAAAAACAGCGGCGTTTTGATATTGATGCCGAATTAATAATTGCGTTACGACAACAACAGAACAATCACTGCGCGAGTTGCAATTGTATAATGAGTTGGCGTTATTCGGATAAAGACACTCGCCAATTTACCGTGGACAGGATTGATAACAGTCTCGGTCATGTCAAAAACAATGTGAGGTTGACATGTCTTGAGTGCAATAGACGCAACGGCGCTAGTTAAGACCACGCGGGGGTAATTGAGTATCGTCAGGTATCACTTGTAGTTGCTCGCGTGTAAACCCGCGCTGAGGAGCAGTTGAATCCAGTCTATAGATCGGTGGTCTACCAGTTGATCGTGTTATCGTTGATATGTTATGTGTGGTAACACTCCAAATAGGATCAGTAGCTCTTTTTTTACCGCCTTCAAGCTCTCCTGGTTCATACAGATATCTCACGGTGACATCGCCGAGAATCGGCTTGGAAACGCTATCTATTTTTGATCTTCCGGGTATATACTCGTATTTAATCGCGTCGCTGGGCTTCATGTTGATTGCTCGGGTAATCTCGTTATTTAACGCTGCAATTACGCCTGGCAACCTTTTGACCCATTCACGAAATCGTTTTTCTTGGATAAATTCCTTCGCGTATTGATATCCAAATAACCGTTCAGCGACAGTCCGATTGAATCGTTCAACAATTGCCTGATCACGATGTAGCGCAGTATGACCTCGTCGTATCGCGACGCTATGATGTTTCAGCGTTGATAGAACAGCGCCGCGAAATTCACTACCGGGATCAACTTGTAATAGATTTGGCCAGCGCAGAGGACCTTTTCGATAAATTCTTTCAAACGCAGCGGCTACTTCAGTTGCTGACTTTGTTTTCAACGGCTCCGCTTGTTTGTATCGACTCGCAACATCAACTACGGTTAGCGCGTATTTGTAACCGTTGTCATGCGGCAGAAATAGTATATCAGCCTGATGAACTTCATTAGGTACGCTGACATCAAAGCGCGAGAAGTTGATTTGTTTAGGCGGTGGTAGATAGATTTGCCATATAGCCTGTTTGGATAACCAATTAGCCGCAGTGGCCCTCGTTACTTTTGCAGCGCATGCAAGCTTACCAATTGCGGCCTTCCCCTTCCAGTATCCTCTCGGAGAATAATAGATGGATTCCATGTTGTTATTATAAACGCTAGCGTTTTCAATTACCAGCGCGAGAAGCTCCGCTTCCAATCATTAATTTACCTTTCATAGCCGATTTTACCAACCATGAGGCCAATTTTTCTTTGACGGATTTATCAGGAATAGCATTTAACGCGTGAATTAATTTTACGTCCGCGATATGACGCTGTTGCAGATCGCTACTTTTGTAGTAAGCAACATCATGAGCATGACACGCCTTATCGATAGCGTTTATTGGATACTCACCGGGTTTGGGCTGATTTTGATCATCGAGTCTGATATCTAATCGCGTTCCGGGGCCACAGTAGCTATATCCTGGGAGGTGTTTTTCTCCTGGATACTTTGCCCACGGGGTTCCGGGGAGTTTTGATAACTTGGCTGCAATATCACCTCCTCGCTTTTTTTTAAAACATCCCCATGTTTAATAGAAATAAATCTAAATTTCTTTGTACCGCATTGTGCACACTTGCCAGTAAGCGCCGATCTGTTATTTTTTGTTGTAGCGGTTGTCATATCATTTGTGCCAGTACGTACTCTACACTTTACACAATATAGATCCATAATTTATGTATAGAGACATGAATATAATTGACTTTTCAGCGACTAAAACAAGAGAACCAGTTAAGCATGTTGCAGCGTTACCAAACTCGATCCGGATGATTATCATCGGACCATCTGGATCCGGCAAGACGCAATTGTTACTCAATTTAATAATGAGATGGATGAAGTGGGATAAGTTGTATTTGGTTGCTCCTAGCGTAGATGATCAACGATGCTACGAGGTGTTGAAAGATTTCAACGAGAATGCATCAGCGATCGCTAAAAAAAATGTCATCGAGTTTATTACAGATATCAATGATGCACCAGGTATTGATGATATTGATGGCGACGTTAACAATCTAGTCGTGTACGATGATGTTATGTTAGACAATCAAAAAAACCCAGCTAGGATATTTTCCAGAGGCAGGCATAAAAACACTGACGTGATATATGTCACTCAACGGTATACTCAGATTCCAAAAGTAATCAGAGACAACTGTAATATTCTTGCTGTATTCAACGGCGTTGATACACACACGCTACGAAATATTTGGCAAACATAGTGCGGCGGTGACATGGACTTTAATGGTTTTCGAAACTTTTTTAGTCATGCTCAGTCGACCCCACATGGATTTGTAACGATAAATTTACATGATCCTCGGACACGATATCGTATCGGACTTGACCAAATATTCGGTTAGTTGTAAATAACCACTTAGCAGCAGGGGGGGCGATGACATCGACGCGGTCGTCGCTGTGCTTACCGGACGCTGACGACGCTGGGATCGGCGCGCAGAGGGTATTAATTAAACCAAATGACGTCCGGACGATCCCCTCGACGACGACGTCGTTTTTTTTTTCCCAGGCGCTGACGATACTGGATCCGCTGAGTGCAGAAAGTACTAATTAAGCCAAATGACGATTGGACAAAATGTCGGATTCGCCCCCCCTTCTGCTCCCCATAGAAGAAACTTAGGATAAGACCAAATTTAAGGAATGTAAAAAGTACCGAAGGAGTTTCGAGAGTTTTTTCAGCCATTTAATTATGAGCTGTTGTAAAGCGAGTATTAATTTGCATTCGAAAATTAAATGGTCAGTGATTTCAGTCCCACCGCAAAAAAAAGTGCATAACTTTAATTAGGGAATATTTTTAAAAAATATGTGTTTTACAGGTAAAATGACGTGTATGATTTTAAAACACACATATCTAGTGATGGTGTATAGGAATTTATTTTGCAGGTGTTTCTTGTTGTTGAAATATTGGGGGAGTTTAAGTCAATTAATTTGGTTATTTTGGGTTCAAGAAGGTGACTTTGTAGTTGTCGTTGATATAATATTTTTGTAGGGTCTTAACCAAAACCGAGACCAGGATTATTTTATGAATTGAGATTGAAATATAAAT
This sequence comes from Sinohyriopsis cumingii, assembly GCA_028554795.2. Taxonomy (NCBI): domain Eukaryota; kingdom Metazoa; phylum Mollusca; class Bivalvia; order Unionida; family Unionidae; genus Sinohyriopsis; species Sinohyriopsis cumingii. The sequence goes on along the minus strand of JAPYKE020000193.1, from coordinate 231,407 downwards.
TATTCTGTTTATATGGATCCGTAGAATACATTATATCCAACGGGATCTTCTTAAATAAAACGCAAAATGAAGTGGGACTGGGACTATGCTATTTGCATAACAAACACACAATATATATTTTAAGTAGAATAAGGCACAGTTGTTCGTTACGAAAAAACTTAGGAGTATCCGTCATTGAATCAGGGTATGAATGTTCAATCCTGTAACAATATAATACAAGAAAAAGACACGAGTTCGCACCCATCGGTAGTTCCAACCATGCTAGTTTATCCTAATTGCGTCTGCTAATTTCCACCTTCAGCCAGTGGTAATCAAGAATAGTTCAATTTTCAAAACTGCTCGACACACTTCGTTCAGTATGAGACATCTTGGAGAAAATGCAATAATTGTTCGCCGATTTTAACGTTTGGACAACTAATGGCAGGCAGTGCCGTTTGCAATCGAATAGTCTTGGATTTCACCATTGAACGAAAGGTAAGATCCGAACAACATCGAGTGCGCAGTTTTTCGGATCTTACCTTTCGGTCAATCGTGAAAAATGAACTCTTCTTGATTACGAGTGGCTTACGTTGGAGATTAGCAGACGCTATTAGGATAAACTAACAGAGTCGGACCTACCGAGCGGTGGGGACTCGTGTCTTCCCTTGTATTATATTGTTACAGGTTAGAAGCGTCATCCTTTGATTCATGAACGAATACTCCTAATTTTCACTGTAACGAACCCCTTTAGAATAAGGCACCTTACAGATAATACCCAGTATACCTGGGAGGCCGTATACATTTATTTGTACCGATACCTATATAAGCACAATCGGAGACTAGTAATCGGAATCTATATTGGGATGGAATACGGAAGAGAAGGGAAGCTATCTCGTCTGCTTTTATCAAAGCGTGATGTTTATTCACCTACATGACGTTTGGATCACTGGCGAGATGGCCTTTAAAAAACATAGTATACGTATGATTCCGCCTTGCCATTTGTATGGTCAATACACTGATTCTAAACCCTCACAATACTGCGTTGTCCGCAAACAGCAACTGACCGTTATAGAATTACTGGTGCAATAAGGGATACATTTTTGGGCATTGACGCAAAATAGCCTCTAAATTACAAATGAGATTAATGACAGCAATATATATAAATAAAGTTTTAGTTGATCATGTAACATCAATAATGAAAGCCAAACAATTAGATTTGTTTTAAGGTGCACAAGAGTACTTCATTTATATAGATTTATCATACCCTAAAACAAATTGATCATCTTTGGAAGCGTGCTTTGTCTGACGAAACAGGGTTAATGGGAGCGTTAAATAAAAAAGAAAGACCTCTAATTCATACGATCATCGAAATTATATCAAGCGCATGTGAAATTGTTTGTTCTCATATACTTGTATAAAAGGTTTTAATTTATCTTGAATAAGTTTTTGTTTATTATTAAAATAAAAATCGTATGTCTATAAGCTAGATACATAGTATTATTCAGTGAAAGACAACTCCTGGACACTGCTGAAGTCCCGACAATACTTAAGTATGAAAGCCTTGAGTTTGCAATGGTTACAAGGAAGAAAAAAGGACGTTATAAATTTATGGAAGCCCGTGCATATCAATTATCTTGAACCATTTTTCAAGTTGTTTGCAGAAATGCATTTTAGATACCACATCGGTTACCATTAACGATGCCATTTGAAAATAACTATAGTCTACTTTCAATAATATTTATTGAAGTAAAAAAAACATCTTCATATATAACTTAAAGACTGCGATGTTTTCGGATTTTGTACAACCAAAAAGCTTGTTAAAAGTTGTTTTGAATTTGACAAAGAGAGAGAAAGAAAGAGATTTTAGAAGTATTTTTGAAATTGAATATTAGACAGAAACATTATTTCATTGCATAGACTAGCCAGGCGATCATCTATGTTGAATCAATGATAGATGGTACATGTTACTAACAGAAATATAAGATTTAAAAGAATTTCTTTATGAAAATATTTTCTCATAAAATAAGAAAACATCGATCAATTATGTTTTTGGCAAATGACTATTCGTGATAGCACTGTAAAGAAATAAATATCAACTAAAAGCTTGTTAAACAAATTTCTTGTTTTCGTTTGTTCTAGTAATTGTTTCCACTTTATAACTGTGATATGTACTCTTCCATTCCAAGGTGTGAATCAATCATCACAGCGAGGCCAGAGGAACTTCTGTGAGTGCCTAATTAAGTGCTTACTCAGTGTCAGTAGGGGATTTATTTTGAATACTGTTGAATTTTAGTCGTATCGATAGGATGACACGAGCCAATCAGGAAGCTAATTGTCACCAACCGATCACATATATAAAAGGTGCTGACATTACGGTACTTTAAACGGACTGAATATAGAGATGGATAACGATTTTAGGGACATGGAAAGCCATAATTTACGGGATGCAGAGAAAAACGCAAGTTTAAATCGTAATACACCAAGACTCCTAAAGAAGACAAAAAGGGCAGCTGATATTCCTGTTACAAAATTTCATGATTTGTACAGACCAACAGGAGAAATCTTAGGAAATGGTACTATTGATTCAGTGCAGACATTTATAAATATTTCCAACAGCAAAGAATATGCTGTAAAGATCATTAAAAACAACACGATCCGATCCAGCAGCAAAGTCTTCAAAGAAATAGAAATATACAACTTATGTCAAGGTCAGGAGAACATCTTACAGCTTTATGAATACTTTGAAGAAGAAGGTCGATTTTATTTGGTCTTTGACAAGATGTTGGGAGGAACCTTGTTTGACAATATTGAGAGAAGGGGTCATCTGACTGAGACAGAAGCCAGTTTAATAGTGAAATGCATCACACGAGCCTTGGATTTCCTCCACAATAAAGGAATAGTCCACAGGGATCTAAAGCTAGAAAACATATTGTGTGAAAAGAAAGAAATATTCCCAATACGAATATGTGATTTTGACTTGGCAAGTGGTGTGCCTGTTGAAAGTCAGAAGGATATGTGTTCCACGCCAGATCTCCTGACGCCAGTCGGCACAGCAGATTATATGGCTCCTGAAGTTGTTGAAGTTTGGCTTGGTGAATCCTTATCCTATGACAAGAAATGTGATCTCTGGAGCCTGGGAATAATCATGTACATCATGCTGTGCGGTTACCATCCATTTTATGGCGACTGTGGAGGTGGTTGTGGGTGGAACAGTGATGTGATGTGTCGGGACTGCCAGGACATGCTTTTCAGCAGCATCAAAAATGATGATTATGAGTTTCCAGAAAACGATTGGAGTGTAATCTCAGACAGTGCCAAAGACCTCATTCGTCACTTGCTGGTGCGAGATCCACGCAAGCGTTATTCTACCGAGCAGGTCTTGAACCACCCCTGGGTATCTTGCCCACCGGCTGCTACTTCTCTTGCTACACCAACAATGCTTTCTAGGAATAGCAGTACCAAGGATTTGGAGCCATTTGCTGAGACTGCTATTTCAATCAACCGCATGCTGCAGCAGCATCTAATTATTCACAAGCCGCCAAGTTATCCTTATAATGACGAAAATGAGGGAAATGAAAACGATGAAATCAATTTTGAAGAAATTGTAGTACCACCATTGAAATTGTCCCCATCTGCTTCCAGCTTGACAAAACATCAGTCAAGTTTGGTGCCCGGAACCAATGTTCGTTCAACAGAATTCGATAGTGGCTGTACACTGCCGGGCATCAGTCATTCACAGGACGAATAGTTATTTAGTGATATTTTCATCTGAATAACTTTTATTTTGAAAATAATTACAAACACGTGACTAACTTTGCTACATCAAGTTTACGATAAGGACTGTTTGTTCAAAATATGCTGCCTTTGATGAAAAGTTTAGGATTTGTTCTGATTTTCATCAATCCAGATTGTCTTGTTTCGAAGAGTACATTTTAAGAGTGGGTGGGTGGGATTATACAACCTAAAGAGTTTTCATCTCTTATAATGTAGATGAAACAAATTGTCCGGAGTATATATGTGCATATATCACTTTCGTTGAATTGTTGCTAAACTGTAATTGACTTTTATTCTGTGAAATGCTGATTGTTGTAATAAAATACGACTGAATTTTATATGATCGTTAATACCAATTCATGGTTCTGAATGTCTTTGAAAGGAGAGATTATTCAGTATTTGTGTTAATAATCAACGAGTGCTTTGATTTTATAATTGTGCTGTTATTCATGAATGAGGTTGGTGGAATGTAAAATGTTCTCTGATGCTTAAAATGACGTGTCAAAATAGTGATATTTTATATCTAAAGTGCCAGTATATCACCAGGTGTTAATATGTAAATCTTACTCAGTTTGATTTCTAATATTTCTTCATTAACTAAATTCATACTAGCATCTTGATTTTTTCTTCAGTGTATTTCGCAATTATATTTCATTCTCATTTATCGGACACTTGTAAGTTATAACAAATAGATATATTGGAGAATTGCATTTTTTAATAAAAAGTCCCATTTCTATGAAATATTGTTTTCCTTTGTGAAATTAAATTTTGTATTAGATGTGATTTGTAATTTTCAATAATCTCTCTCTCTGTCTATCTATCTATCAGAAAAATTATATTAGAAGAAACGAAACAACTCAGCTATGTACACATGTACAAATTTCTACCCCAAATTTCAATTTTTAGTTTTAACATACCCAATAAATCGAAACTCATTTGATACTTGGGAAATATATGTAGCTACTAAATTTCTGACTCACGCTTAAACAGATTTGTTCCGTTTAATTGGTAGTGTTGTGGTTTGAGCTGTGAAATAAGGATTCGGAAAATGTCCCCAAGGCATACGTGCTTAAAACAACACTTGACACAAGCGGCGACATGGATTAAGTCTGACAATAGGATAATCTGAAATGTTTGCACGATTCAAAGGAACTAACTGTTATGGCTAATTACATTGAATAAATAATTACATGTTTATTGGTGAGCCATTTACTAAATACCGTGCTTATGTGCTGATTATCTACTTGTGATTGATGCTATTCTTTTGCAGACATGATGAACAGAATATTGTTTACTTGTTCTTTTAAAAACTAAACTATCAGAGCTTTATTAAACAGACATGATATCGCTTTTGATGCTTTGAGGATGCAGACGACAAAGAAGTTTTCTAAAACTCAGATTCACTCAAATGATTTTCGGCAGATAATTATCATTGCATACATATATTTAAGTATAGTTTGTCTTTCCACACAACAATGTTTGCATGCAGTGCTACGGGTGAGATATAGAAACCACCTGTAATTGGTAATTCTCACAAGCTCCGCTGCTTTGAGGACATTACACTTTTCATAAAGGGGTCTTGGGGAAAACTAACTGAAATTCACTTTTCTGGTCTTCCCTTAGAGATCCCAAACTGAGAGTTAAGGCTCAAAGTAGAACAAAAGTTTGGAGCAAAAGTTTTGAAGGAAAGGATGACCACCGTCTGGGGCTTTCCTTCAGTATTTACATGAGTTAGGCTGCTGTACATGTCGGAGGACGCCAGGAGGGTGCCTCTTTTTACATACATTATGGGATTTGGTATCAAATCATGGTATAGATGATGCCATCAGTTTCGTAACTGTAGCAGGTGTGGTACCACGGGCCTCCCACCAACGGATTGTCCATAACCGGTACAACAACAAGAAAACATGCCTCAAAACTCAGTAATGATTGATGAAATGGCCTATGATCGTCAGAGGGTTCCAGATCCTGGGGGAGAGATGGAACAGATCTCAGGAAACCCACCCCACTGAAATGCCGCAACATCGAACCAGGTCATACTGGGTATGCAGTGCGAAATTGAGGTTGGAAGCTCAAACGGTCCTAAAACTTCTCAATCCACGTCCACATAATGGACTAGTTATACAAATACGAGTGCACGTGAGAAGAAGGGGGCAAAGGGTAAAAAAGGAAAACAACAAAGCAAACGAAACACAAAAACCTACCACCCCATATTTATTTATGGAAGAACCAAGTTTCTAGCATAAAACAAATCCGCTCATCGAGTCTAAAATAATAGTGAACGAGAGTGAGGAGGTTGAGAGCCCTCAACACACAAATTTTCCACTGTCAATTTTACTATATGTTATTGCAATTGAAACATTATATAAGAATATTGAAAATAATAGCAATTAATTGGAAATTGGCGGGCAAATGACCCAGGAGCTCCCCCAAATTGAATCAAACAACAAGTGAAGGCTTTAGGAATATTTTATGGAAAGAATTTAGACGAACTTAATTACAACCAAATATTAAAGAAAGTTGAGGAACAGATAGAAATTTGGTCATAGGTTCTCTAAACCTAATGGAATTCTTACAAGCCTATAAGACCTACATTTATTGCCAAATTGATTATGTAACACAAAAATAGATTTGATAGAACCAATGATAAACATTCTTTTCTTTTCATGAAATCCTTATTTAATATGTACATGTTGAAATGTGCAAGTGACACAGATACTCCTATATGCACCCATATTAGACATATCCGCTCACCCGTACCCTCATATACACACACATGCTTACACACACACACACACACTTACTGCTCATACATACGTTGTAAAACGCTGATACTAATTTTACATAATACGTAAGTTTCTAGCTAACGTATAGGCGAGGAATTTATAATAATAAATTATTTTACGTCTACTTATCAATTAACATAATAACTTTACATAGAATTTAAAACAAATGAAATTACTATTCAAGTTTTAAATTTAGAGATATAGTATTGATTGAAATACAAAGTGTATACAAAATTGTATAAGCGTGAAAGGTCATGTTAAAAGGATAGACAAGGTAAAGTACAGAAAAAGCTCGTGCGAAAAGAAGAGATAGTGTTAACACGTGCGGCTTGGGGTATTCTTGAATTAACGTGTTGACCGGTAAACGTGGGTTGAAACATGCAGGCAAAAAGACGGTGTACTAAAGAATCAGGAGATTAGAGAAGGATACATAATTGGATATATTTAAAGAAAAAGGTAAGTAGTGAGTATTATTCTAGACTTATACCACTTACTATTTAACAAATTTAAAGAGAACATAATAACCCAGCTAGACACCATTTGTCAATAAAGTGAAGAAGGTTAAGTCTGGAAATGTCAGCTCTGATTCTACATTTTAGGCGAGAGAGAAAGAAGAATAGCAAGGTGTTACTGGTTACCACTTCTTTATGATCATATGCATGGATACATTTAATCCATTTAGCATATTTGTATCCAGCGCATAATAAAAGCCACAAGTCCGCGATTTCAGGTTCCGGAAACAAGGCCCCATACGAAGAAACTTAGGATAAGACCAAATTTAAGGAATGCAAAAAGTACCGAAGGAGTTTCGAGAGTTTTTTTCAGCCATTTAATTATGAGCTGTTGTAACGCGAGTATTAATTTGCATTCGAAAATTAAATGGTCAGTAATTTCAGTCCCACCGCAAAAAAGTGCTTAACTTGAACTAGGGAATATTTGTAAAAAATATGTGTTTTACAGGTAAAATGTCGTGTATGATTTTAAAACACACATATCTAGTGATGGTGTATAGGAATTTATTTTGCAGGTGTTTTTTGTTGTTGAAATATTGGGGGAGTTTAAGTCATATAATTTGGTTATTTTGGGTTCAAGAAGGTGACTTTGTAGTTGTCGTTGATATAATATTTTTGTAGGGTCTTAACCAAAACTGAGACCAGGATTATTTTATGAATTGAGATTGAAATATAAATTATTCTGTTTATATGGATCCGTAGAATACGTTATATCCAACGGGATCTTCTTATATAAACCGCAAAATGAAGTGGGACTGGGACTATGCTATTTGCATCACAAACACACAATATATATTTTAAGTAGAATAAGGCACAGTTGTTCGTTACGAAGAAAACTTAGGAGTATCCGTCATTGAATCAGGGTATGAATGTTCAATCCTGGAACAATATAATACAAGAAAAAGACACGAGTTCGCACCTATCGGTAGTTCCAACCATGCTAGTTTATCTTAATTGCGTCTGCTAATTTCCACCTTCAGCCAGTGGTAATCAAGAATAGTTCAATTTTCAAAACTGCTCGGCACACTTCGTTCAGTATGAGACATCTTGGAGAAAATTCAATAATTGTTCGCCGATTTTGACGTTTGGACAACTAATGGCAGGCAGTGCCGTTTGCATTCGAATAGTCTTGGATTTCACCAGTGAACGAAAGGTAAGATCCGAACAACATCGAGTGCGCAGTTTTTCGGATCTTACCTTTCGGTCAATCGTGAAAAATGAACTCTTCTTGATTACGAATGGCTTACGTTGGAGATTAGCAGACGCTATTAGGATAAACTAACAGAGTCGGACCTACCGAGCGGTGGGGACTCGTGTCTTCCCTTGTGTTATATTGTTACAGGTTAGAAGTGTCATCCTTTGATTCATGGACGAATACTCCTAATTTTCACTGTAACCAATCCCTTTAGAATAAGGCACTTTACAGATAATACCCAGTATACCTGGGAGGCCGTATACATTTATTTGTACCGATACCTATGTAAGCACAATCGGAGACTAGTAATCGGAATCTATATTGGGATGGAATACGGAAGAGATGGGAAGCTATCTCGTCTGCTTTTAACAAAGCGTGATGTTTATTCACCTACATGACGTTTGGATCACTGGCGAGATGGCCTTTAAAAAACATAGTATACGTATGATTCCGCCTTGCCATTTGTATGGTCAATACACTGATTCTAAATCCACACAATACTGCGTTGTCCGCAAACAGCAACTGACCGTTATAGAATTACTGGTGCAATAAGGGATACATTTTTGGGCATTGACGCAAAATAACCTCTAAATTACAAATGAGATTAATGACATCAATATATATAAATAAAGTTTTAGTTGATTATGTAACATCAATGATGAAAGCCAAACGATTAGATATGTTTTAAGGTGCACAAGAGTACTTCATTTATATATTTTTTCTCATACCATGAAACAAATTGATCATCTTTGGACCGCGTGCTTTGTCTGACGAAACAGGGTTAATGGGAGCGTTAAATAAAAAAGAAAGACCTCTAATTCATACGATCATCGAAATTATATCAAGCGCATGTGAAATTGTTTGTTCTCATATACTTGTATAAAAAGTTTTAATTTATCTTGAATAAGTTTTTGTTTATTATTAAAATAAAAATCGTATGACTATAAGCTAGATACATAGTATTATTCAGTGAAAGACAACTCCTGGACGCTGCTGGAGTCCCGACAATACTTTAGTATGAAAGCCTTGAGTTTGCAATGGTTACAAGGAAGAAAAAAGGACGTTATAAATTTATGGAAGCCCGTGCATATCAATTATCTTGAACCATTTTTCAAGTTGTTTGCAGAAATGCATTTTAGATACCACATCGGTTACCATTAGCGATGCCATTTGAAAATAACTATAGTCTACTTTCAATACTATTTATTGAAGGAAAATAAACATCTTCATATATAACTTAAAGACTGCGATGTTTTCGGATTTTGTACAACCAAAAAGCTTGTTAAAAGTTGTTTTGAATTTGACAAAGAGAGAGAAAGAAAGAGATTTTAGAAGTATTTTTGAAATTGAATATTAGACAGAAACATTATTTCATTGCATAGACTAGCCAGGCGATCATCTATATTGAATCAATGATAGATGGTACATGTTACTAACAGAAATATAAGATTTAAAAGAATTTCTTTATGAAAATATTTTCTCATAAAATAAGAAAACATCGATCAATTATGTTTTTGGCAAATGACTATTCGTGATAGCACTGTAAAGAAATAAATATCAACTAAAAGCTTGTTAAACAAATTTCTTGTTTTCGTTTGTTCTAGTAATTGTTTCCACTTTATAACTGTGATATGTACTCTTCCATTCCAAAGTGTGAATCAATCATCACAGCGAGGCCAGAGGAACTTCCGTGAGTGCCTAATTAAGTGCTTACTCAGTGTCAGTAGGGGATTTATCTGAATACTGTTGAATTTTAGTCGCATCGACAGGATGACACGAGCCAATCAGGAAGCTAATTGTCACCAACCGATCACATATATAAAAGGTGCTGACATTACGGTACTTTAAACAGACTGAATATGGAGATGGATAACGATTTTAGGGACATGGAAAGCCATAATTTACGGGATGCAGAAAAAAACGCAAGTTTATATCGTAATACACCAAGACTCCGAAAGAAAAAAGGGCAGCTGATATTCCTGTTACAAAATTTCATGATTTGTACAGACCAACAGGAGAAATCTTAGGAAATGGTGCTATTGATTCAGTGCAGACATTTATAAATATTTCCAACAGCAAAGAATATGCTGTAAAGATCATTAAAAACAACACGATCCGATCCAGCAGCAAAGTCTTCAAAGAAATAGAAATATACAACTTATGTCAAGGTCAGGAGAACATCTTACAGCTTTATGAATACTTTGAAGAAGAAGGTCGATTTTATTTGGTCTTTGACAAGATGTTGGGAGGAACCTTGTTTGACAATATTGAGAGAAGGGGTCATCTGACTGAGACAGAAGCCAGTTTAATAGTGAAATGCATCACACGAGCCTTGGATTTCCTCCACAATAAAGGAATAGTCCACAGGGATCTAAAGCTAGAAAACATATTGTGTGAAAAGAAAGAAATATTCCCAATACGAATATGTGATTTTGACTTGGCAAGTGGTGTGCCTGTTGAAAGCCAGAAGGATATGTGTACCACGCCAGATCTCCTGACGCCAGTCGGCACAGCAGATTATATGGCTCCTGAAGTTGTTGAAGTTTGGCTTGGTGAATCCTTATCCTATGACAAGAAATGTGATCTCTGGAGCCTGGGAATAATCATGTACATCACGCTGTGCGGTTACCATCCATTTTATGGCGACTGTGGAGGTGGTTGTGGGTGGAACAGTGATGTGATGTGTCGGGACTGCCAGGACATGCTTTTCAGCAGCATCAAAAATGATGATTATGAGTTTCCAGAAAACGATTGGAGTGTAATCTCAGACAGTGCCAAAGACCTCATTCGTCACTTGCTGGTGCGAGATCCACGCAAGCGTTATTCTACCGAGCAGGTCTTGAACCACCCCTGGGTATCTTGCCCACCGGCTGCTACTTCTCTTGCTGCACCAACAATGCTTTCTAGGAATAGCAGTACCAAGGATTTGGAGCCATTTGCTGAGACTGCTATTTCAATCAACCGCATGCTGCAGCAGCATCTAATTATTCACAAGCCGCCAAGTTATGCTTATAATGACGAAAATGAGGGAAAAGAAAACGATGAAATCAATTCTGAAGAAATTGTAGTACCACCATTGAAATTGTCCCCATCTGCTTCCAGCTTGACAAAACATCGGTCAAGTTTGGTGGCCGGAACCAATGTTCGTTCAACAGAATTCGATAGTGGCTGTACACTGCCGGGCATCAGTCATTCACAGGACGAATAGTTATTTAGTGATATTTTCATCTGAGTAACTTTTATTTTGAAAATAATTACAAACACGTGACTAACTTTGCTACATCAAGTTTACGATAAGGACTGTTTGTTCAAAATATGCTGCCTTTGATGAAAAGTTTAGGATTTGTTCTGATTTTCATCAATCCAGATTGTCTTGTTTCGAAGAGTACATTTTAAGAGTGGGTGGGTGGGATTATACAACCTAAAGAGTTTTCATCTCTTATAATGTAGATGAAACAAATTGTCCGGAGTATATATGTGCATATATCACTTTCGTTGAATTGTTGCTAAAATGTAATTGACTTTTATTCTGTAAAATGCTGATTGTTGTAATAAAATACGACTGAATTTTATATGATCGTTAATACCAATTCATGGTTCTGAATGTCTTTGAAAGGAGAGATTATTCAGTATTTGTGTTAATAATCAACGAGTGCTTTGATTTTATAATTGTGCTGTTATTCATGAATGAGGTTGGTGGAATGTAAAATGTTCTCTGATGCTTAAAATGACGTGTCAAAATAGTGATATTTTATATCTAAAGTGCCAGTATATCACCAGGTGTTAATATGTAAATCTTACTCAGTTTGATTTCTAATATTTCTTCATTAACTAAATTCATACTAGCATCTTGATTTTTTCTTCAGTGTATTTCGCAATTATATTTCATTCTCATTTATCGGACACTTGTAAGTTATAACAAATAGATATATTGGAGAATTGCATTTTTTAATAAAAAGTCCCATTTCTATGAAATATTGTTTTCCTTTGTGAAATTAAATTTTGTATTAGATGTGATTTGTAATTTTCAATAATCTCTCTCTCTGTCTATCTATCTATCAGAAAAATTATATTAGAAGAAACGAAACAACTCAGCTATGTACACATGTACAAATTTCTACCCCAAATTTCAATTTTTAGTTTTAACATACCCAATAAATCGAAACTCATTTGATACTTGGGAAATATATGTAGCTACTAAATTTCTGACTCACGCTTAAACAGATTTGTTCCGTTTAATTGGTAGTGTTGTGGTTTGAGCTGTGAAATAAGGATTCGGAAAATGTCCCCAAGGCATACGTGCTTAAAACAACACTTGACACAAGCGGCGACATGGATTAAGTCTGACAATAGGATAATCTGAAATGTTTGCACGATTCAAAGGAACTAACTGTTATGGCTAATTACATTGAATAAATAATTACATGTTTATTGGTGAGCCATTTACTAAATACCGTGCTTATGTGCTGATTATCTACTTGTGATTGATGCTATTCTTTTGTAGACATGATGAACAGAATATTGTTTACTTGTTCTTTTAAAAACTAAACTATCAGAGCTTTATTAAACAGACATGATATCGCTTTTGATGCTTTGAGGATGCAGACCGACAAAGAAGTTTTCTAAAAATCAGATTCACTCAAATGATTTTCGGCAGATAATTATCATTGCATACATATATTTAAGTATAGTTTGTCTTTCCACACAACAATGTTTGCATGCAGTGCTACGGGTGAGATATAGAAACCACCTGTAATTGGTAATTCTCACAAGCTCCGCTGCTTTAAGGACATTACACTTTTCATAAAGGGGTCCCAAACTGAGAGTTAAGGCTCAAAGTAGAACAAAAGTTTGGAGTAAAAGTTTTGAAGGAAAGGAATGACCACCGTCTGGGGCTTTCCTTCAGTATTTACATGAGTTAGGCTGCTGTACATGTCGGAGGAGGCCAGGAGGGTGCCTCTTTTTACATACATTATGGGATTTGGTATCAAATTATGGTATAGATGATGCCATCAGTTTCGTAACTGTAGCAGGTGTGGTACCACGGGCCTCCCACCAACGGATTGTCCATAACCGGTACAACAACAAGAAAACATGCCTCAAAACTCAGTAATGATTGATGAAATGGCCTATGATCGTCAGAGGGTTCCAGATCCTGGGGGAGAGATGGAACAGATCTCAGGAAACCCACCCCACTGAAATGCCGCAACATCGAACCAGGTCATACTGGGTATGCAGTGCGAAATTGAGGTTGGAAGCTCAAACGGTCCTAAAACTTCTCAATCCACGTCCACATAATGGACTAGTTATACAAATACGAGTGCACGTGAGAAGAAGGGGGCAAAGGGTAAAAAAGGAAAACAACAAAGCAAACGAAACACAAAAACCTACCACCCCATATTTATTTATGGAAGAACCAAGTTTCTAGCATAAAACAAATCCGCTCATCGTGTCTAAAATAATAGTGAGCGAGAGTGAGGAGGTTGAGAGCCCTCAACACACAAATTTTCCACTGTCAATTTTACTATATGTTATTGCAATTGAAACATTATATAAGAATATTGAAAATAATAGCAATTAATTGGAAATTGGCGGGCAAATGACCCAGGAGCTCCCCCAAATTGAATCAAACAACAAGTGAAGGCTTTAGGAATATTTTATGGAAAGAATTTAGACGAACTTAATTACAACCAAATATTAAAGAAAGTTGAGGAACAGATAGAAATTTGGTCATAGGTTCTCTAAACCTAATGGAATTCTTACAAGCCTATAAGACCTACATTTATTGCCAAATTGATTATGTAACACAAAAATAGATTTGATAGAACCAATGATAAACATTCTTTTCTTTTCATGAAATCCTTATTTAATATGTACATGTTGAAATGTGAAAGTGACACAGATACCCTTATATGCATCCATATTAGACATATCCGCTCACGCGTACCCTCATATACACACACATACTTACACACACACACACACTTACTGCTCACACATACGTTGTAAAACGCTGATACTAATTTTACATAATACGTAAGTTTCTAGCTAACGTATAGGCGAGGAATTTATAATAATAAATTATTTTACGTCTACTTATCAATTAACATAATAACTTTACATAGAATTTAAAACAAATGAAATTACTATTCAAGTTTTAAATTTAGAGATATAGTATTGATTGAAATACAAAGTGTATACAAAGGTCATGTTAAAAGGATAGACAAGGTAAAGTACAGAAAAAGCTCGTGCGAAAAGAAGAGATAGTGTTAACACGTGCGGCTTGGGGTATTCTTGAATTAACGTGTTGACCGGTAAACGTGGGTTGAAACATGCAGGCAAAAAGACGGTGTACTAAAGAATCAGGAGATTAGAGAAGGATACATAATTGGATATATTTAAAGAAAAAGGTAAGTAGTGAGTATTATTCTAGACTTATGCCACTTACTATTTAACAAATTTAAAGAGAACATAATAACCCAGCTAGACACCATTTGTCAATAAAGTGAAGAAGGTTAAGTCTGGAAATGTCAGCTCTGATTCTACATTTTAGGCAAGAGAGAAAGAAGAATAGCAAGGTGTTACTGGTTACCACTTCTTTATGATAATATGCATGGATACATTTAATCCATATAGCATATTTGTATCCAGCGCATAATAAAAGCCACAAGTCCGCGATTTCAGGTTCCGGAAACAAGGCCCCATAGAAAAAACTTAGGATAAGACCAAATTTAAGGAATGTAAAAAGTACCGAAGGAGTTTCGAGAGTGTTTTTCAGCCATTTAATTATGAGCTGTTGTAAAGCGAGTATTAAATTGCATTCGAAAATTAAATGGTCAGTGATTTCAGTCCCACCGCAAAAAAAAGTGCATAACTTGAATTAGGGAATATTTTTAAAAAATATGTGTTTTACAGGTAAAATGTCGTGTATGATTTTAAAACACACATATCTAGTGATGGTGTATAGGAATTTATTTTGCAGGTGTTTTTTGTTGTTGAAATATTGGGGGAGTTTAAGTCATATAATTTGGTTATTTTGGGTTCAAGAAGGTGACTTTGTAGTTGTCGTTGATATAATATTTTTGTAGGGTCTTAACCAAAACTGAGACCAGGATTATTTTATGAATTGAGATTGAAATATAAATTATTCTGTTTATATGGATCCGTAGAATACGTTATATCCAACGGGATCTTCTTATATAAACCGCAAAATGAAGTGGGACTGGGACTATGCTATTTGCATCACAAACACACAATATATATTTTAAGTAGAATAAGGCACAGTTGTTCGTTACGAAGAAAACTTAGGAGTATCCGTCATTGAATCAGGGTATGAATGTTCAATCCTGGAACAATATAATACAAGAAAAAGACACGAGTTCGCACCTATCGGTAGTTCCAACCATGCTAGTTTATCTTAATTGCGTCTGCTAATTTCCACCTTCAGCCAGTGGTAATCAAGAATAGTTCAATTTTCAAAACTGCTCGGCACACTTCGTTCAGTATGAGACATCTTGGAGAAAATTCAATAATTGTTCGCCGATTTTGACGTTTGGACAACTAATGGCAGGCAGTACCGTTTGCATTCGAATAGTCTTGGATTTCACCAGTGAACGAAAGGTAAGATCCGAACAACATCGAGTGCGCAGTTTTTCGGATCTTACCTTTCGGTCAATCGTGAAAAATGAACTCTTCTTGATTACGACTGGCTTACGTTGGAGATTAGCAGACGCTATTAGGATAAACTAACAGAGTCGGACCTACCGAGCGGTGGGGACTCGTGTCTTCCCTTGTGTTATATTGTTACAGGTTAGAAGCGTCATCCTTTGATTCATGGACGAATACTCCTAATTTTCACTGTAACGAACCCCTTTAGAATAAGGCACTTTACAGATAATACCCAGTATACCTGGGAGGCCGTATACATTTATTTGTACCGATACCTATGTAAGCACAATCGGAGACTAGTAATCGGAATCTATATTGGGATGGAATACGGAAGAGATGGGAAGCTATCTCGTCTGCTTTTAACAAAGCGTGATGTTTATTCACCTACATGACGTTTGGATCACTGGCGAGATGGCCTTTAAAAAACATAGTATACGTATGATTCCGCCTTGCCATTTGTATGGTCAATACACTGATTCTAAATCCACACAATACTGCGTTGTCCGCAAACAGCAACTGACCGTTATAGAATTACTGGTGCAATAAGGGATACATTTTTGGGCATTGACGCAAAATAACCTCTAAATTACAAATGAGATTAATGACAGCAATATATATAAATAAAGTTTTAGTTGATTATGTAACATCAATGATGAAAGCCAAACGATTAGATATGTTTTAAGGTGCACAAGAGTACTTCATTTATATAGTTTTTCTCATACCATGAAACAAATTGATCATCTTTGGACCGCGTGCTTTGTCTGACGAAACAGGGTTAATGGGAGCGTTAAATAAAAAAGAAAGACCTCTAATTCATACGATCATCGAAATTATATCAAGCGCATGTGAAATTGTTTGTTCTCATATACTTGTATAAAAAGTTTTAATTTATCTTGAATAAGTTTTTGTTTATTATTAAAATAAAAATCGTATGACTATAAGCTAGATACATAGTATTATTCAGTGAAAGACAACTCCTGGACGCTGCTGGAGTCCCGACAATACTTTAGTATGAAAGCCTTGAGTTTGCAATGGTTACAAGGAAGAAAAAAGGACGTTATAAATTTATGGAAGCCCGTGCATATCAATTATCTTGAACCATTTTTCAAGTTGTTTGCAGAAATGCATTTTAGATACCACATCGGTTACCATTAGCGATGCCATTTGAAAATAACTATAGTCTACTTTCAATACTATTTATTGAAGGAAAATAAACATCTTCATATATAACTTAAAGACTGCGATGTTTTCGGATTTTGTACAACCAAAAAGCTTGTTAAAAGTTGTTTTGAATTTGACAAAGAGAGAGAAAGAAAGAGATTTTAGAAGTATTTTTGAAATTGAATATTAGACAGAAACATTATTTCATTGCATAGACTAGCCAGGCGATCATCTATATTGAATCAATGATAGATGGTACATGTTACTAACAGAAATATAAGATTTAAAAGAATTTCTTTATGAAAATATTTTCTCATAAAATAAGAAAACATCGATCAATTATGTTTTTGGCAAATGACTATTCGTGATAGCACTGTAAAGAAATAAATATCAACTAAAAGCTTGTTAAACAAATTTCTTGTTTTCGTTTGTTCTAGTAATTGTTTCCACTTTATAACTGTGATATGTACTCTTCCATTCCAAAGTGTGAATCAATCATCACAGCGAGGCCAGAGGAACTTCCGTGAGTGCCTAATTAAGTGCTTACTCAGTGTCAGTAGGGGATTTATCTGAATACTGTTGAATTTTAGTCGCATCGACAGGATGACACGAGCCAATCAGGAAGCTAATTGTCACCAACCGATCACATATATAAAAGGTGCTGACATTACGGTACTTTAAACAGACTGAATATGGAGATGGATAACGATTTTAGGGACATGGAAAGCCATAATTTACGGGATGCAGAAAAAAACGCAAGTTTATATCGTAATACACCAAGACTCCGAAAGAAAAAAGGGCAGCTGATATTCCTGTTACAAAATTTCATGATTTGTACAGACCAACAGGAGAAATCTTAGGAAATGGTGCTATTGATTCAGTGCAGACATTTATAAATATTTCCAACAGCAAAGAATATGCTGTAAAGATCATTAAAAACAACACGATCCGATCCAGCAGCAAAGTCTTCAAAGAAATAGAAATATACAACTTATGTCAAGGTCAGGAGAACATCTTACAGCTTTATGAATACTTTGAAGAAGAAGGTCGATTTTATTTGGTCTTTGACAAGATGTTGGGAGGAACCTTGTTTGACAATATTGAGAGAAGGGGTCATCTGACTGAGACAGAAGCCAGTTTAATAGTGAAATGCATCACACGAGCCTTGGATTTCCTCCACAATAAAGGAATAGTCCACAGGGATCTAAAGCTAGAAAACATATTGTGTGAAAAGAAAGAAATATTCCCAATACGAATATGTGATTTTGACTTGGCAAGTGGTGTGCCTGTTGAAAGCCAGAAGGATATGTGTACCACGCCAGATCTCCTGACGCCAGTCGGCACAGCAGATTATATGGCTCCTGAAGTTGTTGAAGTTTGGCTTGGTGAATCCTTATCCTATGACAAGAAATGTGATCTCTGGAGCCTGGGAATAATCATGTACATCACGCTGTGCGGTTACCATCCATTTTATGGCGACTGTGGAGGTGGTTGTGGGTGGAACAGTGATGTGATGTGTCGGGACTGCCAGGACATGCTTTTCAGCAGCATCAAAAATGATGATTATGAGTTTCCAGAAAACGATTGGAGTGTAATCTCAGACAGTGCCAAAGACCTCATTCGTCACTTGCTGGTGCGAGATCCACGCAAGCGTTATTCTACCGAGCAGGTCTTGAACCACCCCTGGGTATCTTGCCCACCGGCTGCTACTTCTCTTGCTGCACCAACAATGCTTTCTAGGAATAGCAGTACCAAGGATTTGGAGCCATTTGCTGAGACTGCTATTTCAATCAACCGCATGCTGCAGCAGCATCTAATTATTCACAAGCCGCCAAGTTATGCTTATAATGACGAAAATGAGGGAAAAGAAAACGATGAAATCAATTCTGAAGAAATTGTAGTACCACCATTGAAATTGTCCCCATCTGCTTCCAGCTTGACAAAACATCGGTCAAGTTTGGTGGCCGGAACCAATGTTCGTTCAACAGAATTCGATAGTGGCTGTACACTGCCGGGCATCAGTCATTCACAGGACGAATAGTTATTTAGTGATATTTTCATCTGAGTAACTTTTATTTTGAAAATAATTACAAACACGTGACTAACTTTGCTACATCAAGTTTACGATAAGGACTGTTTGTTCAAAATATGCTGCCTTTGATGAAAAGTTTAGGATTTGTTCTGATTTTCATCAATCCAGATTGTCTTGTTTCGAAGAGTACATTTTAAGAGTGGGTGGGTGGGATTATACAACCTAAAGAGTTTTCATCTCTTATAATGTAGATGAAACAAATTGTCCGGAGTATATATGTGCATATATCACTTTCGTTGAATTGTTGCTAAAATGTAATTGACTTTTATTCTGTAAAATGCTGATTGTTGTAATAAAATACGACTGAATTTTATATGATCGTTAATACCAATTCATGGTTCTGAATGTCTTTGAAAGGAGAGATTATTCAGTATTTGTGTTAATAATCAACGAGTGCTTTGATTTTATAATTGTGCTGTTATTCATGAATGAGGTTGGTGGAATGTAAAATGTTCTCTGATGCTTAAAATGACGTGTCAAAATAGTGATATTTTATATCTAAAGTGCCAGTATATCACCAGGTGTTAATATGTAAATCTTACTCAGTTTGATTTCTAATATTTCTTCATTAACTAAATTCATACTAGCATCTTGATTTTTTCTTCAGTGTATTTCGCAATTATATTTCATTCTCATTTATCGGACACTTGTAAGTTATAACAAATAGATATATTGGAGAATTGCATTTTTTAATAAAAAGTCCCATTTCTATGAAATATTGTTTTCCTTTGTGAAATTAAATTTTGTATTAGATGTGATTTGTAATTTTCAATAATCTCTCTCTCTGTCTATCTATCTATCAGAAAAATTATATTAGAAGAAACGAAACAACTCAGCTATGTACACATGTACAAATTTCTACCCCAAATTTCAATTTTTAGTTTTAACATACCCAATAAATCGAAACTCATTTGATACTTGGGAAATATATGTAGCTACTAAATTTCTGACTCACGCTTAAACAGATTTGTTCCGTTTAATTGGTAGTGTTGTGGTTTGAGCTGTGAAATAAGGATTCGGAAAATGTCCCCAAGGCATACGTGCTTAAAACAACACTTGACACAAGCGGCGACATGGATTAAGTCTGACAATAGGATAATCTGAAATGTTTGCACGATTCAAAGGAACTAACTGTTATGGCTAATTACATTGAATAAATAATTACATGTTTATTGGTGAGCCATTTACTAAATACCGTGCTTATGTGCTGATTATCTACTTGTGATTGATGCTATTCTTTTGTAGACATGATGAACAGAATATTGTTTACTTGTTCTTTTAAAAACTAAACTATCAGAGCTTTATTAAACAGACATGATATCGCTTTTGATGCTTTGAGGATGCAGACCGACAAAGAAGTTTTCTAAAAATCAGATTCACTCAAATGATTTTCGGCAGATAATTATCATTGCATACATATATTTAAGTATAGTTTGTCTTTCCACACAACAATGTTTGCATGCAGTGCTACGGGTGAGATATAGAAACCACCTGTAATTGGTAATTCTCACAAGCTCCGCTGCTTTAAGGACATTACACTTTTCATAAAGGGGTCCCAAACTGAGAGTTAAGGCTCAAAGTAGAACAAAAGTTTGGAGTAAAAGTTTTGAAGGAAAGGAATGACCACCGTCTGGGGCTTTCCTTCAGTATTTACATGAGTTAGGCTGCTGTACATGTCGGAGGAGGCCAGGAGGGTGCCTCTTTTTACATACATTATGGGATTTGGTATCAAATTATGGTATAGATGATGCCATCAGTTTCGTAACTGTAGCAGGTGTGGTACCACGGGCCTCCCACCAACGGATTGTCCATAACCGGTACAACAACAAGAAAACATGCCTCAAAACTCAGTAATGATTGATGAAATGGCCTATGATCGTCAGAGGGTTCCAGATCCTGGGGGAGAGATGGAACAGATCTCAGGAAACCCACCCCACTGAAATGCCGCAACATCGAACCAGGTCATACTGGGTATGCAGTGCGAAATTGAGGTTGGAAGCTCAAACGGTCCTAAAACTTCTCAATCCACGTCCACATAATGGACTAGTTATACAAATACGAGTGCACGTGAGAAGAAGGGGGCAAAGGGTAAAAAAGGAAAACAACAAAGCAAACGAAACACAAAAACCTACCACCCCATATTTATTTATGGAAGAACCAAGTTTCTAGCATAAAACAAATCCGCTCATCGTGTCTAAAATAATAGTGAGCGAGAGTGAGGAGGTTGAGAGCCCTCAACACACAAATTTTCCACTGTCAATTTTACTATATGTTATTGCAATTGAAACATTATATAAGAATATTGAAAATAATAGCAATTAATTGGAAATTGGCGGGCAAATGACCCAGGAGCTCCCCCAAATTGAATCAAACAACAAGTGAAGGCTTTAGGAATATTTTATGGAAAGAATTTAGACGAACTTAATTACAACCAAATATTAAAGAAAGTTGAGGAACAGATAGAAATTTGGTCATAGGTTCTCTAAACCTAATGGAATTCTTACAAGCCTATAAGACCTACATTTATTGCCAAATTGATTATGTAACACAAAAATAGATTTGATAGAACCAATGATAAACATTCTTTTCTTTTCATGAAATCCTTATTTAATATGTACATGTTGAAATGTGAAAGTGACACAGATACCCTTATATGCATCCATATTAGACATATCCGCTCACGCGTACCCTCATATACACACACATACTTACACACACACACACACTTACTGCTCACACATACGTTGTAAAACGCTGATACTAATTTTACATAATACGTAAGTTTCTAGCTAACGTATAGGCGAGGAATTTATAATAATAAATTATTTTACGTCTACTTATCAATTAACATAATAACTTTACATAGAATTTAAAACAAATGAAATTACTATTCAAGTTTTAAATTTAGAGATATAGTATTGATTGAAATACAAAGTGTATACAAAGGTCATGTTAAAAGGATAGACAAGGTAAAGTACAGAAAAAGCTCGTGCGAAAAGAAGAGATAGTGTTAACACGTGCGGCTTGGGGTATTCTTGAATTAACGTGTTGACCGGTAAACGTGGGTTGAAACATGCAGGCAAAAAGACGGTGTACTAAAGAATCAGGAGATTAGAGAAGGATACATAATTGGATATATTTAAAGAAAAAGGTAAGTAGTGAGTATTATTCTAGACTTATGCCACTTACTATTTAACAAATTTAAAGAGAACATAATAACCCAGCTAGACACCATTTGTCAATAAAGTGAAGAAGGTTAAGTCTGGAAATGTCAGCTCTGATTCTACATTTTAGGCAAGAGAGAAAGAAGAATAGCAAGGTGTTACTGGTTACCACTTCTTTATGATAATATGCATGGATACATTTAATCCATATAGCATATTTGTATCCAGCGCATAATAAAAGCCACAAGTCCGCGATTTCAGGTTCCGGAAACAAGGCCCCATAGAAAAAACTTAGGATAAGACCAAATTTAAGGAATGTAAAAAGTACCGAAGGAGTTTCGAGAGTGTTTTTCAGCCATTTAATTATGAGCTGTTGTAAAGCGAGTATTAAATTGCATTCGAAAATTAAATGGTCAGTGATTTCAGTCCCACCGCAAAAAAAAGTGCATAACTTGAATTAGGGAATATTTTTAAAAAATATGTGTTTTACAGGTAAAATGTCGTGTATGATTTTAAAACACACATATCTAGTGATGGTGTATAGGAATTTATTTTGCAGGTGTTTTTTGTTGTTGAAATATTGGGGGAGTTTAAGTCATATAATTTGGTTATTTTGGGTTCAAGAAGGTGACTTTGTAGTTGTCGTTGATATAATATTTTTGTAGGGTCTTAACCAAAACTGAGACCAGGATTATTTTATGAATTGAGATTGAAATATAAATTATTCTGTTTATATGGATCCGTAGAATACGTTATATCCAACGGGATCTTCTTATATAAACCGCAAAATGAAGTGGGACTGGGACTATGCTATTTGCATCACAAACACACAATATATATTTTAAGTAGAATAAGGCACAGTTGTTCGTTACGAAGAAAACTTAGGAGTATCCGTCATTGAATCAGGGTATGAATGTTCAATCCTGGAACAATATAATACAAGAAAAAGACACGAGTTCGCACCTATCGGTAGTTCCAACCATGCTAGTTTATCTTAATTGCGTCTGCTAATTTCCACCTTCAGCCAGTGGTAATCAAGAATAGTTCAATTTTCAAAACTGCTCGGCACACTTCGTTCAGTATGAGACATCTTGGAGAAAATTCAATAATTGTTCGCCGATTTTGACGTTTGGACAACTAATGGCAGGCAGTACCGTTTGCATTCGAATAGTCTTGGATTTCACCAGTGAACGAAAGGTAAGATCCGAACAACATCGAGTGCGCAGTTTTTCGGATCTTACCTTTCGGTCAATCGTGAAAAATGAACTCTTCTTGATTACGACTGGCTTACGTTGGAGATTAGCAGACGCTATTAGGATAAACTAACAGAGTCGGACCTACCGAGCGGTGGGGACTCGTGTCTTCCCTTGTGTTATATTGTTACAGGTTAGAAGCGTCATCCTTTGATTCATGGACGAATACTCCTAATTTTCACTGTAACGAACCCCTTTAGAATAAGGCACTTTACAGATAATACCCAGTATACCTGGGAGGCCGTATACATTTATTTGTACCGATACCTATGTAAGCACAATCGGAGACTAGTAATCGGAATCTATATTGGGATGGAATACGGAAGAGATGGGAAGCTATCTCGTCTGCTTTTAACAAAGCGTGATGTTTATTCACCTACATGACGTTTGGATCACTGGCGAGATGGCCTTTAAAAAACATAGTATACGTATGATTCCGCCTTGCCATTTGTATGGTCAATACACTGATTCTAAATCCACACAATACTGCGTTGTCCGCAAACAGCAACTGACCGTTATAGAATTACTGGTGCAATAAGGGATACATTTTTGGGCATTGACGCAAAATAACCTCTAAATTACAAATGAGATTAATGACAGCAATATATATAAATAAAGTTTTAGTTGATTATGTAACATCAATGATGAAAGCCAAACGATTAGATATGTTTTAAGGTGCACAAGAGTACTTCATTTATATAGTTTTTCTCATACCATGAAACAAATTGATCATCTTTGGACCGCGTGCTTTGTCTGACGAAACAGGGTTAATGGGAGCGTTAAATAAAAAAGAAAGACCTCTAATTCATACGATCATCGAAATTATATCAAGCGCATGTGAAATTGTTTGTTCTCATATACTTGTATAAAAAGTTTTAATTTATCTTGAATAAGTTTTTGTTTATTATTAAAATAAAAATCGTATGACTATAAGCTAGATACATAGTATTATTCAGTGAAAGACAACTCCTGGACGCTGCTGGAGTCCCGACAATACTTTAGTATGAAAGCCTTGAGTTTGCAATGGTTACAAGGAAGAAAAAAGGACGTTATAAATTTATGGAAGCCCGTGCATATCAATTATCTTGAACCATTTTTCAAGTTGTTTGCAGAAATGCATTTTAGATACCACATCGGTTACCATTAGCGATGCCATTTGAAAATAACTATAGTCTACTTTCAATACTATTTATTGAAGGAAAATAAACATCTTCATATATAACTTAAAGACTGCGATGTTTTCGGATTTTGTACAACCAAAAAGCTTGTTAAAAGTTGTTTTGAATTTGACAAAGAGAGAGAAAGAAAGAGATTTTAGAAGTATTTTTGAAATTGAATATTAGACAGAAACATTATTTCATTGCATAGACTAGCCAGGCGATCATCTATGTTGAATCAATGATAGATGGTACATGTTACTAACAGAAATATAAGATTTAAAAGAATTTCTTTATGAAAATATTTTCTCATAAAATAAGAAAACATCGATCAATTATGTTTTTGGCAAATGACTATTCGTGATAGCACTGTAAAGAAATAAATATCAACTAAAAGCTTGTTAAACAAATTTCTTGTTTTCGTTTGTTCTAGTAATTGTTTCCACTTTATAACTGTGATATGTACTCTTCCATTCCAAGGTGTGAATCAATCATCACAGCGAGGCCAGAGGAACTTCCGTGAGTGCCTAATTAAGTGCTTACTCAGTGTCAGTAGGGGATTTATCTGAATACTGTTGAATTTTAGTCGCATCGACAGGATGACACGAGCCAATCAGGAAGCTAATTGTCACCAACCGATCACATATATAAAAGGTGCTGACATTACGGTACTTTAAACAGACTGAATATGGAGATGGATAACGATTTTAGGGACATGGAAAGCCATAATTTACGGGATGCAGAAAAAAACGCAAGTTTAAATCGTAATACACCAAGACTCCGAAAGAAGACAAAAAGGGCAGCTGATATTCCTGTTACAAAATTTCATGATTTGTACAGACCAACAGGAGAAATCTTAGGAAATGGTGCTATTGAATCAGTGCAGACATTTATAAATATTTCCAACAGCAAAGAATATGCTGTAAAGATCATTAAAAACAACACGATCCGATCCAGCAGCAAAGTCTTCAAAGAAATAGAAATATACAACTTATGTCAAGGTCAGGAGAACATCTTACAGCTTTATGAATACTTTGAAGAAGAAGGTCGATTTTATTTGGTCTTTGACAAGATGTTGGGAGGAACCTTGTTTGACAATATTGAGAGAAGGGGTCATCTGACTGAGACAGAAGCCAGTTTAATAGTGAAATGCATCACACGAGCCTTGGATTTCCTCCACAATAAAGGAATAGTCCACAGGGATCTAAAGCTAGAAAACATATTGTGTGAAAAGAAAGAAATATTCCCAATACGAATATGTGATTTTGACTTGGCAAGTGGTGTGCCTGTTGAAAGCCAGAAGGATATGTGTACCACGCCAGATCTCCTGACGCCAGTCGGCACAGCAGATTATATGGCTCCTGAAGTTGTTGAAGTTTGGCTTGGTGAATCCTTATCCTATGACAAGAAATGTGATCTCTGGAGCCTGGGAATAATCATGTACATCACGCTGTGCGGTTACCATCCATTTTATGGCGACTGTGGAGGTGGTTGTGGGTGGAACAGTGATGTGATGTGTCGGGACTGCCAGGACATGCTTTTCAGCAGCATCAAAAATGATGATTATGAGTTTCCAGAAAACGATTGGAGTGTAATCTCAGACAGTGCCAAAGACCTCATTCGTCACTTGCTGGTGCGAGATCCACGCAAGCGTTATTCTACCGAGCAGGTCTTGAACCACCCCTGGGTATCTTGCCCACCGGCTGCTACTGCTCTTGCTGCACCAACAATGCTTTCTAGGAATAGCAGTACCAAGGATTTGGAGCCATTTGCTGAGACTGCTATTTCAATCAACCGCATGCTGCAGCAGCATCTAATTATTCACAAGCCGCCAAGTTATGCTTATAATGACGAAAATGAGGGAAAAGAAAACGATGAAATCAATTCTGAAGAAATTGTAGTACCACCATTGAAATTGTCCCCATCTGCTTCCAGCTTGACAAAACATCGGTCAAGTTTGGTGGCCGGAACCAATGTTCGTTCAACAGAATTCGATAGTGGCTGTACACTGCCGGGCATCAGTCATTCACAGGACGAATAGTTATTTAGTGATATTTTCATCTGAATAACTTTTATTTTGAAAATAATTACAAACACGTGACTAACTTTGCTACATCAAGTTTACGATAAGGACTGTTTGTTCAAAATATGCTGCCTTTGATGAAAAGTTTAGGATTTGTTCTGATTTTCATCAATCCAGATTGTCTTGTTTCGAAGAGTACATTTTAAGAGTGGGTGGGTGGGATTATACAACCTAAAGAGTTTTCATCTCTTATAATGTAGATGAAACAAATTGTCCGGAGTATATATGTGCATATATCACTTTCGTTGAATTGTTGCTAAAATGTAATTGACTTTTATTCTGTAAAATGCTGATTGTTGTAATAAAATACGACTGAATTTTATATGATCGTTAATACCAATTCATGGTTCTGAATGTCTTTGAAAGGAGAGATTATTCAGTATTTGTGTTAATAATCAACGAGTGCTTTGATTTTATAATTGTGCTGTTATTCATGAATGAGGTTGGTGGAATGTAAAATGTTCTCTGATGCTTAAAATGACGTGTCAAAATAGTGATATTTTATATCTAAAGTGCCAGTATATCACCAGGTGTTAATATGTAAATCTTACTCAGTTTGATTTCTAATATTTCTTCATTAACTAAATTCATACTAGCATCTTGATTTTTTCTTCAGTGTATTTCGCAATTATATTTCATTCTCATTTATCGGACACTTGTAAGTTATAACAAATAGATATTTGGAAAATTGCATTTTTTAATAAAAAGTCCCATTTCTATGAAATATTGTTTTCCTTTGTGAAATTAAATTTTGTATTAGATGTGATTTGTAATTTTCAATAATCTCTCTCTCTGTCTATCTATCTATCAGAAAAATTATATTAGAAGAAACGAAACAACTCAGCTATGTACACATGTACAAATTTCTACCCCAAATTTCAATTTTTAGTTTTAACATACCCAATAAATCGAAACTCATTTGATACTTGGGAAATATATGTAGCTACTAAATTTCTGACTCACGCTTAAACAGATTTGTTCCGTTTAATTGGTAGTGTTGTGGTTTGAGCTGTGAAATAAGGATTCGGAAAATGTCCCCAAGGCATACGTGCTTAAAACAACACTTGACACAAGCGGCGACATGGATTAAGTCTGACAATAGGATAATCTGAAATGTTTGCACGATTCAAAGGAACTAACTGTTATGGCTAATTACATTGAATAAATAATTACATGTTTATTGGTGAGCCATTTACTAAATACCGTGCTTATGTGCTGATTATCTACTTGTGATTGATGCTATTCTTTTGTAGACATGATGAACAGAATATTGTTTACTTGTTCTTTTAAAAACTAAACTATCAGAGCTTTATTAAACAGACATGATATCGCTTTTGATGCTTTGAGGATGCAGACCGACAAAGAAGTTTTCTAAAAATCAGATTCACTCAAATGATTTTCGGCAGATAATTATCATTGCATACATATATTTAAGTATAGTTTGTCTTTCCACACAACAATGTTTGCATGCAGTGCTACGGGTGAGATATAGAAACCACCTGTAATTGGTAATTCTCACAAGCTCCGCTGCTTTAAGGACATTACACTTTTCATAAAGGGGTCCCAAACTGAGAGTTAAGGCTCAAAGTAGAACAAAAGTTTGGAGTAAAAGTTTTGAAGGAAAGGAATGACCACCGTCTGGGGCTTTCCTTCAGTATTTACATGAGTTAGGCTGCTGTACATGTCGGAGGACGCCAGGAGGGTGCCTCTTTTTACATACATTATGGGATTTGGTATCAAATCATGGTATAGATGATGCCATCAGTTTCGTAACTGTAGCAGGTGTGGTACCACGGGCCTTCCACCAACGGATTGTCCATAACCGGTACAACAACAAGAAAACATGCCTCAAAACTCAGTAATGATTGATGAAATGGCCTATGATCGTCAGAGGGTTCCAGATCCTGGGGGAGAGATGGAACAGATCTCAGGAAACCCACCCCACTGAAATGCCGCAACATCGAACCAGGTCATACTGGGTATGCAGTGCGAAATTGAGGTTGGAAGCTCAAACGGTCCTAAAACTTCTCAATCCACGTCCACATAATGGACTAGTTATACAAATACGAGTGCACGTGAGAAGAAGGGGGCAAAGGGTAAAAAAGGAAAACAACAAAGCAAACGAAACACAAAAACCTACCACCCCATATTTATTTATGGAAGAACCAAGTTTCTAGCATAAAACAAATCCGCTCATCGAGTCTAAAATGATAGTGAGCGAGAGTGAGGAGGTTGAGAGCCCTCAACACACAAATTTTCCACTGTCAATTTTACTATATGTTATTGCAATTGAAACATTATATAAGAATATTGAAAATAATAGCAATTAATTGGAAATTGGCGGGCAAATGACCCAGGAGCTCCCCCAAATTGAATCAAACAACAAGTGAAGGCTTTAGGAATATTTTATGGAAAGAATTTAGACGAACTTAATTACAACCAAATATTAAAGAAAGTTGAGGAACAGATAGAAATTTGGTCATAGGTTCTCTAAACCTAATGGAATTCTTACAAGCCTATAAGACCTACATTTATTGCCAAATTGATTATGTAACACAAAAATAGATTTGATAGAACCAATGATAAACATTCTTTTCTTTTCATGAAATCCTTATTTAATATGTACATGTTGAAATGTGCAAGTGACACAGATACTCCTATATGCACCCATATTAGACATATCCGCTCACCCGTACCCTCATATACACACACATACTTACACACACACACACACTTACTGCTCATACATACGTTGTAAAACGCTGATACTAATTTTACATAATACGTAAGTTTCTAGCTAACGTATAGGCGAGGAATTTATAAATAATAAATTATTTTACGTCTACTTATCAATTAACATAATAACTTTACATAGAATTTAAAACAAATGAAATTACTATTCAAGTTTTAAATTTAGAGATATAGTATTGATTGAAATACAAAGTGTATACAAAATTGTATAAGCGTGAAAGGTCATGTTAAAAGGATAGACAAGGTAAAGTACAGAAAAAGCTCGTGCGAAAAGAAGAGATAGTGTTAACACGTGCGGCTTGGGGTATTCTTGAATTAACGTGTTGACCGGTAAACGTGGGTTGAAACATGCAGGCAAAAAGACGGTGTACTAAAGAATCAGGAGATTAGAAAAGGATACATAATTGGATATATTTAAAGAAAAAGGTAAGTAGTGAGTATTATTCTAGACTTATGCCACTTACTATTTAACAAATTTAAAGAGAACATAATAACCCAGCTAGACACCATTTGTCAATAAAGTGAAGAAGGTTAAGTCTGGAAATGTCAGCTCTGATTCTACATTTTAGGCAAGAGAGAAAGAAGAATAGCAAGGTGTTACTGGTTACCACTTCTTTATGATAATATGCATGGATACATTTAATCCATATAGCATATTTGTATCCAGCGCATAATAAAAGCCACAAGTCCGCGATTTCAGGTTCCGGAAACAAGGCCCCATAGAAGAAACTTAGGATAAGACCAAATTTAAGGAATGTAAAAAGTACCGAAGGAGTTTCGAGAGTTTTTTTCAGCCATTTAATTATGAGCTGTTGTAAAGCGAGTATTAAATTGCATTCGAAAATTAAATGGTCAGTGATTTCAGTCCCACCGCAAAAAAAAGTGCATAACTTGAATTAGGGAATATTTTTAAAAAATATGTGTTTTACAGGTAAAATGTCGTGTATGATTTTAAAACACACATATCTAGTGATGGTGTATAGGAATTTATTTTGCAGGTGTTTTTTGTTGTTGAAATATTGGGGGAGTTTAAGTCATATAATTTGGTTATTTTGGGTTCAAGAAGGTGACTTTGTAGTTGTCGTTGATATAATATTTTTGTAGGGTCTTAACCAAAACTGAGACCAGGATTATTTTATGAATTGAGATTGAAATATAAATTATTCTGTTTATATGGATCCGTAGAATACGTTATATCCAACGGGATCTTCTTATATAAACCGCAAAATGAAGTGGGACTGGGACTATGCTATTTGCATCACAAACACACAATATATATTTTAAGTAGAATAAGGCACAGTTGTTCGTTACGAAGAAAACTTAGGAGTATCCGTCATTGAATCAGGGTATGAATGTTCAATCCTGGAACAATATAATACAAGAAAAAGACACGAGTTCGCACCTATCGGTAGTTCCAACCATGCTAGTTTATCTTAATTGCGTCTGCTAATTTCCACCTTCAGCCAGTGGTAATCAAGAATAGTTCAATTTTCAAAACTGCTCGGCACACTTCGTTCAGTATGAGACATCTTGGAGAAAATTCAATAATTGTTCGCCGATTTTGACGTTTGGACAACTAATGGCAGGCAGTACCGTTTGCATTCGAATAGTCTTGGATTTCACCAGTGAACGAAAGGTAAGATCCGAACAACATCGAGTGCGCAGTTTTTCGGATCTTACCTTTCGGTCAATCGTGAAAAATGAACTCTTCTTGATTACGACTGGCTTACGTTGGAGATTAGCAGACGCTATTAGGATAAACTAACAGAGTCGGACCTACCGAGCGGTGGGGACTCGTGTCTTCCCTTGTGTTATATTGTTACAGGTTAGAAGCGTCATCCTTTGATTCATGGACGAATACTCCTAATTTTCACTGTAACGAACCCCTTTAGAATAAGGCACTTTACAGATAATACCCAGTATACCTGGGAGGCCGTATACATTTATTTGTACCGATACCTATGTAAGCACAATCGGAGACTAGTAATCGGAATCTATATTGGGATGGAATACGGAAGAGATGGGAAGCTATCTCGTCTGCTTTTAACAAAGCGTGATGTTTATTCACCTACATGACGTTTGGATCACTGGCGAGATGGCCTTTAAAAAACATAGTATACGTATGATTCCGCCTTGCCATTTGTATGGTCAATACACTGATTCTAAATCCACACAATACTGCGTTGTCCGCAAACAGCAACTGACCGTTATAGAATTACTGGTGCAATAAGGGATACATTTTTGGGCATTGACGCAAAATAACCTCTAAATTACAAATGAGATTAATGACAGCAATATATATAAATAAAGTTTTAGTTGATTATGTAACATCAATGATGAAAGCCAAACGATTAGATATGTTTTAAGGTGCACAAGAGTACTTCATTTATATAGTTTTTCTCATACCATGAAACAAATTGATCATCTTTGGACCGCGTGCTTTGTCTGACGAAACAGGGTTAATGGGAGCGTTAAATAAAAAAGAAAGACCTCTAATTCATACGATCATCGAAATTATATCAAGCGCATGTGAAATTGTTTGTTCTCATATACTTGTATAAAAAGTTTTAATTTATCTTGAATAAGTTTTTGTTTATTATTAAAATAAAAATCGTATGACTATAAGCTAGATACATAGTATTATTCAGTGAAAGACAACCCCTGGACGCTGCTGGAGTCCCGACAATACTTTAGTATGAAAGCCTTGAGTTTGCAATGGTTACAAGGAAAGAAAAAGGACGTTATAAATTTATGGAAGCCCGTGCATATGAATTACCTTGAACCATTTTTGAAGTTGTTTGCAGAAATGCATTTTAGATACCACATCGGTTACCATTAGCGATGCCATTTGAAAATAACTATAGTCTACTTTCAATACTATTTATTGAAGGAAAATAAACATCTTCATATATAACTTAAAGACTGCGATGTTTTCGGATTTTGTACAACCAAAAAGCTTGTTAAAAGTTGTTTTGAATTTGACAAAGAGAGAGAAAGAAAGAGATTTTAGAAGTATTTTTGAAATTGAATATTAGACAGAAACATTATTTCATTGCATAGACTAGCCAGGCGATCATCTATGTTGAATCAATGATAGATGGTACATGTTACTAACAGAAATATAAGATTTAAAAGAATTTCTTTATGAAAATATTTTCTCATAAAATAAGAAAACATCGATCAATTATGTTTTTGGCAAATGACTATTCGTGATAGCACTGTAAAGAAATAAATATCAACTAAAAGCTTGTTAAACAAATTTCTTGTTTTCGTTTGTTCTAGTAATTGTTTCCACTTTATAACTGTGATATGTACTCTTCCATTCCAAGGTGTGAATCAATCATCACAGCGAGGCCAGAGGAACTTCCGTGAGTGCCTAATTAAGTGCTTACTCAGTGTCAGTAGGGGATTTATCTGAATACTGTTGAATTTTAGTCGCATCGACAGGATGACACGAGCCAATCAGGAAGCTAATTGTCACCAACCGATCACATATATAAAAGGTGCTGACATTACGGTACTTTAAACAGACTGAATATGGAGATGGATAACGATTTTAGGGACATGGAAAGCCATAATTTACGGGATGCAGAAAAAAACGCAAGTTTAAATCGTAATACACCAAGACTCCGAAAGAAGACAAAAAGGGCAGCTGATATTCCTGTTACAAAATTTCATGATTTGTACAGACCAACAGGAGAAATCTTAGGAAATGGTGCTATTGATTCAGTGCAGACATTTATAAATATTTCCAACAGCAAAGAATATGCTGTAAAGATCATTAAAAACAACACGATCCGATCCAGCAGCAAAGTCTTCAAAGAAATAGAAATATACAACTTATGTCAAGGTCAGGAGAACATCTTACAGCTTTATGAATACTTTGAAGAAGAAGGTCGATTTTATTTGGTCTTTGACAAGATGTTGGGAGGAACCTTGTTTGACAATATTGAGAGAAGGGGTCATCTGACTGAGACAGAAGCCAGTTTAATAGTGAAATGCATCACACGAGCCTTGGATTTCCTCCACAATAAAGGAATAGTCCACAGGGATCTAAAGCTAGAAAACATATTGTGTGAAAAGAAAGAAATATTCCCAATACGAATATGTGATTTTGACTTGGCAAGTGGTGTGCCTGTTGAAAGCCAGAAGGATATGTGTACCACGCCAGATCTCCTGACGCCAGTCGGCACAGCAGATTATATGGCTCCTGAAGTTGTTGAAGTTTGGCTTGGTGAATCCTTATCCTATGACAAGAAATGTGATCTCTGGAGCCTGGGAATAATCATGTACATCACGCTGTGCGGTTACCATCCATTTTATGGCGACTGTGGAGGTGGTTGTGGGTGGAACAGTGATGTGATGTGTCGGGACTGCCAGGACATGTTTTCAGCAGCATCAAAAATGATGATTATGAGTTTCCAGAAAACGATTGGAGTGTAATCTCAGACAGTGCCAAAGACCTCATTCGTCACTTGCTGGTGCGAGATCCACGCAAGCGTTATTCTACCGAGCAGGTCTTGAACCACCCCTGGGTATCTTGCCCACCGGCTGCTACTGCTCTTGCTGCACCAACAATGCTTTCTAGGAATAGCAGTACCAAGGATTTGGAGCCATTTGCTGAGACTGCTATTTCAATCAACCGCATGCTGCAGCAGCATCTAATTATTCACAAGCTGCCAAGTTATGCTTATAATGACGAAAATGAGGGAAAAGAAAACGATGAAATCAATTCTGAAGAAATTGTAGTACCACCATTGAAATTGTCCCCATCTGCTTCCAGCTTGACAAAACATCGGTCAAGTTTGGTGGCCGGAACCAATGTTCGTTCAACAGAATTCGATAGTGGCTGTACACTGTCGGGCATCAGTCATTCACAGGACGAATAGTTATTTAGTGATATTTTCATCTGAATAACTTTTATTTTGAAAATAATTACAAACACGTGACTAACTTTGCTACATCAAGTTTGCTATAAGGATTGATTGTTCAAAATATGCTGCCTTTGATGCAAAGTTTAGGATTTGTTCTGATTTTCATCAATCCAGATTGTCTTGTTTCGAAGAGTACATTTTAAGAGTGGGTGGGTGGGATTAAACAACCTAAAGAGTTTTCATCTCTTATAATGTAGATAAAGCAAATTGTCCGGAGTATATATGTGCATATATCACTTTCGTTGAATTGTTGCTAAAATGTAATTGACTTTTATTCTGTAAAATGCTGATTGTTGTAATAAAATACGACTGAATTTTATATGATCGTTAATACCAATTCATGGTTCTGAATGTCTTTGAAAGGAGAGATTATTCAGTATTTGTGTTAATAATCAACGAGTGCTTTGATTTTATAATTGTGCTGTTATTCATGAATGAGGTTGGTGGAATGTAAAATGTTCTCTGATGCTTAAAATGACGTGTCAAAATAGTGATATTTTATATCTAAAGTGCCAGTATATCACCAGGTGTTAATATGTAAATCTTACTCAGTTTGATTTCTAATATTTCTTCATTAACTAAATTCATACTAGCATCTTGATTTTTTCTTCAGTGTATTTCGCAATTATATTTCATTCTCATTTATCGGACACTTGTAAGTTATAACAAATAGATATATTGGAGAATTGCATTTTTTAATAAAAAGTCCCATTTCTATGAAATATTGTTTTCCTTTGTGAAATTAAATTTTGTATTAGATGTGATTTGTAATTTTCAATAATCTCTCTCTCTCTCTGTCTATCTATCTATCAGAAAAATTATATTAGAAGAAACGAAACAACTCAGCTATGTACACATGTACAAATTTCTACCCCAAATTTCAATTTTTAGTTTTAACATACCCAATAAATCAAAACTCATTTGATACTTGGGAAATATATGTAGCTACTAAATTTCTGACTCACGCTTAAACAGATTTGTTCCGTTTAATTGGTAGTGTTGTGGTTTGAGCTGTGAAATAAGGATTCGGAAAATGTCCCCAAGGCATACGTGCTTAAAACAACACTTGACACAAGCGGCGACATGGATTAAGTCTGACAATAGGATAATCTGAAATGTTTGCACGATTCAAAGGAACTAACTGTTATGGCTAATTACATTGAATAAATAATTACATGTTTATTGGTGAGCCATTTGCTTATGTGCTGATTATCTATTTGTGATTGATGCTATTCTTTTGTAGACATGATGAACAGAATATTGTTTACTTGTTCTTTTAAAAACTAAACTATCAGAGCTTTATTAAACAGACATGATATCGCTTTTGATGCTTTGAGGATGCAGACCGACAAAGAAGTTTTCTAAAAATCAGATTCACTCAAATGATCTTCGGCAGATAATTATCATTGCATACATATATTTAAGTATAGTTTGTCTTTCCACACAACAATGTTTGCATGCAGTGCTACGGGTGAGATATAGAAACCACCTGTAATTGGTAATTCTCACAAGCTCCGCTGCTTTAAGGACATTACACTTTTCATAAAGGGGTCCCAAACTGAGAGTTAAGGTTCAAAGTAGAACAAAAGTTTGGAGTAAAAGTTTTGCAGGAAAGGAATGACCACCGTCTGGGGCTTTCCTTCAGTATTTACATGAGTTAGGCTGCTGTACATGTCCGAGGACGCCAGGAGGGTGCCTCTTTTTACATACATTATGGGATTTGGTATCAAATCATGGTATAGATGATGCCATCAGTTTCGTAACTGTAGCAGGTGTGGTACCACGGGCCTTCCACCAACGGATTGTCCATAACCGGTACAACAACAAGAAAACATGCCTCAAAACTCAGTAATGATTGATGAAATGGCCTATGATCGTCAGAGGGTTCCAGATCCTGGGGGAGAGATGGAACAGATCTCAGGAAACCCACCCCACTGAAATGCCGCAACATCGAACCAGGGCATACTGGGTATGCAGTGCGAAATTGAGGTTGGAAGCTCAAACGGCCCTAAAACTTCTCAATCCACGTCCACATAATGGACTAGTTATACAAATACGAGTGCACGTGAGAAGAAGGGGGCAAAGGGTAAAAAAGGAAAACAACAAAGCAAACGAAACACAAAAACCTACCACCCCATATTTATTTATGGAAGAACCAAGTTTCTAGCATAAAACAAATCCGCTCATCGAGTCTAAAATGATAGTGAGCGAGAGTGAGGAGGTTGAGAGCCCTCAACACACAAATTTTCCACTGTCAATTTTACTATATGTTATTGCAATTGAAACATTATATAAGAATATTGAAAATAATAGCAATTAATTGGAAATTGGCGGGCAAATGACCCAGGAGCTCCCCCAAATTGAATCAAACAACAAGTGAAGGCTTTAGGAATATTTTATGGAAAGAATTTAGACGAACTTAATTACAACCAAATATTAAAGAAAGTTGAGGAACAGATAGAAATTTGGTCATAGGTTCTCTAAACCTAATGGAATTCTTACAAGCCTATAAGACCTACATTTATTGCCAAATTGATTATGTAACACAAAAATAGATTTGATAGAACCAATGATAAACATTCTTTTCTTTTCATGAAATCCTTATTTAATATGTACATGTTGAAATGTGCAAGTGACACAGATACTCCTATATGCACCCATATTAGACATATCCGCTCACCCGTACCCTCATATACACACACATACTTACACACACACACACACACTTACTGCTCATACATACGTTGTAAAACGCTGATACTAATTTTACATAATACGTAAGTTTCTAGCTAACGTATAGGCGAGGAATTTATAATAATAAATTATTTTACGTCTACTTATCAATTAACATAATAACTTTACATAGAATTTAAAACAAATGAAATTACTATTCAAGTTTTAAATTTAGAGATATAGTATTGATTGAAATACAAAGTGTATACAAAATTGTATAAGCGTGAAAGGTCATGTTAAAAGGATAGACAAGGTAAAGTACAGAAAAAGCTCGTGCGAAAAGAAGAGATAGTGTTAACACGTGCGGCTTGGGGTATTCTTGAATTAACGTGTTGACCGGTAAACGTGGGTTGAAACATGCAGGCAAAAAGACGGTGTACTAAAGAATCAGGAGATTAGAAAAGGATACATAATTGGATATATTTAAAGAAAAAGGTAAGTAGTGAGTATTATTCTAGACTTATGCCACTTACTATTTAACAAATTTAAAGAGAACATAATAACCCAGCTAGACACCATTTGTCAATAAAGTGAAGAAGGTTAAGTCTGGAAATGTCAGCTCTGATTCTACATTTTAGGCAAGAGAGAAAGAAGAATAGCAAGGTGTTACTGGTTACCACTTCTTTATGATAATATGCATGGATACATTTAATCCATATAGCATATTTGTATCCAGCGCATAATAAAAGCCACAAGTCCGCGATTTCAGGTTCCGGAAACAAGGCCCCATAGAAGAAACTTAGGATAAGACCAAATTTAAGGAATGTAAAAAGTACCGAAGGAGTTTCGAGAGTTTTTTTCAGCCATTTAATTATGAGCTGTTGTAAAGCGAGTATTAAATTGCATTCGAAAATTAAATGGTCAGTGATTTCAGTCCCACCGCAAAAAAAAGTGCATAACTTGAATTAGGGAATATTTTTAAAAAATATGTGTTTTACAGGTAAAATGTCGTGTATGATTTTAAAACACACATATCTAGTGATGGTGTATAGGAATTTATTTTGCAGGTGTTTTTTGTTGTTGAAATATTGGGGGAGTTTAAGTCATATAATTTGGTTATTTTGGGTTCAAGAAGGTGACTTTGTAGTTGTCGTTGATATAATATTTTTGTAGGGTCTTAACCAAAACTGAGACCAGGATTATTTTATGAATTGAGATTGAAATATAAATTATAATGTTTATATGGATCCGTAGAATACGTTATATCCAACGGGATCTTCTTATATAAACCGCAAAATGAAGTGGGACTGGGACTATGCTATTTGCATCACAAACACACAATATATATTTTAAGTAGAATAAGGCACAGTTGTTCGTTACGAAGAAAACTTAGGAGTATCCGTCATTGAATCAGGGTATGAATGTTCAATCCTGTAACAATATAATACAAGAAAAAGACACGAGTTCGCACCTATCGGTAGTTCCAACCATGCTAGTTTATCTTAATTGCGTCTGCTAATTTCCACCTTCAGCCAGTGGTAATCAAGAATAGTTCAATTTTCAAAACTGCTCGGCACACTTCGTTCAGTATGAGACATCTTGGAGAAAATTCAATAATTGTTCGCCGATTTTGACGTTTGGACAACTAATGGCAGGCAGTGCCGTTTGCATTCGAATAGTCTTGGATTTCACCAGTGAACGAAAGGTAAGATCCGAACAACATCGAGTGCGCAGTTTTTCGGATCTTACCTTTCGGTCAATCGTGAAAAATGAACTCTTCTTGATTACGACTGGCTTACGTTGGAGATTAGCAGACGCTATTAGGATAAACTAACAGAGTCGGACCTACCGAGCGGTGGGGACTCGTGTCTTCCCTTGTGTTATATTGTTACAGGTTAGAAGCGTCATCCTTTGATTCATGGACGAATACTCCTAATTTTCACTGTAACGAACCCCTTTAGAATAAGGCACTTTACAGATAATACCCAGTATACCTGGGAGGCCGTATACATTTATTTGTACCGATACCTATGTAAGCACAATCGGAGACTAGTAATCGGAATCTATATTGGGATGGAATACGGAAGAGATGGGAAGCTATCTCGTCTGCTTTTAACAAAGCGTGATGTTTATTCACCTACATGACGTTTGGATCACTGGCGAGATGGCCTTTAAAAACATAGTATACGTATTATTCCGCCTTGCCATTTGTATGGTCAATACACTGATTCTAAATCCACACAATACTGCGTTGTCCGCAAACAGCAACTGACCGTTATAGAATTACTGGTGCAATAAGGGATACATTTTTGGGCATTGACGCAAAATAACCTCTAAATTACAAATGAGATTAATGACAGCAATATATATAAATAAAGTTTTAGTTGATTATGTAACATCAATGATGAAAGCCAAACGATTAGATATGTTTTAAGGTGCACAAGAGTACTTCATTTATATATTTTTTCTCATACCATGAAACAAATTGATCATCTTTGGACCGCGTGCTTTGTCTGACGAAACAGGGTTAATGGGAGCGTTAAATAAAAAAGAAAGACCTCTAATTCATACGATCATCGAAATTATATCAAGCGCATGTGAAATTGTTTGTTCTCATATACTTGTATAAAAAGTTTTAATTTATCTTGAATAAGTTTTTGTTTATTATTAAAATAAAAATCGTATGACTATAAGCTAGATACATAGTATTATTCAGTGAAAGACAACCCCTGGACGCTGCTGGAGTCCCGACAATACTTTTGTATGAAAGCCTTGAGTTTGCAATGGTTACAAGGAAGAAAAAAGGACGTTATAAATTTATGGAAGCCCGTGCATATCAATTATCTTGAACCATTTTTCAAGTTGTTTGCAGAAATGCATTTTAGATACCACATCGGTTACCATTAGCGATGCCATTTGAAAATAACTATAGTCTACTTTCAATACTATTTATTGAAGGAAAATAAACATCTTCATATATAACTTAAAGACTGCGATGTTTTCGGATTTTGTACAACCAAAAGGCTTGTTAAAAGTTGTTTTGAATTTGACAAAGAGAGAGAAAGAAAGAGATTTTAGAAGTATTTTTGAAATTGAATATTAGACAGAAACATTATTTCATTGCATAGACTAGCCAGGCGATCATCTATGTTGAATCAATGATAGATGGTACATGTTACTAACAGAAATATAAGATTTAAAAGAATTTCTTTATGAAAATATTTTCTCATAAAATAAGAAAACATCGATCAATTATGTTTTTGGCAAATGACTATTCGTGATAGCACTGTAAAGAAATAAATATCAACTAAAAGCTTGTTAAACAAATTTCTTGTTTTCGTTTGTTCTAGTAATTGTTTCCACTTTATAACTGTGATATGTACTCTTCCATTCCAAGGTGTGAATCAATCATCACAGCGAGGCCAGAGGAACTTCCGTGAGTGCCTAATTAAGTGCTTACTCAGTGTCAGTAGGGGATTTATCTGAATACTGTTGAATTTTAGTCGCATCGACAGGATGACACGAGCCAATCAGGAAGCTAATTGTCACCAACCGATCACATATATAAAAGGTGCTGACATTACGGTACTTTAAACAGACTGAATATGGAGATGGATAACGATTTTAGGGACATGGAAAGCCATAATTTACGGGATGCAGAAAAAAACGCAAGTTTAAATCGTAATACACCAAGACTCCGAAAGAAGACAAAAAGGGCAGCTGATATTCCTGTTACAAAATTTCATGATTTGTACAGACCAACAGGAGAAATCTTAGGAAATGGTGCTATTGATTCAGTGCAGACATTTATAAATATTTCCAACAGCAAAGAATATGCTGTAAAGATCATTAAAAACAACACGATCCGATCCAGCAGCAAAGTCTTCAAAGAAATAGAAATATACAACTTATGTCAAGGTCAGGAGAACATCTTACAGCTTTATGAATACTTTGAAGAAGAAGGTCGATTTTATTTGGTCTTTGACAAGATGTTGGGAGGAACCTTGTTTGACAATATTGAGAGAAGGGGTCATCTGACTGAGACAGAAGCCAGTTTAATAGTGAAATGCATCACACGAGCCTTGGATTTCCTCCACAATAAAGGAATAGTCCACAGGGATCTAAAGCTAGAAAACATATTGTGTGAAAAGAAAGAAATATTCCCAATACGAATATGTGATTTTGACTTGGCAAGTGGTGTGCCTGTTGAAAGCCAGAAGGATATGTGTACCACGCCAGATCTCCTGACGCCAGTCGGCACAGCAGATTATATGGCTCCTGAAGTTGTTGAAGTTTGGCTTGGTGAATCCTTATCCTATGACAAGAAATGTGATCTCTGGAGCCTGGGAATAATCATGTACATCACGCTGTGCGGTTACCATCCATTTTATGGCGACTGTGGAGGTGGTTGTGGGTGGAACAGTGATGTGATGTGTCGGGACTGCCAGGACATGCTTTTCAGCAGCATCAAAAATGATGATTATGAGTTTCCAGAAAACGATTGGAGTGTAATCTCAGACAGTGCCAAAGACCTCATTCGTCACTTGCTGGTGCGAGATCCACGCAAGCGTTATTCTACCGAGCAGGTCTTGAACCACCCCTGGGTATCTTGCCCACCGGCTGCTACTGCTCTTGCTGCACCAACAATGCTTTCTAGGAATAGCAGTACCAAGGATTTGGAGCCATTTGCTGAGACTGCTATTTCAATCAACCGCATGCTGCAGCAGCATCTAATTATTCACAAGCCGCCAAGTTATGCTTATAATGACGAAAATGAGGGAAAAGAAAACGATGAAATCAATTCTGAAGAAATTGTAGTACCACCATTGAAATTGTCCCCATCTGCTTCCAGCTTGACAAAACATCGGTCAAGT
Organism: Sinohyriopsis cumingii; assembly: GCA_028554795.2. NCBI lineage: Eukaryota > Metazoa > Mollusca > Bivalvia > Unionida > Unionidae > Sinohyriopsis > Sinohyriopsis cumingii. The sequence continues at coordinate 189,351 of JAPYKE020000193.1, read as the reverse complement.
TTGGTGGCCGGAACCAATGTTCGTTCAACAGAATTCGATAGTGGCTGTACACTGCCGGGCATCAGTCATTCACAGGACGAATAGTTATTTAGTGATATTTTCATCTGAATAACTTTTATTTTGAAAATAATTACAAACACGTGACTAACTTTGCTACATCAAGTTTACGATAAGGACTGTTTGTTCAAAATATGCTGCCTTTGATGAAAAGTTTAGGATTTGTTCTGATTTTCATCAATCCAGATTGTCTTGTTTCGAAGAGTACATTTTAAGAGTGGGTGGGTGGGATTATACAACCTAAAGAGTTTTCATCTCTTATAATGTAGATGAAACAAATTGTCCGGAGTATATATGTGCATATATCACTTTCGTTGAATTGTTGCTAAAATGTAATTGACTTTTATTCTGTAAAATGCTGATTGTTGTAATAAAATACGACTGAATTTTATATGATCGTTAATACCAATTCATGGTTCTGAATGTCTTTGAAAGGAGAGATTATTCAGTATTTGTGTTAATAATCAACGAGTGCTTTGATTTTATAATTGTGCTGTTATTCATGAATGAGGTTGGTGGAATGTAAAATGTTCTCTGATGCTTAAAATGACGTGTCAAAATAGTGATATTTTATATCTAAAGTGCCAGTATATCACCAGGTGTTAATATGTAAATCTTACTCAGTTTGATTTCTAATATTTCTTCATTAACTAAATTCATACTAGCATCTTGATTTTTTCTTCAGTGTATTTCGCAATTATATTTCATTCTCATTTATCGGACACTTGTAAGTTATAACAAATAGATATTTGGAAAATTGCATTTTTTAATAAAAAGTCCCATTTCTATGAAATATTGTTTTCCTTTGTGAAATTAAATTTTGTATTAGATGTGATTTGTAATTTTCAATAATCTCTCTCTCTGTCTATCTATCTATCAGAAAAATTATATTAGAAGAAACGAAACAACTCAGCTATGTACACATGTACAAATTTCTACCCCAAATTTCAATTTTTAGTTTTAACATACCCAATAAATCGAAACTCATTTGATACTTGGGAAATATATGTAGCTACTAAATTTCTGACTCACGCTTAAACAGATTTGTTCCGTTTAATTGGTAGTGTTGTGGTTTGAGCTGTGAAATAAGGATTCGGAAAATGTCCCCAAGGCATACGTGCTTAAAACAACACTTGACACAAGCGGCGACATGGATTAAGTCTGACAATAGGATAATCTGAAATGTTTGCACGATTCAAAGGAACTAACTGTTATGGCTAATTACATTGAATAAATAATTACATGTTTATTGGTGAGCCATTTACTAAATACCGTGCTTATGTGCTGATTATCTACTTGTGATTGATGCTATTCTTTTGTAGACATGATGAACAGAATATTGTTTACTTGTTCTTTTAAAAACTAAACTATCAGAGCTTTATTAAACAGACATGATATCGCTTTTGATGCTTTGAGGATGCAGACCGACAAAGAAGTTTTCTAAAAATCAGATTCACTCAAATGATTTTCGGCAGATAATTATCATTGCATACATATATTTAAGTATAGTTTGTCTTTCCACACAACAATGTTTGCATGCAGTGCTACGGGTGAGATATAGAAACCACCTGTAATTGGTAATTCTCACAAGCTCCGCTGCTTTAAGGACATTACACTTTTCATAAAGGGGTCCCAAACTGAGAGTTAAGGCTCAAAGTAGAACAAAAGTTTGGAGTAAAAGTTTTGAAGGAAAGGAATGACCACCGTCTGGGGCTTTCCTTCAGTATTTACATGAGTTAGGCTGCTGTACATGTCGGAGGACGCCAGGAGGGTGCCTCTTTTTACATACATTATGGGATTTGGTATCAAATCATGGTATAGATGATGCCATCAGTTTCGTAACTGTAGCAGGTGTGGTACCACGGGCCTTCCACCAACGGATTGTCCATAACCGGTACAACAACAAGAAAACATGCCTCAAAACTCAGTAATGATTGATGAAATGGCCTATGATCGTCAGAGGGTTCCAGATCCTGGGGGAGAGATGGAACAGATCTCAGGAAACCCACCCCACTGAAATGCCGCAACATCGAACCAGGTCATACTGGGTATGCAGTGCGAAATTGAGGTTGGAAGCTCAAACGGTCCTAAAACTTCTCAATCCACGTCCACATAATGGACTAGTTATACAAATACGAGTGCACGTGAGAAGAAGGGGGCAAAGGGTAAAAAAGGAAAACAACAAAGCAAACGAAACACAAAAACCTACCACCCCATATTTATTTATGGAAGAACCAAGTTTCTAGCATAAAACAAATCCGCTCATCGAGTCTAAAATGATAGTGAGCGAGAGTGAGGAGGTTGAGAGCCCTCAACACACAAATTTTCCTCTGTCAATTTTACTATATGTTATTGCAATTGAAACATTATATAAGAATATTGAAAATAATAGCAATTAATTGGAAATTGGCGGGCAAATGACCCAGGAGCTCCCCCAAATTGAATCAAACAACAAGTGAAAGCTTTAGGAATATTTTATGGAAAGAATTTAGACGAACTTAATTACAACCAAATATTAAAGAAAGTTGAGGAACAGATAGAAATTTGGTCATAGGTTCTCTAAACCTAATGGAATTCTTACAAGCCTATAAGACCTACATTTATTGCCAAATTGATTATGTAACACAAAAATAGATTTGATAGAACCAATGATAAACATTCTTTTCTTTTCATGAAATCCTTATTTAATATGTACATGTTGAAATGTGCAAGTGACACAGATACTCCTATATGCACCCATATTAGACATATCCGCTCACCCGTACCCTCATATACACACACATACTTACACACACACACACACACACACTTACTGCTCATACATACGTTGTAAAACGCTTATACTAATTTTACATAATACGTAAGTTTCTAGCTAACGTATAGGCGAGGAATTTATAATAATAAATTATTTTACGTCTACTTATCAATTAACATAATAACTTTACATAGAATTTAAAACAAATGAAATTACTATTCAAGTTTTAAATTTAGAGATATAGTATTGATTGAAATACAAAGTGTATACAAAATTGTATAAGCGTGAAAGGTCATGTTAAAAGGATAGACAAGGTAAAGTACAGAAAAAGCTCGTGCGAAAAGAAGAGATAGTGTTAACACGTGCGGCTTGGGGTATTCTTGAATTAACGTGTTGACCGGTAAACGTGGGTTGAAACATGCAGGCAAAAAGACGGTGTACTAAAGAATCAGGAGATTAGAAAAGGATACATAATTGGATATATTTAAAGAAAAAGGTAAGTAGTGAGTATTATTCTAGACTTATGCCACTTACTATTTAACAAATTTAAAGAGAACATAATAACCCAGCTAGACACCATTTGTCAATAAAGTGAAGAAGGTTAAGTCTGGAAATGTCAGCTCTGATTCTACATTTTAGGCAAGAGAGAAAGAAGAATAGCAAGGTGTTACTGGTTACCACTTCTTTATGATAATATGCATGGATACATTTAATCCATATAGCATATTTGTATCCAGCGCATAATAAAAGCCACAAGTCCGCGATTTCAGGTTCCGGAAACAAGGCCCCATAGAAGAAACTTAGGATAAGACCAAATTTAAGGAATGTAAAAAGTACCGAAGGAGTTTCGAGAGTTTTTTTCAGCCATTTAATTATGAGCTGTTGTAAAGTGAGTATTAAATTGCATTCGAAAATTAAATGGTCAGTGATTTCAGTCCCACCGCAAAAAAAAGTGCATAACTTGAATTAGGGAATATTTTTAAAAAATGTGTTTTACAGGTAAAATGTCGTGTATGATTTTAAAACACACATATCTAGTGATGGTGTATAGGAATTTATTTTGCAGGTGTTTCTTGTTGTTGAAATATTGGGGGAGTTTAAGTCATATAATTTGGTTATTTTGGGTTCAAGAAGGTGACTTTGTAGTTGTCGTTGATATAATATTTTTGTAGGGTCTTAACCAAAACTGAGACCAGGATTATTTTATGAATTGAGATTGAAATATAAATTATTCTGTTTATATGGATCCGTAGAATACGTTATATCCAACGGGATCTTCTTATATAAACCGCAAAATGAAGTGGGACTGGGACTATGCTATTTGCATCACAAACACACAATATATATTTTAAGTAGAATAAGGCACAGTTGTTCGTTACGAAGAAAACTTAGGAGTATCCGTCATTGAATCAGGGTATGAATGTTCAATCCTGTAGCAATATAATACAAGAAAAAGACACGAGTTCGCACCTATCGGTAGTTCCAACCATGCTAGTTTATCTTAATTGCGTCTGCTAATTTCCACCTTCAGCCAGTGGTAATCAAGAATAGTTCAATTTTCAAAACTGCTCGGCACACTTCGTTCAGTATGAGACATCTTGGAGAAAATTCAATAATTGTTCGCCGATTTTGACGTTTGGACAACTAATGGCAGGCAGTGCCGTTTGCATTCGAATAGTCTTGGATTTCACCAGTGAACGAAAGGTAAGATCCGAACAACATCGAGTGCGCAGTTTTTCGGATCTTACCTTTCGGTCAATCGTGAAAAATGAACTCTTCTTGATTACGACTGGCTTACGTTGGAGATTAGCAGACGCTATTAGGATAAACTAACAGAGTCGGACCTACCGAGCGGTGGGGACTCGTGTCTTCCCTTGTGTTATATTGTTACAGGTTAGAAGCGTCATCCTTTGATTCATGGACGAACACTCCTAATTTTCACTGTAACGAACCCCTTTAGAATAAGGCACTTTACAGATAATACCCAGTATACCTGGGAGGCCGTATACATTTATTTGTACCGATACCTATGTAAGCACAATCGGAGACTAGTAATCGGAATCTATATTGGGATGGAATACGGAAGAGATGGGAAGCTATCTCGTCTGCTTTTAACAAAGCGTGATGTTTATTCACCTACATGACGTTTGGATCACTGGCGAGATGGCCTTTAAAAACATAGTATACGTATTATTCCGCCTTGCCATTTGTATGGTCAATACACTGATTCTAAATCCACACAATACTGCGTTGTCCGCAAACAGCAACTGACCGTTATAGAATTACTGGTGCAATAAGGGATACATTTTTGGGCATTGACGCAAAATAACCTCTAAATTACAAATGAGATTAATGACAGCAATATATATAAATAAAGTTTTAGTTGATTATGTAACATCAATGATGAAAGCCAAACGATTAGATATGTTTTAAGGTGCACAAGAGTACTTCATTTATATATTTTTTCTCATACCATGAAACAAATTGATCATCTTTGGACCGCGTGCTTTGTCTGACGAAACAGGGTTAATGGGAGCGTTAAATAAAAAAGAAAGACCTCTAATTCATACGATCATCGAAATTATATCAAGCGCATGTGAAATTGTTTGTTCTCATATACTTGTATAAAAAGTTTTAATTTATCTTGAATAAGTTTTTGTTTATTATTAAAATAAAAATCGTATGACTATAAGCTAGATACATAGTATTATTCAGTGAAAGACAACCCCTGGACGCTGCTGGAGTCCCGACAATACTTTTGTATGAAAGCCTTGAGTTTGCAATGGTTACAAGGAAGAAAAAAGGACGTTATAAATTTATGGAAGCCCGTGCATATCAATTATCTTGAACCATTTTTCAAGTTGTTTGCAGAAATGCATTTTAGATACCACATCGGTTACCATTAGCGATGCCATTTGAAAATAACTATAGTCTACTTTCAATACTATTTATTGAAGGAAAATAAACATCTTCATATATAACTTAAAGACTGCGATGTGTTCGGATTTTGTACAACCAAAAGGCTTGTTAAAAGTTGTTTTGAATTTGACAAAGAGAGAGAAAGAAAGAGATTTTAGAAGTATTTTTGAAATTGAATATTAGACAGAAACATTATTTCATTGCATAGACTAGCCAGGCGATCATCTATGTTGAATCAATGATAGATGGTACATGTTACTAACAGAAATATAAGATTTAAAAGAATTTCTTTATGAAAATATTTTCTCATAAAATAAGAAAACATCGATCAATTATGTTTTTGGCAAATGACTATTCGTGATAGCACTGTAAAGAAATAAATATCAACTAAAAGCTTGTTAAACAAATTTCTTGTTTTCGTTTGTTCTAGTAATTGTTTCCACTTTATAACTGTGATATGTACTCTTCCATTCCAAGGTGTGAATCAATCATCACAGCGAGGCCAGAGGAACTTCCGTGAGTGCCTAATTAAGTGCTTACTCAGTGTCAGTAGGGGATTTATCTGAATACTGTTGAATTTTAGTCGCATCGACAGGATGACACGAGCCAATCAGGAAGCTAATTGTCACCAACCGATCACATATATAAAAGGTGCTGACATTACGGTACTTTAAACAGACTGAATATGGAGATGGATAACGATTTTAGGGACATGGAAAGCCATAATTTACGGGATGCAGAAAAAAACGCAAGTTTAAATCGTAATACACCAAGACTCCGAAAGAAGACAAAAAGGGCAGCTGATATTCCTGTTACAAAATTTCATGATTTGTACAGACCAACAGGAGAAATCTTAGGAAATGGTGCTATTGATTCAGTGCAGACATTTATAAATATTTCCAACAGCAAAGAATATGCTGTAAAGATCATTAAAAACAACACGATCCGATCCAGCAGCAAAGTCTTCAAAGAAATAGAAATATACAACTTATGTCAAGGTCAGGAGAACATCTTACAGCTTTATGAATACTTTGAAGAAGAAGGTCGATTTTATTTGGTCTTTGACAAGATGTTGGGAGGAACCTTGTTTGACAATATTGAGAGAAGGGGTCATCTGACTGAGACAGAAGCCAGTTTAATAGTGAAATGCATCACACGAGCCTTGGATTTCCTCCACAATAAAGGAATAGTCCACAGGGATCTAAAGCTAGAAAACATATTGTGTGAAAAGAAAGAAATATTCCCGATACGAATATGTGATTTTGACTTGGCAAGTGGTGTGCCTGTTGAAAGCCAGAAGGATATGTGTACCACGCCAGATCTCCTGACGCCAGTCGGCACAGCAGATTATATGGCTCCTGAAGTTGTTGAAGTTTGGCTTGGTGAATCCTTATCCTATGACAAGAAATGTGATCTCTGGAGCCTGGGAATAATCATGTACATCACGCTGTGCGGTTACCATCCATTTTATGGCGACTGTGGAGGTGGTTGTGGGTGGAACAGTGATGTGATGTGTCGGGACTGCCAGGACATGCTTTTCAGCAGCATCAAAAATGATGATTATGAGTTTCCAGAAAACGATTGGAGTGTAATCTCAGACAGTGCCAAAGACCTCATTCGTCACTTGCTGGTGCGAGATCCACGCAAGCGTTATTCTACCGAGCAGGTCTTGAACCACCCCTGGGTATCTTGCCCACCGGCTGCTACTGCTCTTGCTGCACCAACAATGCTTTCTAGGAATAGCAGTACCAAGGATTTGGAGCCATTTGCTGAGACTGCTATTTCAATCAACCGCATGCTGCAGCAGCATCTAATTATTCACAAGCCGCCAAGTTATGCTTATAATGACGAAAATGAGGGAAAAGAAAACGATGAAATCAATTCTGAAGAAATTGTAGTACCACCATTGAAATTGTCCCCATCTGCTTCCAGCTTGACAAAACATCGGTCAAGTTTGGTGGCCGGAACCAATGTTCGTTCAACAGAATTCGATAGTGGCTGTACACTGCCGGGCATCAGTCATTCACAGGACGAATAGTTATTTAGTGATATTTTCATCTGAATAACTTTTATTTTGAAAATAATTACAAACACGTGACTAACTTTGCTACATCAAGTTTACGATAAGGACTGTTTGTTCAAAATATGCTGCCTTTGATGAAAAGTTTAGGATTTGTTCTGATTTTCATCAATCCAGATTGTCTTGTTTCAAAGAGTACATTTTAAGAGTGGGTGGGTGGGATTATACAACCTAAAGAGTTTTCATCTCTTATAATGTAGATGAAACAAATTGTCCGGAGTATATATGTGCATATATCACTTTCGTTGAATTGTTGCTAAAATGTAATTGACTTTTATTCTGTAAAATGCTGATTGTTGTAATAAAATACGACTGAATTTTATATGATCGTTAATACCAATTCATGGTTCTGAATGTCTTTGAAAGGAGAGATTATTCAGTATTTGTGTTAATAATCAACGAGTGCTTTGATTTTATAATTGTGCTGTTATTCATGAATGAGGTTGGTGGAATGTAAAATGTTCTCTGATGCTTAAAATGACGTGTCAAAATAGTGATATTTTATATCTAAAGTGCCAGTATATCACCAGGTGTTAATATGTAAATCTTACTCAGTTTGATTTCTAATATTTCTTCATTAACTAAATTCATACTAGCATCTTGATTTTTTCTTCAGTGTATTTCGCAATTATATTTCATTCTCATTTATCGGACACTTGTAAGTTATAACAAATAGATATTTGGAAAATTGCATTTTTTAATAAAAAGTCCCATTTCTATGAAATATTGTTTTCCTTTGTGAAATTAAATTTTGTATTAGATGTGATTTGTAATTTTCAATAATCTCTCTCTCTGTCTATCTATCTATCAGAAAAATTATATTAGAAGAAACGAAACAACTCAGCTATGTACACATGTACAAATTTCTACCCCAAATTTCAATTTTTAGTTTTAACATACCCAATAAATCGAAACTCATTTGATACTTGGGAAATATATGTAGCTACTAAATTTCTGACTCACGCTTAAACAGATTTGTTCCGTTTAATTGGTAGTGTTGTGGTTTGAGCTGTGAAATAAGGATTCGGAAAATGTCCCCAAGGCATACGTGCTTAAAACAACACTTGACACAAGCGGCGACATGGATTAAGTCTGACAATAGGATAATCTGAAATGTTTGCACGATTCAAAGGAACTAACTGTTATGGCTAATTACATTGAATAAATAATTACATGTTTATTGGTGAGCCATTTACTAAATACCGTGCTTATGTGCTGATTATCTACTTGTGATTGATGCTATTCTTTTGTAGACATGATGAACAGAATATTGTTTACTTGTTCTTTTAAAAACTAAACTATCAGAGCTTTATTAAACAGACATGATATCGCTTTTGATGCTTTGAGGATGCAGACCGACAAAGAAGTTTTCTAAAAATCAGATTCACTCAAATGATTTTCGGCAGATAATTATCATTGCATACATATATTTAAGTATAGTTTGTCTTTCCACACAACAATGTTTGCATGCAGTGCTACGGGTGAGATATAGAAACCACCTGTAATTGGTAATTCTCACAAGCTCCGCTGCTTTAAGGACATTACACTTTTCATAAAGGGGTCCCAAACTGAGAGTTAAGGCTCAAAGTAGAACAAAAGTTTGGAGTAAAAGTTTTGAAGGAAAGGAATGACCACCGTCTGGGGCTTTCCTTCAGTATTTACATGAGTTAGGCTGCTGTACATGTCGGAGGACGCCAGGAGGGTGCCTCTTTTTACATACATTATGGGATTTGGTATCAAATCATGGTATAGATGATGCCATCAGTTTCGTAACTGTAGCAGGTGTGGTACCACGGGCCTTCCACCAACGGATTGTCCATAACCGGTACAACAACAAGAAAACATGCCTCAAAACTCAGTAATGATTGATGAAATGGCCTATGATCGTCAGAGGGTTCCAGATCCTGGGGGAGAGATGGAACAGATCTCAGGAAACCCACCCCACTGAAATGCCGCAACATCGAACCAGGTCATACTGGGTATGCAGTGCGAAATTGAGGTTGGAAGCTCAAACGGTCCTAAAACTTCTCAATCCACGTCCACATAATGGACTAGTTATACAAATACGAGTGCACGTGAGAAGAAGGGGGCAAAGGGTAAAAAAGGAAAACAACAAAGCAAACGAAACACAAAAACCTACCACCCCATATTTATTTATGGAAGAACCAAGTTTCTAGCATAAAACAAATCCGCTCATCGAGTCTAAAATAATAGTGAGCGAGAGTGAGGAGGTTGAGAGCCCTCAACACACAAATTTTCCACTGTCAATTTTACTATATGTTATTGCAATTGAAACATTATATAAGAATATTGAAAATAATAGCAATTAATTGGAAATTGGCGGGCAAATGACCCAGGAGCTCCCCCAAATTGAATCAAACAACAAGTGAAGGCTTTAGGAATATTTTATGGAAAGAATTTAGACGAACTTAATTACAACCAAATATTAAAGAAAGTTGAGGAACAGATAGAAATTTGGTCATAGGTTCTCTAAACCTAATGGAATTCTTACAAGCCTATAAGACCTACATTTATTGCCAAATTGATTATGTAACACAAAAATAGATTTGATAGAACCAATGATAAACATTCTTTTCTTTTCATGAAATCCTTATTTAATATGTACATGTTGAAATGTGCAAGTGACACAGATACTCCTATATGCACCCATATTAGACATATCCGCTCACCCGTACCCTCATATACACACACATACTTACACACACACACACACACACTTACTGCTCATACATACGTTGTAAAACGCTTATACTAATTTTACATAATACGTAAGTTTCTAGCTAACGTATAGGCGAGGAATTTATAATAATAAATTATTTTACGTCTACTTATCAATTAACATAATAACTTTACATAGAATTTAAAACAAATGAAATTACTATTCAAGTTTTAAATTTAGAGATATAGTATTGATTGAAATACAAAGTGTATACAAAATTGTATAAGCGTGAAAGGTCATGTTAAAAGGATAGACAAGGTAAAGTACAGAAAAAGCTCGTGCGAAAAGAAAGATAGTGTTAACACGTGCGGCTTGGGGTATTCTTGAATTAACGTGTTGACCGGTAAACGTGGGTTGAAACATGCAGGCAAAAAGACGGTGTACTAAAGAATCAGGAGATTAGAAAAGGATACATAATTGGATATATTTAAAGAAAAAGGTAAGTAGTGAGTATTATTCTAGACTTATGCCACTTACTATTTAACAAATTTAAAGAGAACATAATAACCCAGCTAGACACCATTTGTCAATAAAGTGAAGAAGGTTAAGTCTGGAAATGTCAGCTCTGATTCTACATTTTAGGCAAGAGAGAAAGAAGAATAGCAAGGTGTTACTGGTTACCACTTCTTTATGATAATATGCATGGATACATTTAATCCATATAGCATATTTGTATCCAGCGCATAATAAAAGCCACAAGTCCGCGATTTCAGGTTCCGGAAACAAGGCCCCATAGAAGAAACTTAGGATAAGACCAAATTTAAGGAATGTAAAAAGTACCGAAGGAGTTTCGAGAGTTTTTTTCAGCCATTTAATTATGAGCTGTTGTAAAGCGAGTATTAAATTGCATTCGAAAATTAAATGGTCAGTGATTTCAGTCCCACCGCAAAAAAAAGTGCATAACTTGAATTAGGGAATATTTTTAAAAAATGTGTTTTACAGGTAAAATGTCGTGTATGATTTTAAAACACACATATCTAGTGATGGTGTATAGGAATTTATTTTGCAGGTGTTTCTTGTTGTTGAAATATTGGGGGAGTTTAAGTCATATAATTTGGTTATTTTGGGTTCAAGAAGGTGACTTTGTAGTTGTCGTTGATATAATATTTTTGTAGGGTCTTAACCAAAACTGAGACCAGGATTATTTTATGAATTGAGATTGAAATATAAATTATTCTGTTTATATGGATCCGTAGAATACGTTATATCCAACGGGATCTTCTTATATAAACCGCAAAATGAAGTGGGACTGGGACTATGCTATTTGCATCACAAACACACAATATATATTTTAAGTAGAATAAGGCACAGTTGTTCGTTACGAAGAAAACTTAGGAGTATCCGTCATTGAATCAGGGTATGAATGTTCAATCCTGTAACAATATAATACAAGAAAAAGACACGAGTTCGCACCTATCGGTAGTTCCAACCATGCTAGTTTATCTTAATTGCGTCTGCTAATTTCCACCTTCAGCCAGTGGTAATCAAGAATAGTTCAATTTTCAAAACTGCTCGGCACACTTCGTTCAGTATGAGACATCTTGGAGAAAATTCAATAATTGTTCGCCGATTTTGACGTTTGGACAACTAATGGCAGGCAGTGCCGTTTGCATTCGAATAGTCTTGGATTTCACCAGTGAACGAAAGGTAAGATCCGAACAACATCGAGTGCGCAGTTTTTCGGATCTTACCTTTCGGTCAATCGTGAAAAATGAACTCTTCTTGATTACGAATGGCTTACGTTGGAGATTAGCAGACGCTATTAGGATAAACTAACAGAGTCGGACCTACCGAGCGGTGGGGACTCGTGTCTTCCCTTGTGTTATATTGTTACAGGTTAGAAGCGTCATCCTTTGATTCATGGACGAATACTCCTAATTTTCACTGTAACGAACCCCTTTAGAATAAGGCACTTTACAGATAATACCCAGTATACCTGGGAGGCCGTATACATTTATTTGTACCGATACCTATGTAAGCACAATCGGAGACTAGTAATCGGAATCTATATTGGGATGGAATACGGAAGAGATGGGAAGCTATCTCGTCTGCTTTTAACAAAGCGTGATGTTTATTCACCTACATGACGTTTGGATCACTGGCGAGATGGCCTTTAAAAAACATAGTATACGTATGATTCCGCCTTGCCATTTGTATGGTCAATACACTGATTCTAAATCCACACAATACTGCGTTGTCCGCAAACAGCAACTGACCGTTATAGAATTACTGGTGCAATAAGGGATACATTTTTGGGCATTGACGCAAAATAACCTCTAAATTACAAATGAGATTAATGACAGCAATATATATAAATAAAGTTTTAGTTGATTATGTAACATCAATGATGAAAGCCAAACGATTAGATATGTTTTAAGGTGCACAAGAGTACTTCATTTATATAGTTTTTCTCATACCATGAAACAAATTGATCATCTTTGGACCGCGTGCTTTGTCTGACGAAACAGGGTTAATGGGAGCGTTAAATAAAAAAGAAAGACCTCTAATTCATACGATCATCGAAATTATATCAAGCGCATGTGAAATTGTTTGTTCTCATATACTTGTATAAAAAGTTTTAATTTATCTTGAATAAGTTTTTGTTTATTATTAAAATAAAAATCGTATGACTATAAGCTAGATACATAGTATTATTCAGTGAAAGACAACCCATGGACGCTGCTGGAGTCCCGACAATACTTAAGTATGAAAGCCTTGAATTTGCAATGGTTACAAGAAGAAAAAAAGGACGTTATAAATTTATGGAAGCCCGTGCATATCAATTATCTTGAACCATTTTTCAAGTTGTTTGCAGAAATGCATTTTAGATACCACATCGGTTACCATTAACGATGCCATTTGAAAATAACTATAGTCTACTTTCAATAATATTTATTGAAGGAAAATAAACATCTTCATATATAACTTAAAGACTGCGATGTTTTCGGATTTTGTACAACCAAAAAGCTTGTTAAAAGTTGTTTTGAATTTGACAAAGAGAGAGAAAGAAAGAGATTTTAGAAGTATTTTTGAAATTGAATATTAGACAGAAACATTATTTCATTGCATAGACTAGCCAGGCGATCATCTATGTTGAATCAATGATAGATGGTACATGTTACTAACAGAAATATAAGATTTAAAAGAATTTCTTTATGAAAATATTTTCTCATAAAATAAGAAAACATCGATCAATTATGTTTTTGGCAAATGACTATTCGTGATAGCACTGTAAAGAAATAAATATCAACTAAAAGCTTGTTAAACAAATTTCTTGTTTTCGTTTGTTCTAGTAATTGTTTCCACTTTATAACTGTGATATGTATTCTTCCATTCCAAGGTGTGAATCAATCATCACAGCGAGGCCAGAGGAACTTCCGTGAGTGCCTAATTAAGTGCTTACTCAGTGTCAGTAGGGGATTTATCTGAATACTGTTGAATTTTAGTCGCATCGACAGGATGACACGAACCAATCAGGAAGCTAATTGTCACCAACCGATCACATATATAAAAGGTGCTGACATTACGGTACTTTAAACAGACTGAATATGGAGATGGATAACGATTTTAGGGACATGGAAAGCCATAATTTACGGGATGCAGAAAAAAACGCAAGTTTAAATCGTAATACACCAAGACTCCGAAAGAAGACAAAAAGGGCAGCTGATATTCCTGTTACAAAATTTCATGATTTGTACAGACCAACAGGAGAAATCTTAGGAAATGGTGCTATTGATTCAGTGCAGACATTTATAAATATTTCCAACAGCAAAGAATATGCTGTAAAGATCATTAAAAACAACACGATCCGATCCAGCAGCAAAGTCTTCAAAGAAATAGAAATATACAACTTATGTCAAGGTCAGGAGAACATCTTACAGCTTTATGAATACTTTGAAGAAGAAGGTCGATTTTATTTGGTCTTTGACAAGATGTTGGGAGGAACCTTGTTTGACAATATTGAGAGAAGGGGTCATCTGACTGAGACAGAAGCCAGTTTAATAGTGAAATGCATCACACGAGCCTTGGATTTCCTCCACAATAAAGGAATAGTCCACAGGGATCTAAAGCTAGAAAACATATTGTGTGAAAAGAAAGAAATATTCCCAATACGAATATGTGATTTTGACTTGGCAAGTGGTGTGCCTGTTGAAAGCCAGAAGGATATGTGTACCACGCCAGATCTCCTGACGCCAGTCGGCACAGCAGATTATATGGCTCCTGAAGTTGTTGAAGTTTGGCTTGGTGAATCCTTATCCTATGACAAGAAATGTGATCTCTGGAGCCTGGGAATAATCATGTACATCACGCTGTGCGGTTACCATCCATTTTATGGCGACTGTGGAGGTGGTTGTGGGTGGAACAGTGATGTGATGTGTCGGGACTGCCAGGACATGCTTTTCAGCAGCATCAAAAATGATGATTATGAGTTTCCAGAAAACGATTGGAGTGTAATCTCAGACAGTGCCAAAGACCTCATTCGTCACTTGCTGGTGCGAGATCCACGCAAGCGTTATTCTACCGAGCAGGTCTTGAACCACCCCTGGGTATCTTGCCCACCGGCTGCTACTGCTCTTGCTGCACCAACAATGCTTTCTAGGAATAGCAGTACCAAGGATTTGGAGCCATTTGCTGAGACTGCTATTTCAATCAACCGCATGCTGCAGCAGCATCTAATTATTCACAAGCCGCCAAGTTATGCTTATAATGACGAAAATGAGGGAAAAGAAAACGATGAAATCAATTCTGAAGAAATTGTAGTACCACCATTGAAATTGTCCCCATCTGCTTCCAGCTTGACAAAACATCGGTCAAGTTTGGTGGCCGGAACCAATGTTCGTTCAACAGAATTCGATAGTGGCTGTACACTGCCGGGCATCAGTCATTCACAGGACGAATAGTTATTTAGTGATATTTTCATCTGAATAACTTTTATTTTGAAAATAATTACAAACACGTGACTAACTTTGCTACATCAAGTTTACGATAAGGACTGTTTGTTCAAAATATGCTGCCTTTGATGAAAAGTTTAGGATTTGTTCTGATTTTCATCAATCCAGATTGTCTTGTTTCGAAGAGTACATTTTAAGAGTGGGTGGGTGGGATTATACAACCTAAAGAGTTTTCATCTCTTATAATGTAGATGAAACAAATTGTCCGGAGTATATATGTGCATATATCACTTTCGTTGAATTGTTGCTAAAATGTAATTGACTTTTATTCTGTAAAATGCTGATTGTTGTAATAAAATACGACTGAATTTTATATGATCGTTAATACCAATTCATGGTTCTGAATGTCTTTGAAAGGAGAGATTATTCAGTATTTGTGTTAATAATCAACGAGTGCTTTGATTTTATAATTGTGCTGTTATTCATGAATGAGGTTGGTGGAATGTAAAATGTTCTCTGATGCTTAAAATGACGTGTCAAAATAGTGATATTTTATATCTAAAGTGCCAGTATATCACCAGGTGTTAATATGTAAATCTTACTCAGTTTGATTTCTAATATTTCTTCATTAACTAAATTCATACTAGCATCTTGATTTTTTCTTCAGTGTATTTCGCAATTATATTTCATTCTCATTTATCGGACACTTGTAAGTTATAACAAATAGATATTTGGAAAATTGCATTTTTTAATAAAAAGTCCCATTTCTATGAAATATTGTTTTCCTTTGTGAAATTAAATTTTGTATTAGATGTGATTTGTAATTTTCAATAATCTCTCTCTCTGTCTATCTATCTATCAGAAAAATTATATTAGAAGAAACGAAACAACTCAGCTATGTACACATGTACAAATTTCTACCCCAAATTTCAATTTTTAGTTTTAACATACCCAATAAATCGAAACTCATTTGATACTTGGGAAATATATGTAGCTACTAAATTTCTGACTCACGCTTAAACAGATTTGTTCCGTTTAATTGGTAGTGTTGTGGTTTGAGCTGTGAAATAAGGATTCGGAAAATGTCCCCAAGGCATACGTGCTTAAAACAACACTTGACACAAGCGGCGACATGGATTAAGTCTGACAATAGGATAATCTGAAATGTTTGCACGATTCAAAGGAACTAACTGTTATGGCTAATTACATTGAATAAATAATTACATGTTTATTGGTGAGCCATTTACTAAATACCGTGCTTATGTGCTGATTATCTACTTGTGATTGATGCTATTCTTTTGTAGACATGATGAACAGAATATTGTTTACTTGTTCTTTTAAAAACTAAACTATCAGAGCTTTATTAAACAGACATGATATCGCTTTTGATGCTTTGAGGATGCAGACCGACAAAGAAGTTTTCTAAAAATCAGATTCACTCAAATGATTTTCGGCAGATAATTATCATTGCATACATATATTTAAGTATAGTTTGTCTTTCCACACAACAATGTTTGCATGCAGTGCTACGGGTGAGATATAGAAACCACCTGTAATTGGTAATTCTCACAAGCTCCGCTGCTTTAAGGACATTACACTTTTCATAAAGGGGTCCCAAACTGAGAGTTAAGGCTCAAAGTAGAACAAAAGTTTGGAGTAAAAGTTTTGAAGGAAAGGAATGACCACCGTCTGGGGCTTTCCTTCAGTATTTACATGAGTTAGGCTGCTGTACATGTCGGAGGACGCCAGGAGGGTGCCTCTTTTTACATACATTATGGGATTTGGTATCAAATCATGGTATAGATGATGCCATCAGTTTCGTAACTGTAGCAGGTGTGGTACCACGGGCCTTCCACCAACGGATTGTCCATAACCGGTACAACAACAAGAAAACATGCCTCAAAACTCAGTAATGATTGATGAAATGGCCTATGATCGTCAGAGGGTTCCAGATCCTGGGGGAGAGATGGAACAGATCTCAGGAAACCCACCCCACTGAAATGCCGCAACATCGAACCAGGTCATACTGGGTATGCAGTGCGAAATTGAGGTTGGAAGCTCAAACGGTCCTAAAACTTCTCAATCCACGTCCACATAATGGACTAGTTATACAAATACGAGTGCACGTGAGAAGAAGGGGGCAAAGGGTAAAAAAGGAAAACAACAAAGCAAACGAAACACAAAAACCTACCACCCCATATTTATTTATGGAAGAACCAAGTTTCTAGCATAAAACAAATCCGCTCATCGAGTCTAAAATAATAGTGAGCGAGAGTGAGGAGGTTGAGAGCCCTCAACACACAAATTTTCCACTGTCAATTTTACTATATGTTATTGCAATTGAAACATTATATAAGAATATTGAAAATAATAGCAATTAATTGGAAATTGGCGGGCAAATGACCCAGGAGCTCCCCCAAATTGAATCAAACAACAAGTGAAGGCTTTAGGAATATTTTATGGAAAGAATTTAGACGAACTTAATTACAACCAAATATTAAAGAAAGTTGAGGAACAGATAGAAATTTGGTCATAGGTTCTCTAAACCTAATGGAATTCTTACAAGCCTATAAGACCTACATTTATTGCCAAATTGATTATGTAACACAAAAATAGATTTGATAGAACCAATGATAAACATTCTTTTCTTTTCATGAAATCCTTATTTAATATGTACATGTTGAAATGTGCAAGTGACACAGATACTCCTATATGCACCCATATTAGACATATCCGCTCACCCGTACCCTCATATACACACACATACTTACACACACACACACACACACACTTACTGCTCATACATACGTTGTAAAACGCTTATACTAATTTTACATAATACGTAAGTTTCTAGCTAACGTATAGGCGAGGAATTTATAATAATAAATTATTTTACGTCTACTTATCAATTAACATAATAACTTTACATAGAATTTAAAACAAATGAAATTACTATTCAAGTTTTAAATTTAGAGATATAGTATTGATTGAAATACAAAGTGTATACAAAATTGTATAAGCGTGAAAGGTCATGTTAAAAGGATAGACAAGGTAAAGTACAGAAAAAGCTCGTGCGAAAAGAAAGATAGTGTTAACACGTGCGGCTTGGGGTATTCTTGAATTAACGTGTTGACCGGTAAACGTGGGTTGAAACATGCAGGCAAAAAGACGGTGTACTAAAGAATCAGGAGATTAGAAAAGGATACATAATTGGATATATTTAAAGAAAAAGGTAAGTAGTGAGTATTATTCTAGACTTATGCCACTTACTATTTAACAAATTTAAAGAGAACATAATAACCCAGCTAGACACCATTTGTCAATAAAGTGAAGAAGGTTAAGTCTGGAAATGTCAGCTCTGATTCTACATTTTAGGCAAGAGAGAAAGAAGAATAGCAAGGTGTTACTGGTTACCACTTCTTTATGATAATATGCATGGATACATTTAATCCATATAGCATATTTGTATCCAGCGCATAATAAAAGCCACAAGTCCGCGATTTCAGGTTCCGGAAACAAGGCCCCATAGAAGAAACTTAGGATAAGACCAAATTTAAGGAATGTAAAAAGTACCGAAGGAGTTTCGAGAGTTTTTTTCAGCCATTTAATTATGAGCTGTTGTAAAGCGAGTATTAAATTGCATTCGAAAATTAAATGGTCAGTGATTTCAGTCCCACCGCAAAAAAAAGTGCATAACTTGAATTAGGGAATATTTTTAAAAAATGTGTTTTACAGGTAAAATGTCGTGTATGATTTTAAAACACACATATCTAGTGATGGTGTATAGGAATTTATTTTGCAGGTGTTTCTTGTTGTTGAAATATTGGGGGAGTTTAAGTCATATAATTTGGTTATTTTGGGTTCAAGAAGGTGACTTTGTAGTTGTCGTTGATATAATATTTTTGTAGGGTCTTAACCAAAACTGAGACCAGGATTATTTTATGAATTGAGATTGAAATATAAATTATTCTGTTTATATGGATCCGTAGAATACGTTATATCCAACGGGATCTTCTTATATAAACCGCAAAATGAAGTGGGACTGGGACTATGCTATTTGCATCACAAACACACAATATATATTTTAAGTAGAATAAGGCACAGTTGTTCGTTACGAAGAAAACTTAGGAGTATCCGTCATTGAATCAGGGTATGAATGTTCAATCCTGTAACAATATAATACAAGAAAAAGACACGAGTTCGCACCTATCGGTAGTTCCAACCATGCTAGTTTATCTTAATTGCGTCTGCTAATTTCCACCTTCAGCCAGTGGTAATCAAGAATAGTTCAATTTTCAAAACTGCTCGGCACACTTCGTTCAGTATGAGACATCTTGGAGAAAATTCAATAATTGTTCGCCGATTTTGACGTTTGGACAACTAATGGCAGGCAGTGCCGTTTGCATTCGAATAGTCTTGGATTTCACCAGTGAACGAAAGGTAAGATCCGAACAACATCGAGTGCGCAGTTTTTCGGATCTTACCTTTCGGTCAATCGTGAAAAATGAACTCTTCTTGATTACGAATGGCTTACGTTGGAGATTAGCAGACGCTATTAGGATAAACTAACAGAGTCGGACCTACCGAGCGGTGGGGACTCGTGTCTTCCCTTGTGTTATATTGTTACAGGTTAGAAGCGTCATCCTTTGATTCATGGACGAATACTCCTAATTTTCACTGTAACGAACCCCTTTAGAATAAGGCACTTTACAGATAATACCCAGTATACCTGGGAGGCCGTATACATTTATTTGTACCGATACCTATGTAAGCACAATCGGAGACTAGTAATCGGAATCTATATTGGGATGGAATACGGAAGAGATGGGAAGCTATCTCGTCTGCTTTTAACAAAGCGTGATGTTTATTCACCTACATGACGTTTGGATCACTGGCGAGATGGCCTTTAAAAAACATAGTATACGTATGATTCCGCCTTGCCATTTGTATGGTCAATACACTGATTCTAAATCCACACAATACTGCGTTGTCCGCAAACAGCAACTGACCGTTATAGAATTACTGGTGCAATAAGGGATACATTTTTGGGCATTGACGCAAAATAACCTCTAAATTACAAATGAGATTAATGACAGCAATATATATAAATAAAGTTTTAGTTGATTATGTAACATCAATGATGAAAGCCAAACGATTAGATATGTTTTAAGGTGCACAAGAGTACTTCATTTATATAGTTTTTCTCATACCATGAAACAAATTGATCATCTTTGGACCGCGTGCTTTGTCTGACGAAACAGGGTTAATGGGAGCGTTAAATAAAAAAGAAAGACCTCTAATTCATACGATCATCGAAATTATATCAAGCGCATGTGAAATTGTTTGTTCTCATATACTTGTATAAAAAGTTTTAATTTATCTTGAATAAGTTTTTGTTTATTATTAAAATAAAAATCGTATGACTATAAGCTAGATACATAGTATTATTCAGTGAAAGACAACCCATGGACGCTGCTGGAGTCCCGACAATACTTAAGTATGAAAGCCTTGAATTTGCAATGGTTACAAGAAGAAAAAAAGGACGTTATAAATTTATGGAAGCCCGTGCATATCAATTATCTTGAACCATTTTTCAAGTTGTTTGCAGAAATGCATTTTAGATACCACATCGGTTACCATTAACGATGCCATTTGAAAATAACTATAGTCTACTTTCAATAATATTTATTGAAGGAAAATAAACATCTTCATATATAACTTAAAGACTGCGATGTTTTCGGATTTTGTACAACCAAAAAGCTTGTTAAAAGTTGTTTTGAATTTGACAAAGAGAGAGAAAGAAAGAGATTTTAGAAGTATTTTTGAAATTGAATATTAGACAGAAACATTATTTCATTGCATAGACTAGCCAGGCGATCATCTATGTTGAATCAATGATAGATGGTACATGTTACTAACAGAAATATAAGATTTAAAAGAATTTCTTTATGAAAATATTTTCTCATAAAATAAGAAAACATCGATCAATTATGTTTTTGGCAAATGACTATTCGTGATAGCACTGTAAAGAAATAAATATCAACTAAAAGCTTGTTAAACAAATTTCTTGTTTTCGTTTGTTCTAGTAATTGTTTCCACTTTATAACTGTGATATGTATTCTTCCATTCCAAGGTGTGAATCAATCATCACAGCGAGGCCAGAGGAACTTCCGTGAGTGCCTAATTAAGTGCTTACTCAGTGTCAGTAGGGGATTTATCTGAATACTGTTGAATTTTAGTCGCATCGACAGGATGACACGAACCAATCAGGAAGCTAATTGTCACCAACCGATCACATATATAAAAGGTGCTGACATTACGGTACTTTAAACAGACTGAATATGGAGATGGATAACGATTTTAGGGACATGGAAAGCCATAATTTACGGGATGCAGAAAAAAACGCAAGTTTAAATCGTAATACACCAAGACTCCGAAAGAAGACAAAAAGGGCAGCTGATATTCCTGTTACAAAATTTCATGATTTGTACAGACCAACAGGAGAAATCTTAGGAAATGGTGCTATTGATTCAGTGCAGACATTTATAAATATTTCCAACAGCAAAGAATATGCTGTAAAGATCATTAAAAACAACACGATCCGATCCAGCAGCAAAGTCTTCAAAGAAATAGAAATATACAACTTATGTCAAGGTCAGGAGAACATCTTACAGCTTTATGAATACTTTGAAGAAGAAGGTCGATTTTATTTGGTCTTTGACAAGATGTTGGGAGGAACCTTGTTTGACAATATTGAGAGAAGGGGTCATCTGACTGAGACAGAAGCCAGTTTAATAGTGAAATGCATCACACGAGCCTTGGATTTCCTCCACAATAAAGGAATAGTCCACAGGGATCTAAAGCTAGAAAACATATTGTGTGAAAAGAAAGAAATATTCCCAATACGAATATGTGATTTTGACTTGGCAAGTGGTGTGCCTGTTGAAAGCCAGAAGGATATGTGTACCACGCCAGATCTCCTGACGCCAGTCGGCACAGCAGATTATATGGCTCCTGAAGTTGTTGAAGTTTGGCTTGGTGAATCCTTATCCTATGACAAGAAATGTGATCTCTGGAGCCTGGGAATAATCATGTACATCACGCTGTGCGGTTACCATCCATTTTATGGCGACTGTGGAGGTGGTTGTGGGTGGAACAGTGATGTGATGTGTCGGGACTGCCAGGACATGCTTTTCAGCAGCATCAAAAATGATGATTATGAGTTTCCAGAAAACGATTGGAGTGTAATCTCAGACAGTGCCAAAGACCTCATTCGTCACTTGCTGGTGCGAGATCCACGCAAGCGTTATTCTACCGAGCAGGTCTTGAACCACCCCTGGGTATCTTGCCCACCGGCTGCTACTGCTCTTGCTGCACCAACAATGCTTTCTAGGAATAGCAGTACCAAGGATTTGGAGCCATTTGCTGAGACTGCTATTTCAATCAACCGCATGCTGCAGCAGCATCTAATTATTCACAAGCCGCCAAGTTATGCTTATAATGACGAAAATGAGGGAAAAGAAAACGATGAAATCAATTCTGAAGAAATTGTAGTACCACCATTGAAATTGTCCCCATCTGCTTCCAGCTTGACAAAACATCGGTCAAGTTTGGTGGCCGGAACCAATGTTCGTTCAACAGAATTCGATAGTGGCTGTACACTGCCGGGCATCAGTCATTCACAGGACGAATAGTTATTTAGTGATATTTTCATCTGAATAACTTTTATTTTGAAAATAATTACAAACACGTGACTAACTTTGCTACATCAAGTTTACGATAAGGACTGTTTGTTCAAAATATGCTGCCTTTGATGAAAAGTTTAGGATTTGTTCTGATTTTCATCAATCCAGATTGTCTTGTTTCGAAGAGTACATTTTAAGAGTGGGTGGGTGGGATTATACAACCTAAAGAGTTTTCATCTCTTATAATGTAGATGAAACAAATTGTCCGGAGTATATATGTGCATATATCACTTTCGTTGAATTGTTGCTAAAATGTAATTGACTTTTATTCTGTAAAATGCTGATTGTTGTAATAAAATACGACTGAATTTTATATGATCGTTAATACCAATTCATGGTTCTGAATGTCTTTGAAAGGAGAGATTATTCAGTATTTGTGTTAATAATCAACGAGTGCTTTGATTTTATAATTGTGCTGTTATTCATGAATGAGGTTGGTGGAATGTAAAATGTTCTCTGATGCTTAAAATGACGTGTCAAAATAGTGATATTTTATATCTAAAGTGCCAGTATATCACCAGGTGTTAATATGTAAATCTTACTCAGTTTGATTTCTAATATTTCTTCATTAACTAAATTCATACTAGCATCTTGATTTTTTCTTCAGTGTATTTCGCAATTATATTTCATTCTCATTTATCGGACACTTGTAAGTTATAACAAATAGATATTTGGAAAATTGCATTTTTTAATAAAAAGTCCCATTTCTATGAAATATTGTTTTCCTTTGTGAAATTAAATTTTGTATTAGATGTGATTTGTAATTTTCAATAATCTCTCTCTCTGTCTATCTATCTATCAGAAAAATTATATTAGAAGAAACGAAACAACTCAGCTATGTACACATGTACAAATTTCTACCCCAAATTTCAATTTTTAGTTTTAACATACCCAATAAATCGAAACTCATTTGATACTTGGGAAATATATGTAGCTACTAAATTTCTGACTCACGCTTAAACAGATTTGTTCCGTTTAATTGGTAGTGTTGTGGTTTGAGCTGTGAAATAAGGATTCGGAAAATGTCCCCAAGGCATACGTGCTTAAAACAACACTTGACACAAGCGGCGACATGGATTAAGTCTGACAATAGGATAATCTGAAATGTTTGCACGATTCAAAGGAACTAACTGTTATGGCTAATTACATTGAATAAATAATTACATGTTTATTGGTGAGCCATTTACTAAATACCGTGCTTATGTGCTGATTATCTACTTGTGATTGATGCTATTCTTTTGTAGACATGATGAACAGAATATTGTTTACTTGTTCTTTTAAAAACTAAACTATCAGAGCTTTATTAAACAGACATGATATCGCTTTTGATGCTTTGAGGATGCAGACCGACAAAGAAGTTTTCTAAAAATCAGATTCACTCAAATGATTTTCGGCAGATAATTATCATTGCATACATATATTTAAGTATAGTTTGTCTTTCCACACAACAATGTTTGCATGCAGTGCTACGGGTGAGATATAGAAACCACCTGTAATTGGTAATTCTCACAAGCTCCGCTGCTTTAAGGACATTACACTTTTCATAAAGGGGTCCCAAACTGAGAGTTAAGGCTCAAAGTAGAACAAAAGTTTGGAGTAAAAGTTTTGAAGGAAAGGAATGACCACCGTCTGGGGCTTTCCTTCAGTATTTACATGAGTTAGGCTGCTGTACATGTCGGAGGACGCCAGGAGGGTGCCTCTTTTTACATACATTATGGGATTTGGTATCAAATCATGGTATAGATGATGCCATCAGTTTCGTAACTGTAGCAGGTGTGGTACCACGGGCCTTCCACCAACGGATTGTCCATAACCGGTACAACAACAAGAAAACATGCCTCAAAACTCAGTAATGATTGATGAAATGGCCTATGATCGTCAGAGGGTTCCAGATCCTGGGGGAGAGATGGAACAGATCTCAGGAAACCCACCCCACTGAAATGCCGCAACATCGAACCAGGTCATACTGGGTATGCAGTGCGAAATTGAGGTTGGAAGCTCAAACGGTCCTAAAACTTCTCAATCCACGTCCACATAATGGACTAGTTATACAAATACGAGTGCACGTGAGAAGAAGGGGGCAAAGGGTAAAAAAGGAAAACAACAAAGCAAACGAAACACAAAAACCTACCACCCCATATTTATTTATGGAAGAACCAAGTTTCTAGCATAAAACAAATCCGCTCATCGAGTCTAAAATGATAGTGAGCGAGAGTGAGGAGGTTGAGAGCCCTCAACACACAAATTTTCCTCTGTCAATTTTACTATATGTTATTGCAATTGAAACATTATATAAGAATATTGAAAATAATAGCAATTAATTGGAAATTGGCGGGCAAATGACCCAGGAGCTCCCCCAAATTGAATCAAACAACAAGTGAAAGCTTTAGGAATATTTTATGGAAAGAATTTAGACGAACTTAATTACAACCAAATATTAAAGAAAGTTGAGGAACAGATAGAAATTTGGTCATAGGTTCTCTAAACCTAATGGAATTCTTACAAGCCTATAAGACCTACATTTATTGCCAAATTGATTATGTAACACAAAAATAGATTTGATAGAACCAATGATAAACATTCTTTTCTTTTCATGAAATCCTTATTTAATATGTACATGTTGAAATGTGCAAGTGACACAGATACTCCTATATGCACCCATATTAGACATATCCGCTCACCCGTACCCTCATATACACACACATACTTACACACACACACACACACACACTTACTGCTCATACATACGTTGTAAAACGCTTATACTAATTTTACATAATACGTAAGTTTCTAGCTAACGTATAGGCGAGGAATTTATAATAATAAATTATTTTACGTCTACTTATCAATTAACATAATAACTTTACATAGAATTTAAAACAAATGAAATTACTATTCAAGTTTTAAATTTAGAGATATAGTATTGATTGAAATACAAAGTGTATACAAAATTGTATAAGCGTGAAAGGTCATGTTAAAAGGATAGACAAGGTAAAGTACAGAAAAAGCTCGTGCGAAAAGAAGAGATAGTGTTAACACGTGCGGCTTGGGGTATTCTTGAATTAACGTGTTGACCGGTAAACGTGGGTTGAAACATGCAGGCAAAAAGACGGTGTACTAAAGAATCAGGAGATTAGAAAAGGATACATAATTGGATATATTTAAAGAAAAAGGTAAGTAGTGAGTATTATTCTAGACTTATGCCACTTACTATTTAACAAATTTAAAGAGAACATAATAACCCAGCTAGACACCATTTGTCAATAAAGTGAAGAAGGTTAAGTCTGGAAATGTCAGCTCTGATTCTACATTTTAGGCAAGAGAGAAAGAAGAATAGCAAGGTGTTACTGGTTACCACTTCTTTATGATAATATGCATGGATACATTTAATCCATATAGCATATTTGTATCCAGCGCATAATAAAAGCCACAAGTCCGCGATTTCAGGTTCCGGAAACAAGGCCCCATAGAAGAAACTTAGGATAAGACCAAATTTAAGGAATGTAAAAAGTACCGAAGGAGTTTCGAGAGTTTTTTTCAGCCATTTAATTATGAGCTGTTGTAAAGTGAGTATTAAATTGCATTCGAAAATTAAATGGTCAGTGATTTCAGTCCCACCGCAAAAAAAAGTGCATAACTTGAATTAGGGAATATTTTAAAAAAATGTGTTTTACAGGTAAAATGTCGTGTATGATTTTAAAACACACATATCTAGTGATGGTGTATAGGAATTTATTTTGCAGGTGTTTCTTGTTGTTGAAATATTGGGGGAGTTTAAGTCATATAATTTGGTTATTTTGGGTTCAAGAAGGTGACTTTGTAGTTGTCGTTGATATAATATTTTTGTAGGGTCTTAACCAAAACTGAGACCAGGATTATTTTATGAATTGAGATTGAAATATAAATTATTCTGTTTATATGGATCCGTAGAATACGTTATATCCAACGGGATCTTCTTATATAAACCGCAAAATGAAGTGGGACTGGGACTATGCTATTTGCATCACAAACACACAATATATATTTTAAGTAGAATAAGGCACAGTTGTTCGTTACGAAGAAAACTTAGGAGTATCCGTCATTGAATCAGGGTATGAATGTTCAATCCTGTAGCAATATAATACAAGAAAAAGACACGAGTTCGCACCTATCGGTAGTTCCAACCATGCTAGTTTATCTTAATTGCGTCTGCTAATTTCCACCTTCAGCCAGTGGTAATCAAGAATAGTTCAATTTTCAAAACTGCTCGGCACACTTCGTTCAGTATGAGACATCTTGGAGAAAATTCAATAATTGTTCGCCGATTTTGACGTTTGGACAACTAATGGCAGGCAGTGCCGTTTGCATTCGAATAGTCTTGGATTTCACCAGTGAACGAAAGGTAAGATCCGAACAACATCGAGTGCGCAGTTTTTCGGATCTTACCTTTCGGTCAATCGTGAAAAATGAACTCTTCTTGATTACGAATGGCTTACGTTGGAGATTAGCAGACGCTATTAGGATAAACTAACAGAGTCGGACCTACCGAGCGGTGGGGACTCGTGTCTTCCCTTGTGTTATATTGTTACAGGTTAGAAGCGTCATCCTTTGATTCATGGACGAATACTCCTAATTTTCACTGTAACGAACCCCTTTAGAATAAGGCACTTTACAGATAATACCCAGTATACCTGGGAGGCCGTATACATTTATTTGTACCGATACCTATGTAAGCACAATCGGAGACTAGTAATCGGAATCTATATTGGGATGGAATACGGAAGAGATGGGAAGCTATCTCGTCTGCTTTTAACAAAGCGTGATGTTTATTCACCTACATGACGTTTGGATCACTGGCGAGATGGCCTTTAAAAACATAGTATACGTATTATTCCGCCTTGCCATTTGTATGGTCAATACACTGATTCTAAATCCACACAATACTGCGTTGTCCGCAAACAGCAACTGACCGTTATAGAATTACTGGTGCAATAAGGGATACATTTTTGGGCATTGACGCAAAATAACCTCTAAATTACAAATGAGATTAATGACAGCAATATATATAAATAAAGTTTTAGTTGATTATGTAACATCAATGATGAAAGCCAAACGATTAGATATGTTTTAAGGTGCACAAGAGTACTTCATTTATATATTTTTTCTCATACCATGAAACAAATTGATCATCTTTGGACCGCGTGCTTTGTCTGACGAAACAGGGTTAATGGGAGCGTTAAATAAAAAAGAAAGACCTCTAATTCATACGATCATCGAAATTATATCAAGCGCATGTGAAATTGTTTGTTCTCATATACTTGTATAAAAAGTTTTAATTTATCTTGAATAAGTTTTTGTTTATTATTAAAATAAAAATCGTATGACTATAAGCTAGATACATAGTATTATTCAGTGAAAGACAACCCCTGGACGCTGCTGGAGTCCCGACAATACTTTTGTATGAAAGCCTTGAGTTTGCAATGGTTACAAGGAAGAAAAAAGGACGTTATAAATTTATGGAAGCCCGTGCATATCAATTATCTTGAACCATTTTTCAAGTTGTTTGCAGAAATGCATTTTAGATACCACATCGGTTACCATTAGCGATGCCATTTGAAAATAACTATAGTCTACTTTCAATACTATTTATTGAAGGAAAATAAACATCTTCATATATAACTTAAAGACTGCGATGTGTTCGGATTTTGTACAACCAAAAGGCTTGTTAAAAGTTGTTTTGAATTTGACAAAGAGAGAGAAAGAAAGAGATTTTAGAAGTATTTTTGAAATTGAATATTAGACAGAAACATTATTTCATTGCATAGACTAGCCAGGCGATCATCTATGTTGAATCAATGATAGATGGTACATGTTACTAACAGAAATATAAGATTTAAAAGAATTTCTTTATGAAAATATTTTCTCATAAAATAAGAAAACATCGATCAATTATGTTTTTGGCAAATGACTATTCGTGATAGCACTGTAAAGAAATAAATATCAACTAAAAGCTTGTTAAACAAATTTCTTGTTTTCGTTTGTTCTAGTAATTGTTTCCACTTTATAACTGTGATATGTACTCTTCCATTCCAAGGTGTGAATCAATCATCACAGCGAGGCCAGAGGAACTTCCGTGAGTGCCTAATTAAGTGCTTACTCAGTGTCAGTAGGGGATTTATCTGAATACTGTTGAATTTTAGTCGCATCGACAGGATGACACGAGCCAATCAGGAAGCTAATTGTCACCAACCGATCACATATATAAAAGGTGCTGACATTACGGTACTTTAAACAGACTGAATATGGAGATGGATAACGATTTTAGGGACATGGAAAGCCATAATTTACGGGATGCAGAAAAAAACGCAAGTTTAAATCGTAATACACCAAGACTCCGAAAGAAGACAAAAAGGGCAGCTGATATTCCTGTTACAAAATTTCATGATTTGTACAGACCAACAGGAGAAATCTTAGGAAATGGTGCTATTGATTCAGTGCAGACATTTATAAATATTTCCAACAGCAAAGAATATGCTGTAAAGATCATTAAAAACAACACGATCCGATCCAGCAGCAAAGTCTTCAAAGAAATAGAAATATACAACTTATGTCAAGGTCAGGAGAACATCTTACAGCTTTATGAATACTTTGAAGAAGAAGGTCGATTTTATTTGGTCTTTGACAAGATGTTGGGAGGAACCTTGTTTGACAATATTGAGAGAAGGGGTCATCTGACTGAGACAGAAGCCAGTTTAATAGTGAAATGCATCACACGAGCCTTGGATTTCCTCCACAATAAAGGAATAGTCCACAGGGATCTAAAGCTAGAAAACATATTGTGTGAAAAGAAAGAAATATTCCCGATACGAATATGTGATTTTGACTTGGCAAGTGGTGTGCCTGTTGAAAGCCAGAAGGATATGTGTACCACGCCAGATCTCCTGACGCCAGTCGGCACAGCAGATTATATGGCTCCTGAAGTTGTTGAAGTTTGGCTTGGTGAATCCTTATCCTATGACAAGAAATGTGATCTCTGGAGCCTGGGAATAATCATGTACATCACGCTGTGCGGTTACCATCCATTTTATGGCGACTGTGGAGGTGGTTGTGGGTGGAACAGTGATGTGATGTGTCGGGACTGCCAGGACATGCTTTTCAGCAGCATCAAAAATGATGATTATGAGTTTCCAGAAAACGATTGGAGTGTAATCTCAGACAGTGCCAAAGACCTCATTCGTCACTTGCTGGTGCGAGATCCACGCAAGCGTTATTCTACCGAGCAGGTCTTGAACCACCCCTGGGTATCTTGCCCACCGGCTGCTACTGCTCTTGCTGCACCAACAATGCTTTCTAGGAATAGCAGTACCAAGGATTTGGAGCCATTTGCTGAGACTGCTATTTCAATCAACCGCATGCTGCAGCAGCATCTAATTATTCACAAGCCGCCAAGTTATGCTTATAATGACGAAAATGAGGGAAAAGAAAACGATGAAATCAATTCTGAAGAATTTGTAGTACCACCATTGAAATTGTCCCCATCTGCTTCCAGCTTGACAAAACATCGGTCAAGTTTGGTGGCCGGAACCAATGTTCGTTCAACAGAATTCGATAGTGGCTGTACACTGCCGGGCATCAGTCATTCACAGGACGAATAGTTATTTAGTGATATTTTCATCTGAATAACTTTTATTTTGAAAATAATTACAAACACGTGACTAACTTTGCTACATCAAGTTTACGATAAGGACTGTTTGTTCAAAATATGCTGCCTTTGATGAAAAGTTTAGGATTTGTTCTGATTTTCATCAATCCAGATTGTCTTGTTTCGAAGAGTACATTTTAAGAGTGGGTGGGTGGGATTATACAACCTAAAGAGTTTTCATCTCTTATAATGTAGATGAAACAAATTGTCCGGAGTATATATGTGCATATATCACTTTCGTTGAATTGTTGCTAAAATGTAATTGACTTTTATTCTGTAAAATGCTGATTGTTGTAATAAAATACGACTGAATTTTATATGATCGTTAATACCAATTCATGGTTCTGAATGTCTTTGAAAGGAGAGATTATTCAGTATTTGTGTTAATAATCAACGAGTGCTTTGATTTTATAATTGTGCTGTTATTCATGAATGAGGTTGGTGGAATGTAAAATGTTCTCTGATGCTTAAAATGACGTGTCAAAATAGTGATATTTTATATCTAAAGTGCCAGTATATCACCAGGTGTTAATATGTAAATCTTACTCAGTTTGATTTCTAATATTTCTTCATTAACTAAATTCATACTAGCATCTTGATTTTTTCTTCAGTGTATTTCGCAATTATATTTCATTCTCATTTATCGGACACTTGTAAGTTATAACAAATAGATATTTGGAAAATTGCATTTTTTAATAAAAAGTCCCATTTCTATGAAATATTGTTTTCCTTTGTGAAATTAAATTTTGTATTAGATGTGATTTGTAATTTTCAATAATCTCTCTCTCTGTCTATCTATCTATCAGAAAAATTATATTAGAAGAAACGAAACAACTCAGCTATGTACACATGTACAAATTTCTACCCCAAATTTCAATTTTTAGTTTTAACATACCCAATAAATCGAAACTCATTTGATACTTGGGAAATATATGTAGCTACTAAATTTCTGACTCACGCTTAAACAGATTTGTTCCGTTTAATTGGTAGTGTTGTGGTTTGAGCTGTGAAATAAGGATTCGGAAAATGTCCCCAAGGCATACGTGCTTAAAACAACACTTGACACAAGCGGCGACATGGATTAAGTCTGACAATAGGATAATCTGAAATGTTTGCACGATTCAAAGGAACTAACTGTTATGGCTAATTACATTGAATAAATAATTACATGTTTATTGGTGAGCCATTTACTAAATACCGTGCTTATGTGCTGATTATCTACTTGTGATTGATGCTATTCTTTTGTAGACATGATGAACAGAATATTGTTTACTTGTTCTTTTAAAAACTAAACTATCAGAGCTTTATTAAACAGACATGATATCGCTTTTGATGCTTTGAGGATGCAGACCGACAAAGAAGTTTTCTAAAAATCAGATTCACTCAAATGATTTTCGGCAGATAATTATCATTGCATACATATATTTAAGTATAGTTTGTCTTTCCACACAACAATGTTTGCATGCAGTGCTACGGGTGAGATATAGAAACCACCTGTAATTGGTAATTCTCACAAGCTCCGCTGCTTTAAGGACATTACACTTTTCATAAAGGGGTCCCAAACTGAGAGTTAAGGCTCAAAGTAGAACAAAAGTTTGGAGTAAAAGTTTTGAAGGAAAGGAATGACCACCGTCTGGGGCTTTCCTTCAGTATTTACATGAGTTAGGCTGCTGTACATGTCGGAGGACGCCAGGAGGGTGCCTCTTTTTACATACATTATGGGATTTGGTATCAAATCATGGTATAGATGATGCCATCAGTTTCGTAACTGTAGCAGGTGTGGTACCACGGGCCTTCCACCAACGGATTGTCCATAACCGGTACAACAACAAGAAAACATGCCTCAAAACTCAGTAATGATTGATGAAATGGCCTATGATCGTCAGAGGGTTCCAGATCCTGGGGGAGAGATGGAACAGATCTCAGGAAACCCACCCCACTGAAATGCCGCAACATCGAACCAGGTCATACTGGGTATGCAGTGCGAAATTGAGGTTGGAAGCTCAAACGGTCCTAAAACTTCTCAATCCACGTCCACATAATGGACTAGTTATACAAATACGAGTGCACGTGAGAAGAAGGGGGCAAAGGGTAAAAAAGGAAAACAACAAAGCAAACGAAACACAAAAACCTACCACCCCATATTTATTTATGGAAGAACCAAGTTTCTAGCATAAAACAAATCCGCTCATCGAGTCTAAAATAATAGTGAGCGAGAGTGAGGAGGTTGAGAGCCCTCAACACACAAATTTTCCACTGTCAATTTTACTATATGTTATTGCAATTGAAACATTATATAAGAATATTGAAAATAATAGCAATTAATTGGAAATTGGCGGGCAAATGACCCAGGAGCTCCCCCAAATTGAATCAAACAACAAGTGAAGGCTTTAGGAATATTTTATGGAAAGAATTTAGACGAACTTAATTACAACCAAATATTAAAGAAAGTTGAGGAACAGATAGAAATTTGGTCATAGGTTCTCTAAACCTAATGGAATTCTTACAAGCCTATAAGACCTACATTTATTGCCAAATTGATTATGTAACACAAAAATAGATTTGATAGAACCAATGATAAACATTCTTTTCTTTTCATGAAATCCTTATTTAATATGTACATGTTGAAATGTGCAAGTGACACAGATACTCCTATATGCACCCATATTAGACATATCCGCTCACCCGTACCCTCATATACACACACATACTTACACACACACACACACACACACTTACTGCTCATACATACGTTGTAAAACGCTTATACTAATTTTACATAATACGTAAGTTTCTAGCTAACGTATAGGCGAGGAATTTATAATAATAAATTATTTTACGTCTACTTATCAATTAACATAATAACTTTACATAGAATTTAAAACAAATGAAATTACTATTCAAGTTTTAAATTTAGAGATATAGTATTGATTGAAATACAAAGTGTATACAAAATTGTATAAGCGTGAAAGGTCATGTTAAAAGGATAGACAAGGTAAAGTACAGAAAAAGCTCGTGCGAAAAGAAAGATAGTGTTAACACGTGCGGCTTGGGGTATTCTTGAATTAACGTGTTGACCGGTAAACGTGGGTTGAAACATGCAGGCAAAAAGACGGTGTACTAAAGAATCAGGAGATTAGAAAAGGATACATAATTGGATATATTTAAAGAAAAAGGTAAGTAGTGAGTATTATTCTAGACTTATGCCACTTACTATTTAACAAATTTAAAGAGAACATAATAACCCAGCTAGACACCATTTGTCAATAAAGTGAAGAAGGTTAAGTCTGGAAATGTCAGCTCTGATTCTACATTTTAGGCAAGAGAGAAAGAAGAATAGCAAGGTGTTACTGGTTACCACTTCTTTATGATAATATGCATGGATACATTTAATCCATATAGCATATTTGTATCCAGCGCATAATAAAAGCCACAAGTCCGCGATTTCAGGTTCCGGAAACAAGGCCCCATAGAAGAAACTTAGGATAAGACCAAATTTAAGGAATGTAAAAAGTACCGAAGGAGTTTCGAGAGTTTTTTTCAGCCATTTAATTATGAGCTGTTGTAAAGCGAGTATTAAATTGCATTCGAAAATTAAATGGTCAGTGATTTCAGTCCCACCGCAAAAAAAAGTGCATAACTTGAATTAGGGAATATTTTTAAAAAATGTGTTTTACAGGTAAAATGTCGTGTATGATTTTAAAACACACATATCT
Organism: Sinohyriopsis cumingii; assembly: GCA_028554795.2. Lineage (NCBI taxonomy): Eukaryota > Metazoa > Mollusca > Bivalvia > Unionida > Unionidae > Sinohyriopsis > Sinohyriopsis cumingii. Next base: position 154,766 of record JAPYKE020000193.1, on the reverse strand, counting down.
AGTGATGGTGTATAGGAATTTATTTTGCAGGTGTTTCTTGTTGTTGAAATATTGGGGGAGTTTAAGTCATATAATTTGGTTATTTTGGGTTCAAGAAGGTGACTTTGTAGTTGTCGTTGATATAATATTTTTGTAGGGTCTTAACCAAAACTGAGACCAGGATTATTTTATGAATTGAGATTGAAATATAAATTATTCTGTTTATATGGATCCGTAGAATACGTTATATCCAACGGGATCTTCTTATATAAACCGCAAAATGAAGTGGGACTGGGACTATGCTATTTGCATCACAAACACACAATATATATTTTAAGTAGAATAAGGCACAGTTGTTCGTTACGAAGAAAACTTAGGAGTATCCGTCATTGAATCAGGGTATGAATGTTCAATCCTGTAACAATATAATACAAGAAAAAGACACGAGTTCGCACCTATCGGTAGTTCCAACCATGCTAGTTTATCTTAATTGCGTCTGCTAATTTCCACCTTCAGCCAGTGGTAATCAAGAATAGTTCAATTTTCAAAACTGCTCGGCACACTTCGTTCAGTATGAGACATCTTGGAGAAAATTCAATAATTGTTCGCCGATTTTGACGTTTGGACAACTAATGGCAGGCAGTGCCGTTTGCATTCGAATAGTCTTGGATTTCACCAGTGAACGAAAGGTAAGATCCGAACAACATCGAGTGCGCAGTTTTTCGGATCTTACCTTTCGGTCAATCGTGAAAAATGAACTCTTCTTGATTACGAATGGCTTACGTTGGAGATTAGCAGACGCTATTAGGATAAACTAACAGAGTCGGACCTACCGAGCGGTGGGGACTCGTGTCTTCCCTTGTGTTATATTGTTACAGGTTAGAAGCGTCATCCTTTGATTCATGGACGAATACTCCTAATTTTCACTGTAACGAACCCCTTTAGAATAAGGCACTTTACAGATAATACCCAGTATACCTGGGAGGCCGTATACATTTATTTGTACCGATACCTATGTAAGCACAATCGGAGACTAGTAATCGGAATCTATATTGGGATGGAATACGGAAGAGATGGGAAGCTATCTCGTCTGCTTTTAACAAAGCGTGATGTTTATTCACCTACATGACGTTTGGATCACTGGCGAGATGGCCTTTAAAAAACATAGTATACGTATGATTCCGCCTTGCCATTTGTATGGTCAATACACTGATTCTAAATCCACACAATACTGCGTTGTCCGCAAACAGCAACTGACCGTTATAGAATTACTGGTGCAATAAGGGATACATTTTTGGGCATTGACGCAAAATAACCTCTAAATTACAAATGAGATTAATGACAGCAATATATATAAATAAAGTTTTAGTTGATTATGTAACATCAATGATGAAAGCCAAACGATTAGATATGTTTTAAGGTGCACAAGAGTACTTCATTTATATAGTTTTTCTCATACCATGAAACAAATTGATCATCTTTGGACCGCGTGCTTTGTCTGACGAAACAGGGTTAATGGGAGCGTTAAATAAAAAAGAAAGACCTCTAATTCATACGATCATCGAAATTATATCAAGCGCATGTGAAATTGTTTGTTCTCATATACTTGTATAAAAAGTTTTAATTTATCTTGAATAAGTTTTTGTTTATTATTAAAATAAAAATCGTATGACTATAAGCTAGATACATAGTATTATTCAGTGAAAGACAACCCATGGACGCTGCTGGAGTCCCGACAATACTTAAGTATGAAAGCCTTGAATTTGCAATGGTTACAAGAAGAAAAAAAGGACGTTATAAATTTATGGAAGCCCGTGCATATCAATTATCTTGAACCATTTTTCAAGTTGTTTGCAGAAATGCATTTTAGATACCACATCGGTTACCATTAACGATGCCATTTGAAAATAACTATAGTCTACTTTCAATAATATTTATTGAAGGAAAATAAACATCTTCATATATAACTTAAAGACTGCGATGTTTTCGGATTTTGTACAACCAAAAAGCTTGTTAAAAGTTGTTTTGAATTTGACAAAGAGAGAGAAAGAAAGAGATTTTAGAAGTATTTTTGAAATTGAATATTAGACAGAAACATTATTTCATTGCATAGACTAGCCAGGCGATCATCTATGTTGAATCAATGATAGATGGTACATGTTACTAACAGAAATATAAGATTTAAAAGAATTTCTTTATGAAAATATTTTCTCATAAAATAAGAAAACATCGATCAATTATGTTTTTGGCAAATGACTATTCGTGATAGCACTGTAAAGAAATAAATATCAACTAAAAGCTTGTTAAACAAATTTCTTGTTTTCGTTTGTTCTAGTAATTGTTTCCACTTTATAACTGTGATATGTATTCTTCCATTCCAAGGTGTGAATCAATCATCACAGCGAGGCCAGAGGAACTTCCGTGAGTGCCTAATTAAGTGCTTACTCAGTGTCAGTAGGGGATTTATCTGAATACTGTTGAATTTTAGTCGCATCGACAGGATGACACGAACCAATCAGGAAGCTAATTGTCACCAACCGATCACATATATAAAAGGTGCTGACATTACGGTACTTTAAACAGACTGAATATGGAGATGGATAACGATTTTAGGGACATGGAAAGCCATAATTTACGGGATGCAGAAAAAAACGCAAGTTTAAATCGTAATACACCAAGACTCCGAAAGAAGACAAAAAGGGCAGCTGATATTCCTGTTACAAAATTTCATGATTTGTACAGACCAACAGGAGAAATCTTAGGAAATGGTGCTATTGATTCAGTGCAGACATTTATAAATATTTCCAACAGCAAAGAATATGCTGTAAAGATCATTAAAAACAACACGATCCGATCCAGCAGCAAAGTCTTCAAAGAAATAGAAATATACAACTTATGTCAAGGTCAGGAGAACATCTTACAGCTTTATGAATACTTTGAAGAAGAAGGTCGATTTTATTTGGTCTTTGACAAGATGTTGGGAGGAACCTTGTTTGACAATATTGAGAGAAGGGGTCATCTGACTGAGACAGAAGCCAGTTTAATAGTGAAATGCATCACACGAGCCTTGGATTTCCTCCACAATAAAGGAATAGTCCACAGGGATCTAAAGCTAGAAAACATATTGTGTGAAAAGAAAGAAATATTCCCGATACGAATATGTGATTTTGACTTGGCAAGTGGTGTGCCTGTTGAAAGCCAGAAGGATATGTGTACCACGCCAGATCTCCTGACGCCAGTCGGCACAGCAGATTATATGGCTCCTGAAGTTGTTGAAGTTTGGCTTGGTGAATCCTTATCCTATGACAAGAAATGTGATCTCTGGAGCCTGGGAATAATCATGTACATCACGCTGTGCGGTTACCATCCATTTTATGGCGACTGTGGAGGTGGTTGTGGGTGGAACAGTGATGTGATGTGTCGGGACTGCCAGGACATGCTTTTCAGCAGCATCAAAAATGATGATTATGAGTTTCCAGAAAACGATTGGAGTGTAATCTCAGACAGTGCCAAAGACCTCATTCGTCACTTGCTGGTGCGAGATCCACGCAAGCGTTATTCTACCGAGCAGGTCTTGAACCACCCCTGGGTATCTTGCCCACCGGCTGCTACTGCTCTTGCTGCACCAACAATGCTTTCTAGGAATAGCAGTACCAAGGATTTGGAGCCATTTGCTGAGACTGCTATTTCAATCAACCGCATGCTGCAGCAGCATCTAATTATTCACAAGCCGCCAAGTTATGCTTATAATGACGAAAATGAGGGAAAAGAAAACGATGAAATCAATTCTGAAGAAATTGTAGTACCACCATTGAAATTGTCCCCATCTGCTTCCAGCTTGACAAAACATCGGTCAAGTTTGGTGGCCGGAACCAATGTTTGTTCAACAGAATTCGATAGTGGCTGTACACTGCCGGGCATCAGTCATTCACAGGACGAATAGTTATTTAGTGATATTTTCATCTGAATAACTTTTATTTTGAAAATAATTACAAACACGTGACTAACTTTGCTACATCAAGTTTACGATAAGGACTGTTTGTTCAAAATATGCTGCCTTTGATGAAAAGTTTAGGATTTGTTCTGATTTTCATCAATCCAGATTGTCTTGTTTCAAAGAGTACATTTTAAGAGTGGGTGGGTGGGATTATACAACCTAAAGAGTTTTCATCTCTTATAATGTAGATGAAACAAATTGTCCGGAGTATATATGTGCATATATCACTTTCGTTGAATTGTTGCTAAAATGTAATTGACTTTTATTCTGTAAAATGCTGATTGTTGTAATAAAATACGACTGAATTTTATATGATCGTTAATACCAATTCATGGTTCTGAATGTCTTTGAAAGGAGAGATTATTCAGTATTTGTGTTAATAATCAACGAGTGCTTTGATTTTATAATTGTGCTGTTATTCATGAATGAGGTTGGTGGAATGTAAAATGTTCTCTGATGCTTAAAATGACGTGTCAAAATAGTGATATTTTATATCTAAAGTGCCAGTATATCACCAGGTGTTAATATGTAAATCTTACTCAGTTTGATTTCTAATATTTCTTCATTAACTAAATTCATACTAGCATCTTGATTTTTTCTTCAGTGTATTTCGCAATTATATTTCATTCTCATTTATCGGACACTTGTAAGTTATAACAAATAGATATTTGGAAAATTGCATTTTTTAATAAAAAGTCCCATTTCTATGAAATATTGTTTTCCTTTGTGAAATTAAATTTTGTATTAGATGTGATTTGTAATTTTCAATAATCTCTCTCTCTGTCTATCTATCTATCAGAAAAATTATATTAGAAGAAACGAAACAACTCAGCTATGTACACATGTACAAATTTCTACCCCAAATTTCAATTTTTAGTTTTAACATACCCAATAAATCGAAACTCATTTGATACTTGGGAAATATATGTAGCTACTAAATTTCTGACTCACGCTTAAACAGATTTGTTCCGTTTAATTGGTAGTGTTGTGGTTTGAGCTGTGAAATAAGGATTCGGAAAATGTCCCCAAGGCATACGTGCTTAAAACAACACTTGACACAAGCGGCGACATGGATTAAGTCTGACAATAGGATAATCTGAAATGTTTGCACGATTCAAAGGAACTAACTGTTATGGCTAATTACATTGAATAAATAATTACATGTTTATTGGTGAGCCATTTACTAAATACCGTGCTTATGTGCTGATTATCTACTTGTGATTGATGCTATTCTTTTGTAGACATGATGAACAGAATATTGTTTACTTGTTCTTTTAAAAACTAAACTATCAGAGCTTTATTAAACAGACATGATATCGCTTTTGATGCTTTGAGGATGCAGACCGACAAAGAAGTTTTCTAAAAATCAGATTCACTCAAATGATTTTCGGCAGATAATTATCATTGCATACATATATTTAAGTATAGTTTGTCTTTCCACACAACAATGTTTGCATGCAGTGCTACGGGTGAGATATAGAAACCACCTGTAATTGGTAATTCTCACAAGCTCCGCTGCTTTAAGGACATTACACTTTTCATAAAGGGGTCCCAAACTGAGAGTTAAGGCTCAAAGTAGAACAAAAGTTTGGAGTAAAAGTTTTGAAGGAAAGGAATGACCACCGTCTGGGGCTTTCCTTCAGTATTTACATGAGTTAGGCTGCTGTACATGTCGGAGGACGCCAGGAGGGTGCCTCTTTTTACATACATTATGGGATTTGGTATCAAATCATGGTATAGATGATGCCATCAGTTTCGTAACTGTAGCAGGTGTGGTACCACGGGCCTTCCACCAACGGATTGTCCATAACCGGTACAACAACAAGAAAACATGCCTCAAAACTCAGTAATGATTGATGAAATGGCCTATGATCGTCAGAGGGTTCCAGATCCTGGGGGAGAGATGGAACAGATCTCAGGAAACCCACCCCACTGAAATGCCGCAACATCGAACCAGGTCATACTGGGTATGCAGTGCGAAATTGAGGTTGGAAGCTCAAACGGTCCTAAAACTTCTCAATCCACGTCCACATAATGGACTAGTTATACAAATACGAGTGCACGTGAGAAGAAGGGGGCAAAGGGTAAAAAAGGAAAACAACAAAGCAAACGAAACACAAAAACCTACCACCCCATATTTATTTATGGAAGAACCAAGTTTCTAGCATAAAACAAATCCGCTCATCGAGTCTAAAATAATAGTGAGCGAGAGTGAGGAGGTTGAGAGCCCTCAACACACAAATTTTCCACTGTCAATTTTACTATATGTTATTGCAATTGAAACATTATATAAGAATATTGAAAATAATAGCAATTAATTGGAAATTGGCGGGCAAATGACCCAGGAGCTCCCCCAAATTGAATCAAACAACAAGTGAAGGCTTTAGGAATATTTTATGGAAAGAATTTAGACGAACTTAATTACAACCAAATATTAAAGAAAGTTGAGGAACAGATAGAAATTTGGTCATAGGTTCTCTAAACCTAATGGAATTCTTACAAGCCTATAAGACCTACATTTATTGGCAAATTGATTATGTAACACAAAAATAGATTTGATAGAACCAATGATAAACATTCTTTTCTTTTCATGAAATCCTTATTTAATATGTACATGTTGAAATGTGCAAGTGACACAGATACTCCTATATGCACCCATATTAGACATATCCGCTCACCCGTACCCTCATATACACACACATACTTACACACACACACACACACACTTACTGCTCATACATACGTTGTAAAACGCTTATGCTAATTTTACATAATACGTAAGTTTCTAGCTAACGTATAGGCGAGGAATTTATAATAATAAATTATTTTACGTCTACTTATCAATTAACATAATAACTTTACATAGAATTTAAAACAAATGAAATTACTATTCAAGTTTTAAATTTAGAGATATAGTATTGATTGAAATACAAAGTGTATACAAAATTGTATAAGCGTGAAAGGTCATGTTAAAAGGATAGACAAGGTAAAGTACAGAAAAAGCTCGTGCGAAAAGAAGAGATAGTGTTAACACGTGCGGCTTGGGGTATTCTTGAATTAACGTGTTGACCGGTAAACGTGGGTTGAAACATGCAGGCAAAAAGACGGTGTACTAAAGAATCAGGAGATTAGAAAAGGATACATAATTGGATATATTTAAAGAAAAAGGTAAGTAGTGAGTATTATTCTAGACTTATGCCACTTACTATTTAACAAATTTAAAGAGAACATAATAACCCAGCTAGACACCATTTGTCAATAAAGTGAAGAAGGTTAAGTCTGGAAATGTCAGCTCTGATTCTACATTTTAGGCAAGAGAGAAAGAAGAATAGCAAGGTGTTACTGGTTACCACTTCTTTATGATAATATGCATGGATACATTTAATCCATATAGCATATTTGTATCCAGCGCATAATAAAAGCCACAAGTCCGCGATTTCAGGTTCCGGAAACAAGGCCCCATAGAAGAAACTTAGGATAAGACCAAATTTAAGGAATGTAAAAAGTACCGAAGGAGTTTCGAGAGTTTTTTTCAGCCATTTAATTATGAGCTGTTGTAAAGCGAGTATTAAATTGCATTCGAAAATTAAATGGTCAGTGATTTCAGTCCCACCGCAAAAAAAAGTGCATAACTTGAATTAGGGAATATTTTTAAAAAATATGTGTTTTACAGGTAAAATGTCGTGTATGATTTTAAAACACACATATCTAGTGATGGTGTATAGGAATTTATTTTGCAGGTGTTTCTTGTTGTTGAAATATTGGGGGAGTTTAAGTCATATAATTTGGTTATTTTGGGTTCAAGAAGGTGACTTTGTAGTTGTCGTTGATATAATATTTTTGTAGGGTCTTAACCAAAACTGAGACCAGGATTATTTTATGAATTGAGATTGAAATATAAATTATAATGTTTATATGGATCCGTAGAATACGTTATATCCAACGGGATCTTCTTATATAAACCGCAAAATGAAGTGGGACTGGGACTATGCTATTTGCATCACAAACACACAATATATATTTTAAGTAGAATAAGGCACAGTTGTTCGTTACGAAGAAAACTTAGGAGTATCCGTCATTGAATCAGGGTATGAATGTTCAATCCTGTAATAATATAATACAAGAAAAAGACACGAGTTCGCACCTATCGGTAGTTCCAACCATGCTAGTTTATCTTAATTGCGTCTGCTAATTTCCACCTTCAGCCAGTGGTAATCAAGAATAGTTCAATTTTCAAAACTGCTCGGCACACTTCGTTCAGTATGAGACATCTTGGAGAAAATTCAATAATTGTTCGCCGATTTTGACGTTTGGACAACTAATGGCAGGCAGTGCCGTTTGCATTCGAATAGTCTTGGATTTCACCAGTGAACGAAAGGTAAGATCCGAACAACATCGAGTGCGCAGTTTTTCGGATCTTACCTTTCGGTCAATCGTGAAAAATGAACTCTTCTTGATTACGACTGGCTTACGTTGGAGATTAGCAGACGCTATTAGGATAAACTAACAGAGTCGGACCTACCGAGCGGTGGGGACTCGTGTCTTCCCTTGTGTTATATTGTTACAGGTTAGAAGCGTCATCCTTTGATTCATGGACGAATACTCCTAATTTTCACTGTAACGAACCCCTTTAGAATAAGGCACTTTACAGATAATACCCAGTATACCTGGGAGGCCGTATACATTTATTTGTACCGATACCTATGTAAGCACAATCGGAGACTAGTAATCGGAATCTATATTGGGATGGAATACGGAAGAGATGGGAAGCTATCTCGTCTGCTTTTAACAAAGCGTGATGTTTATTCACCTACATGACGTTTGGATCACTGGCGAGATGGCCTTTAAAAAACATAGTATACGTATGATTCCGCCTTGCCATTTGTATGGTCAATACACTGATTCTAAATCCACACAATACTGCGTTGTCCGCAAACAGCAACTGACCGTTATAGAATTACTGGTGCAATAAGGGATACATTTTTGGGCATTGACGCAAAATAACCTCTAAATTACAAATGAGATTAATGACAGCAATATATATAAATAAAGTTTTAGTTGATTATGTAACATCAATAATGAAAGCCAAACGATTAGATATGTTTTAAGGTGCACAAGAGTACTTCATTTATATAGTTTTTATCATACCATGAAACAAATTGATCATCTTTGGACCGCGTGCTTTGTCTGACGAAACAGGGTTAATGGGAGCGTTAAATAAAAAAGAAAGACCTCTAATTCATACGATCATCGAAATTATATCAAGCGCATGTGAAATTGTTTGTTCTCATATACTTGTATAAAAAGTTTTAATTTATCTTGAATAAGTTTTTGTTTATTATTAAAATAAAAATCGTATGGCTATAAGCTAGATACATAGGATTATTCAGTGAAAGACAACTCCTGGACACTGCTGGAGTCCCGACAATACTTAAGTATGAAAGCCTTGAATTTGCAATGGTTACAAGAAGAAAAAAAGGACGTTATAAATTTATGGAAGCCCGTGCATATCAATTATCTTGAACCATTTTTCAAGTTGTTTGCAGAAATGCATTTTAGATACCACATCGGTTACCATTAACGATGCCATTTGAAAATAACTATAGTCTACTTTCAATAATATTTATTGAAGGAAAATAAACATCTTCATATATAACTTAAAGACTGCGATGTTTTCGGATTTTGTACAACCAAAAAGCTTGTTAAAAGTTGTTTTGAATTTGACAAAGAGAGAGAAAGAAAGAGATTTTAGAAGTATTTTTGAAATTGAATATTAGACAGAAACATTATTTCATTGCATAGACTAGCCAGGCGATCATCTATGTTGAATCAATGATAGATGGTACATGTTACTAACAGAAATATAAGATTTAAAAGAATTTCTTTATGAAAATATTTTCTCATAAAATAAGAAAACATCGATCAATTATGTTTTTGGCAAATGACTATTCGTGATAGCACTGTAAAGAAATAAATATCAACTAAAAGCTTGTTAAACAAATTTCTTGTTTTCGTTTGTTCTAGTAATTGTTTCCACTTTATAACTGTGATATGTATTCTTCCATTCCAAGGTGTGAATCAATCATCACAGCGAGGCCAGAGGAACTTCCGTGAGTGCCTAATTAAGTGCTTACTCAGTGTCAGTAGGGGATTTATCTGAATACTGTTGAATTTTAGTCGCATCGACAGGATGACACGAACCAATCAGGAAGCTAATTGTCACCAACCGATCACATATATAAAAGGTGCTGACATTACGGTACTTTAAACAGACTGAATATGGAGATGGATAACGATTTTAGGGACATGGAAAGCCATAATTTACGGGATGCAGAAAAAAACGCAAGTTTAAATCGTAATACACCAAGACTCCGAAAGAAGACAAAAAGGGCAGCTGATATTCCTGTTACAAAATTTCATGATTTGTACAGACCAACAGGAGAAATCTTAGGAAATGGTGCTATTGATTCAGTGCAGACATTTATAAATATTTCCAACAGCAAAGAATATGCTGTAAAGATCATTAAAAACAACACGATCCGATCCAGCAGCAAAGTCTTCAAAGAAATAGAAATATACAACTTATGTCAAGGTCAGGAGAACATCTTACAGCTTTATGAATACTTTGAAGAAGAAGGTCGATTTTATTTGGTCTTTGACAAGATGTTGGGAGGAACCTTGTTTGACAATATTGAGAGAAGGGGTCATCTGACTGAGACAGAAGCCAGTTTAATAGTGAAATGCATCACACGAGCCTTGGATTTCCTCCACAATAAAGGAATAGTCCACAGGGATCTAAAGCTAGAAAACATATTGTGTGAAAAGAAAGAAATATTCCCAATACGAATATGTGATTTTGACTTGGCAAGTGGTGTGCCTGTTGAAAGCCAGAAGGATATGTGTACCACGCCAGATCTCCTGACGCCAGTCGGCACAGCAGATTATATGGCTCCTGAAGTTGTTGAAGTTTGGCTTGGTGAATCCTTATCCTATGACAAGAAATGTGATCTCTGGAGCCTGGGAATAATCATGTACATCACGCTGTGCGGTTACCATCCATTTTATGGCGACTGTGGAGGTGGTTGTGGGTGGAACAGTGATGTGATGTGTCGGGACTGCCAGGACATGCTTTTCAGCAGCATCAAAAATGATGATTATGAGTTTCCAGAAAACGATTGGAGTGTAATCTCAGACAGTGCCAAAGACCTCATTCGTCACTTGCTGGTGCGAGATCCACGCAAGCGTTATTCTACCGAGCAGGTCTTGAACCACCCCTGGGTATCTTGCCCACCGGCTGCTACTGCTCTTGCTGCACCAACAATGCTTTCTAGGAATAGCAGTACCAAGGATTTGGAGCCATTTGCTGAGACTGCTATTTCAATCAACCGCATGCTGCAGCAGCATCTAATTATTCACAAGCCGCCAAGTTATGCTTATAATGACGAAAATGAGGGAAAAGAAAACGATGAAATCAATTCTGAAGAAATTGTAGTACCACCATTGAAATTGTCCCCATCTGCTTCCAGCTTGACAAAACATCGGTCAAGTTTGGTGGCCGGAACCAATGTTCGTTCAACAGAATTCGATAGTGGCTGTACACTGCCGGGCATCAGTCATTCACAGGACGAATAGTTATTTAGTGATATTTTCATCTGAATAACTTTTATTTTGAAAATAATTACAAACACGTGACTAACTTTGCTACATCAAGTTTACGATAAGGACTGTTTGTTCAAAATATGCTGCCTTTGATGAAAAGTTTAGGATTTGTTCTGATTTTCATCAATCCAGATTGTCTTGTTTCGAAGAGTACATTTTAAGAGTGGGTGGGTGGGATTATACAACCTAAAGAGTTTTCATCTCTTATAATGTAGATGAAACAAATTGTCCGGAGTATATATGTGCATATATCACTTTCGTTGAATTGTTGCTAAAATGTAATTGACTTTTATTCTGTAAAATGCTGATTGTTGTAATAAAATACGACTGAATTTTATATGATCGTTAATACCAATTCATGGTTCTGAATGTCTTTGAAAGGAGAGATTATTCAGTATTTGTGTTAATAATCAACGAGTGCTTTGATTTTATAATTGTGCTGTTATTCATGAATGAGGTTGGTGGAATGTAAAATGTTCTCTGATGCTTAAAATGACGTGTCAAAATAGTGATATTTTATATCTAAAGTGCCAGTATATCACCAGGTGTTAATATGTAAATCTTACTCAGTTTGATTTCTAATATTTCTTCATTAACTAAATTCATACTAGCATCTTGATTTTTTCTTCAGTGTATTTCGCAATTATATTTCATTCTCATTTATCGGACACTTGTAAGTTATAACAAATAGATATTTGGAAAATTGCATTTTTTAATAAAAAGTCCCATTTCTATGAAATATTGTTTTCCTTTGTGAAATTAAATTTTGTATTAGATGTGATTTGTAATTTTCAATAATCTCTCTCTCTGTCTATCTATCTATCAGAAAAATTATATTAGAAGAAACGAAACAACTCAGCTATGTACACATGTACAAATTTCTACCCCAAATTTCAATTTTTAGTTTTAACATACCCAATAAATCGAAACTCATTTGATACTTGGGAAATATATGTAGCTACTAAATTTCTGACTCACGCTTAAACAGATTTGTTCCGTTTAATTGGTAGTGTTGTGGTTTGAGCTGTGAAATAAGGATTCGGAAAATGTCCCCAAGGCATACGTGCTTAAAACAACACTTGACACAAGCGGCGACATGGATTAAGTCTGACAATAGGATAATCTGAAATGTTTGCACGATTCAAAGGAACTAACTGTTATGGCTAATTACATTGAATAAATAATTACATGTTTATTGGTGAGCCATTTACTAAATACCGTGCTTATGTGCTGATTATCTACTTGTGATTGATGCTATTCTTTTGTAGACATGATGAACAGAATATTGTTTACTTGTTCTTTTAAAAACTAAACTATCAGAGCTTTATTAAACAGACATGATATCGCTTTTGATGCTTTGAGGATGCAGACCGACAAAGAAGTTTTCTAAAAATCAGATTCACTCAAATGATTTTCGGCAGATAATTATCATTGCATACATATATTTAAGTATAGTTTGTCTTTCCACACAACAATGTTTGCATGCAGTGCTACGGGTGAGATATAGAAACCACCTGTAATTGGTAATTCTCACAAGCTCCGCTGCTTTAAGGACATTACACTTTTCATAAAGGGGTCCCAAACTGAGAGTTAAGGCTCAAAGTAGAACAAAAGTTTGGAGTAAAAGTTTTGAAGGAAAGGAATGACCACCGTCTGGGGCTTTCCTTCAGTATTTACATGAGTTAGGCTGCTGTACATGTCGGAGGACGCCAGGAGGGTGCCTCTTTTTACATACATTATGGGATTTGGTATCAAATCATGGTATAGATGATGCCATCAGTTTCGTAACTGTAGCAGGTGTGGTACCACGGGCCTTCCACCAACGGATTGTCCATAACCGGTACAACAACAAGAAAACATGCCTCAAAACTCAGTAATGATTGATGAAATGGCCTATGATCGTCAGAGGGTTCCAGATCCTGGGGGAGAGATGGAACAGATCTCAGGAAACCCACCCCACTGAAATGCCGCAACATCGAACCAGGTCATACTGGGTATGCAGTGCGAAATTGAGGTTGGAAGCTCAAACGGTCCTAAAACTTCTCAATCCACGTCCACATAATGGACTAGTTATACAAATACGAGTGCACGTGAGAAGAAGGGGGCAAAGGGTAAAAAAGGAAAACAACAAAGCAAACGAAACACAAAAACCTACCACCCCATATTTATTTATGGAAGAACCAAGTTTCTAGCATAAAACAAATCCGCTCATCGAGTCTAAAATAATAGTGAGCGAGAGTGAGGAGGTTGAGAGCCCTCAACACACAAATTTTCCACTGTCAATTTTACTATATGTTATTGCAATTGAAATATTATATAAGAATATTGAAAATAATAGCAATTAATTGGAAATTGGCGGGCAAATGACCCAGGAGCTCCCCCAAATTGAATCAAACAACAAGTGAAGGCTTTAGGAATATTTTATGGAAAGAATTTAGACGAACTTAATTACAACCAAATATTAAAGAAAGTTGAGGAACAGATAGAAATTTGGTCATAGGTTCTCTAAACCTAATGGAATTCTTACAAGCCTATAAGACCTACATTTATTGCCAAATTGATTATGTAACACAAAAATAGATTTGATAGAACCAATGATAAACATTCTTTTCTTTTCATGAAATCCTTATTTAATATGTACATGTTGAAATGTGCAAGTGACACAGATACTCCTATATGCACCCATATTAGACATATCCGCTCACCCGTACCCTCATATACACACACATACTTACACACACACACACACACACTTACTGCTCATACATACGTTGTAAAACGCTTATGCTAATTTTACATAATACGTAAGTTTCTAGCTAACGTATAGGCGAGGAATTTATAATAATAAATTATTTTACGTCTACTTATCAATTAACATAATAACTTTACATAGAATTTAAAACAAATGAAATTACTATTCAAGTTTTAAATTTAGAGATATAGTATTGATTGAAATACAAAGTGTATACAAAATTGTATAAGCGTGAAAGGTCATGTTAAAAGGATAGACAAGGTAAAGTACAGAAAAAGATCGTGCGAAAAGAAGAGATAGTGTTAACACGTGCGGCTTGGGGTATTCTTGAATTAACGTGTTGACCGGTAAACGTGGGTTGAAACATGCAGGCAAAAAGACGGTGTACTAAAGAATCGGGAGATTAGAAAAGGATACATAATTGGATATATTTAAAGAAAAAGGTAAGTAGTGAGTATTATTCTAGACTTATGCCACTTACTATTTAACAAATTTAAAGAGAACATAATAACCCAGCTAGACACCATTTGTCAATAAAGTGAAGAAGGTTAAGTCTGGAAATGTCAGCTCTGATTCTACATTTTAGGCAAGAGAGAAAGAAGAATAGCAAGGTGTTACTGGTTACCACTTCTTTATGATAATATGCATGGATACATTTAATCCATTTAGCATATTTGTATCCAGCGCATAATAAAAGCCACAAGTCCGCGATTTCAGGTTCCGGAAACAAGGCCCCATAGAAGAAACTTAGGATAAGACCAAATTTAAGGAATGTAAAAAGTACCGAAGGAGTTTCGAGAGTTTTTTTCAGCCATTTAATTATGAGCTGTTGTAAAGCGAGTATTAAATTGCATTCGAAAATTAAATGGTCAGTGATTTCAGTCCCACCGCAAAAAAAAGTGCATAACTTGAATTAGGGAATATTTTTAAAAAATATGTGTTTTACAGGTAAAATGTCGTGTATGATTTTAAAACACACATATCTAGTGATGGTGTATAGGAATTTATTTTGCAGGTGTTTTTTGTTGTTGAAATATTGGGGGAGTTTAAGTCATATAATTTGGTTATTTTGGGTTCAAGAAGGTGACTTTGTAGTTGTCGTTGATATAATATTTTTGTAGGGTCTTAACCAAAACTGAGACCAGGATTATTTTATGAATTGAGATTGAAATATAAATTATTCTGTTTATATGGATCCGTAGAATACGTTATATCCAACGGGATCTTCTTATATAAACCGCAAAATGAAGTGGGACTGGGACTATGCTATTTGCATCACAAACACACAATATATATTTTAAGTAGAATAAGGCACAGTTGTTCGTTACGAAGAAAACTTAGGAGTATCCGTCATTGAATCAGGGTATGAATGTTCAATCCTGTAATAATATAATACAAGAAAAAGACACGAGTTCGCACCTATCGGTAGTTCCAACCATGCTAGTTTATCTTAATTGCGTCTGCTAATTTCCACCTTCAGCCAGTGGTAATCAAGAATAGTTCAATTTTCAAAACTGCTCGGCACACTTCGTTCAGTATGAGACATCTTGGAGAAAATTCAATAATTGTTCGCCGATTTTGACGTTTGGACAACTAATGGCAGGCAGTGCCGTTTGCATTCGAATAGTCTTGGATTTCACCAGTGAACGAAAGGTAAGATCCGAACAACATCGAGTGCGCAGTTTTTCGGATCTTACCTTTCGGTCAATCGTGAAAAATGAACTCTTCTTGATTACGACTGGCTTACGTTGGAGATTAGCAGACGCTATTAGGATAAACTAACAGAGTCGGACCTACCGAGCGGTGGGGACTCGTGTCTTCCCTTGTGTTATATTGTTACAGGTTAGAAGCGTCATCCTTTGATTCATGGACGAATACTCCTAATTTTCACTGTAACGAACCCCTTTAGAATAAGGCACTTTACAGATAATACCCAGTATACCTGGGAGGCCGTATACATTTATTTGTACCGATACCTATGTAAGCACAATCGGAGACTAGTAATCGGAATCTATATTGGGATGGAATACGGAAGAGATGGGAAGCTATCTCGTCTGCTTTTAACAAAGCGTGATGTTTATTCACCTACATGACGTTTGGATCACTGGCGAGATGGCCTTTAAAAAACATAGTATACGTATGATTCCGCCTTGCCATTTGTATGGTCAATACACTGATTCTAAATCCACACAATACTGCGTTGTCCGCAAACAGCAACTGACCGTTATAGAATTACTGGTGCAATAAGGGATACATTTTTGGGCATTGACGCAAAATAACCTCTAAATTACAAATGAGATTAATGACAGCAATATATATAAATAAAGTTTTAGTTGATTATGTAACATCAATAATGAAAGCCAAACGATTAGATATGTTTTAAGGTGCACAAGAGTACTTCATTTATATAGTTTTTATCATACCATGAAACAAATTGATCATCTTTGGACCGCGTGCTTTGTCTGACGAAACAGGGTTAATGGGAGCGTTAAATAAAAAAGAAAGACCTCTAATTCATACGATCATCGAAATTATATCAAGCGCATGTGAAATTGTTTGTTCTCATATACTTGTATAAAAAGTTTTAATTTATCTTGAATAAGTTTTTGTTTATTATTAAAATAAAAATCGTATGGCTATAAGCTAGATACATAGGATTATTCAGTGAAAGACAACTCCTGGACACTGCTGGAGTCCCGACAATACTTAAGTATGAAAGCCTTGAATTTGCAATGGTTACAAGAAGAAAAAAAGGACGTTATAAATTTATGGAAGCCCGTGCATATCAATTATCTTGAACCATTTTTCAAGTTGTTTGCAGAAATGCATTTTAGATACCACATCGGTTACCATTAACGATGCCATTTGAAAATAACTATAGTCTACTTTCAATAATATTTATTGAAGGAAAATAAACATCTTCATATATAACTTAAAGACTGCGATGTTTTCGGATTTTGTACAACCAAAAAGCTTGTTAAAAGTTGTTTTGAATTTGACAAAGAGAGAGAAAGAAAGAGATTTTAGAAGTATTTTTGAAATTGAATATTAGACAGAAACATTATTTCATTGCATAGACTAGCCAGGCGATCATCTATGTTGAATCAATGATAGATGGTACATGTTACTAACAGAAATATAAGATTTAAAAGAATTTCTTTATGAAAATATTTTCTCATAAAATAAGAAAACATCGATCAATTATGTTTTTGGCAAATGACTATTCGTGATAGCACTGTAAAGAAATAAATATCAACTAAAAGCTTGTTAAACAAATTTCTTGTTTTCGTTTGTTCTAGTAATTGTTTCCACTTTAAAACTGTACTCTTCCATTCCAAGGTGTGAATAAATCATCACAGCGAGGCCAGAGGAACTTCCGTGAGTGCCTAATTAAGTGCTTACTCAGTGTCAGTAGGGGATTTATTTGAATACTGTTGAATTTTAGTCGTATCGACAGGATGACACGAGCCAATCAGGAAGCTAATTGTCATCAACCGATCACATATATAAAAGGTGCTGACATTACGGTACTTTAAACGGACTGAATATAGAGATGGATAACGATTTTAGGGACATGGAAAGCCATAATTTACGGGATGCAGAGAAAAACGCAAGTTTAAATTGTAATACACCAAGACTCCGAAAGAAGACAAAAAGGGCAGCTGATATTCCTGTTACAAAATTTCATGATTTGTACAGACCAACAGGAGAAATCTTAGGAAATGGTACTATTGATTCAGTGCAGACATTTATAAATATTTCCAACAGCAAAGAATATGCTGTAAAGATCATTAAAAACAACACGATCCGATCCAGCAGCAAAGTCTTCAAAGAAATAGAAATATACAACTTATGTCAAGGTCAGGAGAACATCTTACAGCTTTATGAATACTTTGAAGAAGAAGGTCGATTTTATTTGGTCTTTGACAAGATGTTGGGAGGAACCTTGTTTGACAATATTGAGAGAAGGGGTCATCTGACTGAGACAGAAGCCAGTTTAATAGTGAAATGCATCACACGAGCCTTGGATTTCCTCCACAATAAAGGAATAGTCCACAGGGATCTAAAGCTAGAAAACATATTGTGTGAAAAGAAAGAAATATTCCCGATACGAATATGTGATTTTGACTTGGCAAGTGGTGTGCCTGTTGAAAGCCAGAAGGATATGTGTACCACGCCAGATCTCCTGACGCCAGTCGGCACAGCAGATTATATGGCTCCTGAAGTTGTTGAAGTTTGGCTTGGTGAATCCTTATCCTATGACAAGAAATGTGATCTCTGGAGCCTGGGAATAATCATGTACATCACGCTGTGCGGTTACCATCCATTTTATGGCGACTGTGGAGGTGGTTGTGGGTGGAACAGTGATGTGATGTGTCGGGACTGCCAGGACATGCTTTTCAGCAGCATCAAAAATGATGATTATGAGTTTCCAGAAAACGATTGGAGTGTAATCTCAGACAGTGCCAAAGACCTCATTCGTCACTTGCTGGTGCGAGATCCACGCAAGCGTTATTCTACCGAGCAGGTCTTGAACCACCCCTGGGTATCTTGCCCACTGGCTGCTACTTCTCTTGCTGCACCAACAATGCTTTCTAGGAATAGCAGTACCAAGGATTTGGAGCCATTTGCTGAGACTGCTATTTCAATCAACCGCATGCTGCAGCAGCATCTAATTATTCACAAGCCGCCAAGTTATCCTTATAATGACGAAAATGAGGGAAAAGAAAACGATGAAATCTATTCTGAAGAAATTGTAGTACCACCATTGAAATTGTCCCCATCTGCTTCCAGCTTGACAAAACATCGGTCAAGTTTGGTGGCCGGAACCAATGTTCGTTCAACAGAATTCGATAGTGGCTGTACACTGTCGGGCATCAGTCATTCACAGGACGAATAGTTATTTAGTGATATTTTCATCTGAATAACTTTTATTTTGAAAA
Source organism: Sinohyriopsis cumingii (assembly GCA_028554795.2). Taxonomy (NCBI): domain Eukaryota; kingdom Metazoa; phylum Mollusca; class Bivalvia; order Unionida; family Unionidae; genus Sinohyriopsis; species Sinohyriopsis cumingii. The sequence continues at coordinate 135,436 of JAPYKE020000193.1, read as the reverse complement.
TAATTACAAACACGTGACTAACTTTGCTACATCAAGTTTGCTATAAGGATTGATTGTTCAAAATATGCTGCCTTTGATGCAAAGTTTAGGATTTGTTCTGATTTTCATCAATCCAGATTGTCTTGTTTCGAAGAGTACATTTTAAGAGTGGGTGGGTGGGATTAAACAACCTAAAGAGTTTTCATCTCTTATAATGTAGATAAAGCAAATTGTCCGGAGTATATATGTGCATATATCATTTTCGTTGAATTGTTGCTAAAATGTAATTGACTTTTATTCTGTAAAATGCTGATTGTTGTAATAAAATACGACTGAATTTTATATGATCGTTAATACCAATTCATGGTTCTGAATGTCTTTGAAAGGAGAGATTATACAGTATTTGTGTTAATAATCAACGAGTGCTTTGATTTTATAATTGTGCTGTTATTCATGAATGAGGTTGGTGGAATGTAAAATGTTCTCTGATGCTTAAAATGACGTGTCAAAATAGTGATATTTTATATCTAAAGTGCCAGTATATCACCAGGTGTTAATATGTAAATCTTACTCAGTTTGATTTCTAATATTTCTTCATTAACTAAATTCATACTAGCATCTTGATTTTTTCTTCAGTGTATTTCGCAATTATATTTCATTCTCATTTATCGGACACTTGTAAGTTATAACAAATAGATATATTGGAGAATTGCATTTTTTAATAAAAAGTCCCATTTCTATGAAATATTGTTTTCCTTTGTGAAATTAAATTTTGTATTAGATGTGATTTGTAATTTTCAATAATCTCTCTCTCTGTCTATCTATCTATCAGAAAAATTATATTAGAAGAAACGAAACAACTCAGCTATGTACACATGTACAAATTTCTACCCCAAATTTCAATTTTTAGTTTTAACATACCCAATAAATCGAAACTCATTTGATACTTGGGAAATATATGTAGCTACTAAATTTCTGACTCACGCTTAAACAGATTTGTTCCGTTTAATTGGTAGTGTTGTGGTTTGAGCTGTGAAATAAGGATTCGGAAAATGTCCCCAAGGCATACGTGCTTAAAACAACACTTGACACAAGCGGCGACATGGATTAAGTCTGACAATAGGATAATCTGAAATGTTTGCACGATTCAAAGGAACTAACTGTTATGGCTAATTACATTGAATAAATAATTACATGTTTATTGGTGAGCCATTTACTAAATACCGTGCTTATGTGCTGATTATCTACTTGTGATTGATGCTATTCTTTTGTAGACATGATGAACAGAATATTGTTTACTTGTTCTTTTAAAAACTAAACTATCAGAGCTTTATAAAACAGACATGATATCGCTTTTGATGCTTTGAGGATGCAGACCGACAAAGAAGTTTTCTAAAAATCAGATTCACTCAAATGATTTTCGGCAGATAATTATCATTGCATACCTATATTTAAGTATAGTTTGTCTTTCCACACAACAATGTTTGCATGCAGTGCTACGGGTGAGACATAGAAACCACCTGTAATTGGTAATTCTCACAAGCTCCGCTGCTTTAAGGACATTACACTTTTCATAAAGGGGTCCCAAACTGAGAGTTAAGGCTCAAAGTAGAACAAAAGTTTGGAGTAAAAGTTTTGAAGGAAAGGATGACCACCGTCTGGGGCTTTCCTTCAGTATTTACATGAGTTAGGCTGCTGTACATGTCGGAGGACGCCAGGAGGGTGCCTCTTTTTAAATACATTATGGGATTTGGTATCAAATCATGGTATAGATGATGCCATCAGTTTCGTAACTGTAGCAGGTGTGGTACCACGGGCCTCCCACCAACGGATTGTCCATAACCGGTACAACAACAAGAAAACATGCCTCAAAACTCAGTAATGATTGATGAAATGGCCTATGATCGTCAGAGGGTTCCAGATCCTGGGGAGAGATGGAACAGATCTCAGGAAACCCACCCCACTGAAATGCCGCAACATCGAACCAGGTCATACTGGGTATGCAGTGCGAAATTGAGGTTGGAAGCTCAAACGGTCCTAAAACTTCTCAATCCACGTCCACATAATGGACTAGTTATACAAATACGAGTGCACGTGAGAAGAAGGGGGCAAAGGGTAAAAAAGGAAAACAACAAAGCAAACGAAACACAAAAACCTACCACCCCATATTTATTTATGGAAGAACCAAGTTTCTAGCATAAAACAAATCCGCTCATCGAGTCTAAAATAATAGTGAACGAGAGTGAGGAGGTTGAGAGCCCTCAACACACAAATTTTCCACTGTCAATTTTACTATATGTTATTGCAATTGAAACATTATATAAGAATATTGAAAATAATAGCAATTAATTGGAAATTGGCGGGCAAATGACCCAGGAGCTCCCCCAAATTGAATCAAACAACAAGTGAAGGCTTTAGGAATATTTTATGGAAAGAATTTAGACGAACTTAATTACAACCAAATATTAAAGAAAGTTGAGGAACAGATAGAAATTTGGTCATAGGTTCTCTAAACCTAATGGAATTCTTACAAGCCTATAAGACCTACATTTATTGCCAAATTGATTATGTAACACAAAAATAGATTTGATAGAACCAATGATAAACATTCTTTTCTTTTCATGAAATCCTTATTTAATATGTACATGTTGAAATGTGCAAGTGACACAGATACTCCTATATGCACCCATATTAGACATATCCGCTCACCCGTACCCTCATATACACACACATACTTACACACACACACACACACACTTACTGCTCATACATACGTTGTAAAACGCTTATACTAATTTTACATAATACGTAAGTTTCTAGCTAACGTATAGGCGAGGAATTTATAATAATAAATTATTTTACGTCTACTTATCAATTAACATAATAACTTTACATAGAATTTAAAACAAATGAAATTACTATTCAAGTTTTAAATTTAGAGATATAGTATTGATTGAAATACAAAGTGTATACAAAATTGTATAAGCGTGAAAGGTCATGTTAAAAGGATAGACAAGGTAAAGTACAGAAAAAGCTCGTGCGAAAAGAAGAGATAGTGTTAACACGTGCGGCTTGGGGTATTCTTGAATTAACGTGTTGACCGGTAAACGTGGGTTGAAACATGCAGGCAAAAAGACGGTGTACTAAAGAATCAGGAGATTAGAAAAGGATACATAATTGGATATATTTAAAGAAAAAGGTAAGTAGTGAGTATTATTCTAGACTTATGCCACTTACTATTTAACAAATTTAAAGAGAACATAATAACCCAGCTAGACACCATTTGTCAATAAAGTGAAGAAGGTTAAGTCTGGAAATGTCAGCTCTGATTCTACATTTTAGGCAAGAGAGAAAGAAGAATAGCAAGGTGTTACTGGTTACCACTTCTTTATGATAATATGCATGGATACATTTAATCCATTTAGCATATTTGTATCCAGCGCATAATAAAAGCCACAAGTCCGCGATTTCAGGTTCCGGAAACAAGGCCCCATAGAAAAAACTTAGGATAAGACCAAATTTAAGGAATGTAAAAAGTACCGAAGGAGTTTCGAGAGTTTTTTTCAGCCATTTAATTATGAGCTGTTGTAAAGCGAGTATTAAATTGCATTCGAAAATTAAATGGTCAGTGATTTCAGTCCCACCGCAAAAAAAAAGTGCATAACTTGAATTAGGGAATATTTTTAAAAAATATGTGTTTTACAGGTAAAATGTCGTGTATGATTTTAAAACACACATATCTAGTGATGGTGTATAGGAATTTATTTTGCAGGTGTTTCTTGTTGTTGAAATATTGGGGGAGTTTAAGTCATATAATTTGGTTATTTTGGGTTCAAGAAGGTGACTTTGTAGTTGTCGTTGATATAATATTTTTGTAGGGTCTTAACCAAAACTGAGACCAGGATTATTTTATGAATTGAGATTGAAATATACATTATTCTGTTTATATGGATCCGTAGAATACGTTATATCCAACGGGATCTTCTTATATAAACCGCAAAATGAAATGGGACTGGGACTATGCTATTTGCATCACGAACACACAATATATATTTTAAGTAGAATAAGGCACAGTTGTTCGTTACGAAGAAAACTTAGGAGTATCCGTCATTGAATCAGGGTATGAATGTTCAATCCTGTAACAATATAATACAAGAAAAAGACACGAGTTCGCACCTATCGGTAGTTCCAACCATGCTAGTTTATCTTAATTGCGTCTGCTAATTTCCACCTTCAGCCAGTGGTAATCAAGAATAGTTCAATTTTCAAAACTGCTCGGCACACTTCGTTCAGTATGAGACATCTTGGAGAAAATTCAATAATTGTTCGCCGATTTTGACGTTTGGACAACTAATGGCAGGCAGTGCCGTTTGCATTCGAATAGTCTTGGATTTCACCAGTGAACGAAAGGTAAGATCCGAACAACATCGAGTGCGCAGTTTTTCGGATCTTACCTTTCGGTCAATCGTGAAAAATGAACTCTTCTTGATTACGACTGGCTTACGTTGGAGATTAGCAGACGCTATTAGGATAAACTAACAGAGTCGGACCTACCGAGCGGTGGGGACTCGTGTCTTCCCTTGTGTTATATTGTTACAGGTTAGAAGCGTCATCCTTTGATTCATGGACGAATACTCCTAATTTTCACTGTAACGAACCCCTTTAGAATAAGGCACTTTACAGATAATACTCAGTATACCTGGGAGGCCGTATACATTTATTTGTACCGATACCTATGTAAGCACAATCGGAGACTAGTAATCGGAATCTATATTGGGATGGAATACGGAAGAGATGGGAAGCTATCTCGTCTGCTTTTAACAAAGCGTGATGTTTATTCACCTACATGACGTTTGGATCACTGGCGAGATGGCCTTTAAAAAACATAGTATACGTATGATTCCGCCTTGCCATTTGTATGGTCAATACACTGATTCTAAATCCACACAATACTGCGTTGTCCGCAAACAGCAACTGACCGTTATAGAATTACTGGTGCAATAAGGGATACATTTTTGGGCATTGACGCAAAATAACCTCTAAATTACAAATGAGATTAATGACAGCAATATATATAAATAAAGTTTTAGTTGATTATGTAACATCAATAATGAAAGCCAAACGATTAGATATGTTTTAAGGTGCACAAGAGTACTTCATTTATATAGTTTTTATCATACCATGAAACAAATTGATCATCTTTGGACCGCGTGCTTTGTCTGACGAAACAGGGTTAATGGGAGCGTTAAATAAAAAAGAAAGACCTCTAATTCATACGATCATCGAAATTATATCAAGCGCATGTGAAATTGTTTGTTCTCATATACTTGTATAAAAAGTTTTAATTTATCTTGAATAAGTTTTTGTTTATTATTAAAATAAAAATCGTATGGCTATAAGCTAGATACATAGGATTATTCAGTGAAAGACAACTCCTGGACACTGCTGGAGTCCCGACAATACTTAAGTATGAAAGCCTTGAATTTGCAATGGTTACAAGGAAGAAAAAAAGGACGTTATAAATTTATGGAAGCCCGTGCATATCAATTATCTTGAACCATTTTTCAAGTTGTTTGCAGAAATGCATTTTAGATACCACATCGGTTACCATTAACGATGCCATTTGAAAATAACTATAGTCTACTTTCAATAATATTTATTGAAGGAAAATAAACATCTTCATATATAACTTAAAGACTGCGATGTTTTCGGATTTTGTACAACCAAAAAGCTTGTTAAAAGTTGTTTTGAATTTGACAAAGAGAGAGAAAGAAAGAGATTTTAGAAGTATTTTTGAAATTGAATATTAGACAGAAACATTATTTCATTGCATAGACTAGCCAGGCGATCATCTATGTTGAATCAATGATAGATGGTACATGTTACTAACAGAAATATAAGATTTAAAAGAATTTCTTTATGAAAATATTTTCTCATAAAATAAGAAAACATCGATCAATTATGTTTTTGGCAAATGACTATTCGTGATAGCACTGTAAAGAAATAAATATCAACTAAAAGCTTGTTAAACAAATTTCTTGTTTTCGTTTGTTCTAGTAATTGTTTCCACTTTATAACTGTACTCTTCCATTCCAAGGTGTGAATCAATCATCACAGCGAGGCCAGAGGAACTTCCGTGAGTGCCTAATTAAGTGCTTACTCAGTGTCAGTAGGGGATTTATTTGAATACTGTTGAATTTTAGTCGTATCGACAGGATGACACGAGCCAATCAGGAAGCTAATTGTCATCAACCGATCACATATATAAAAGGTGCTGACATTACGGTACTTTAAACGGACTGAATATAGAGATGGATAACGATTTTAGGGACATGGAAAGCCATAATTTACGGGATGCAGAGAAAAACGCAAGTTTAAATTGTAATACACCAAGACTCCGAAAGAAGACAAAAAGGGCAGCTGATATTCCTGTTACAAAATTTCATGATTTGTACAGACCAACAGGAGAAATCTTAGGAAATGGTACTATTGATTCAGTGCAGACATTTATAAATATTTCCAACAGCAAAGAATATGCTGTAAAGATCATTAAAAACAACACGATCCGATCCAGCAGCAAAGTCTTCAAAGAAATAGAAATATACAACTTATGTCAAGGTCAGGAGAACATCTTACAGCTTTATGAATACTTTGAAGAAGAAGGTCGATTTTATTTGGTCTTTGACAAGATGTTGGGAGGAACCTTGTTTGACAATATTGAGAGAAGGGGTCATCTGACTGAGACAGAAGCCAGTTTAATAGTGAAATGCATCACACGAGCCTTGGATTTCCTCCACAATAAAGGAATAGTCCACAGGGATCTAAAGCTAGAAAACATATTGTGTGAAAAGAAAGAAATATTCCCGATACGAATATGTGATTTTGACTTGGCAAGTGGTGTGCCTGTTGAAAGCCAGAAGGATATGTGTACCACGCCAGATCTCCTGACGCCAGTCGGCACAGCAGATTATATGGCTCCTGAAGTTGTTGAAGTTTGGCTTGGTGAATCCTTATCCTATGACAAGAAATGTGATCTCTGGAGCCTGGGAATAATCATGTACATCACGCTGTGCGGTTACCATCCATTTTATGGCGACTGTGGAGGTGGTTGTGGGTGGAACAGTGATGTGATGTGTCGGGACTGCCAGGACATGCTTTTCAGCAGCATCAAAAATGATGATTATGAGTTTCCAGAAAACGATTGGAGTGTAATCTCAGACAGTGCCAAAGACCTCATTCGTCACTTGCTGGTGCGAGATCCACGCAAGCGTTATTCTACCGAGCAGGTCTTGAACCACCCCTGGGTATCTTGCCCACCGGCTGCTACTTCTCTTGCTGCACCAACAATGCTTTCTAGGAATAGCAGTACCAAGGATTTGGAGCCATTTGCTGAGACTGCTATTTCAATCAACCGCATGCTGCAGCAGCATCTAATTATTCACAAGCCGCCAAGTTATCCTTATAATGACGAAAATGAGGGAAAAGAAAACGATGAAATCAATTCTGAAGAAATTGTACTACCACCATTGAAATTGTCCCCATCTGCTTCCAGCTTGACAAAACATCGGTCAAGTTTGGTGGCCGGAACCAATGTTCGTTCAACAGAATTCGATAGTGGCTGTACACTGTCGGGCATCAGTCATTCACAGGACGAATAGTTATTTAGTGATATTTTCATCTGAATAACTTTTATTTTGAAAATAATTACAAACACGTGACTAACTTTGCTACATCAAGTTTGCTATAAGGATTGATTGTTCAAAATATGCTGCCTTTGATGCAAAGTTTAGGATTTGTTCTGATTTTCATCAATCCAGATTGTCTTGTTTCGAAGAGTACATTTTAAGAGTGGGTGGGTGGGATTAAACAACCTAAAGAGTTTTCATCTCTTATAATGTAGATAAAGTAAATTGTCCGGAGTATATATGTGCATATATCACTTTCGTTGAATTGTTGCTAAAATGTAATTGACTTTTATTCTGTAAAATGCTGATTGTTGTAATAAAATACGACTGAATTTTATATGATCGTTAATACCAATTCATGGTTCTGAATGTCTTTGAAAGGAGAGATTATACAGTATTTGTGTTAATAATCAACGAGTGCTTTGATTTTATAATTGTGCTGTTATTCATGAATGAGGTTGGTGGAATGTAAAATGTTCTCTGATGCTTAAAATGACGTGTCAAAATAGTGATATTTTATATCTAAAGTGCCAGTATATCACCAGGTGTTAATATGTAAATCTTACTCAGTTTGATTTCTAATATTTCTTCATTAACTAAATTCATACTAGCATCTTGATTTTTTCTTCAGTGTATTTCGCAATTATATTTCATTCTCATTTATCGGACACTTGTAAGTTATAACAAATAGATATATTGGAGAATTGCATTTTTTAATAAAAAATCCCATTTCTATGAAATATTGTTTTCCTTTGTGAAATTCAATTTTGTATTAGATGTGATTTGTAATTTTCAATAATCTCTCTCTCTGTCTATCTATCTATCAGAAAAATTATATTAGAAGAAACGAAACAACTCAGCTATGTACACATGTACAAATTTCTACCCCAAATTTCAATTTTTAGTTTTAACATACCCAATAAATCGAAACTCATTTGATACTTGGGAAATATATGTAGCTACTAAATTTCTGACTCACGCTTAAACAGATTTGTTCCGTTTAATTGGTAGTGTTGTGGTTTGAGCTGTGAAATAAGGATTCGGAAAATGTCCCCAAGGCATACGTGCTTAAAACAACACTTGACACAAGCGGCGACATGGATTAAGTCTGACAATAGGATAATCTGAAATGTTTGCACGATTCAAAGGAACTAACTGTTATGGCTAATTACATTGAATAAATAATTACATGTTTATTGGTGAGCCATTTACTAAATACCGTGCTTATGTGCTGATTATCTACTTGTGATTGATGCTATTCTTTTGTAGACATGATGAACAGAATATTGTTTACTTGTTCTTTTAAAAACTAAACTATCAGAGCTTTATAAAACAGACATAATATCGCTTTTGATGCTTTGAGGATGCAGACCGACAAAGAAGTTTTCTAAAAATCAGATTCACTCAAATGATTTTCGGCAGATAATTATCATTGCATACATATATTTAAGTATAGTTTGTCTTTCCACACAACAATGTTTGCATGCAGTGCTACGGGTGAGATATAGAAACCACCTGTAATTGGTAATTCTCACAAGCTCCGCTGCTTTAAGGACATTACACTTTTCATAAAGGGGTCCCAAACTGAGAGTTAAGGCTCAAAGTAGAACAAAAGTTTGGAGTAAAAGTTTTGAAGGAAAGGATGACCACCGTCTGGGGCTTTCCTTCAGTATTTACATGAGTTAGGCTGCTGTACATGTCGGAGGACGCCAGGAGGGTGCCTCTTTTTACATACATTATGGGATTTGGTATCAAATCATGGTATAGATGATGCCATCAGTTTCGTAACTGTAGCAGGTGTGGTACCACGGGCCTCCCACCAACGGATTGTCCATAACCGGTACAACAACAAGAAAACATGCCTCAAAACTCAGTAATGATTGATGAAATGGCCTATGATCGTCAGAGGGTTCCAGATCCTGGGGGAGAGATGGAACAGATCTCAGGAAACCCACCCCACTGAAATGCCGCAACATCGAACCAGGTCATACTGGGTATGCAGTGCGAAATTGAGGTTGGAAGCTCAAACGGTCCTAAAACTTCTCAATCCACGTCCACATAATGGACTAGTTATACAAATACGAGTGCACGTGAGAAGAAGGGGGCAAAGGGTAAAAAAGGAAAACAACAAAGCAAACGAAACACAAAAACCTACCACCCCATATTTATTTATGGAAGAACCAAGTTTCTAGCATAAAACAAATCCGCTCATCGAGTCTAAAATAATAGTGAGCGAGAGTGAGGAGGTTGAGAGCCCTCAACACACAAATTTTCCACTGTCAATTTTACTATATGTTATTGCAATTGAAACATTATATAAGAATATTGAAAATAATAGCAATTAATTGGAAATTGGCGGGCAAATGACCCAGGAGCTTCCCAAATTGAATCAAACAACAAGTGAAGGCTTTAGGAATATTTTATGGAAAGAATTTAGACGAACTTAATTACAACCAAATATTAAAGAAAGTTGAGGAACAGATAGAAATTTGGTCATAGGTTCTCTAAACCTAATGGAATTCTTACAAGCCTATAAGACCTACATTTATTGCCAAATTGATTATGTAACACAAAAATAGATTTGATAGAACCAATGATAAACATTCTTTTCTTTTCATGAAATCCTTATTTAATATGTACATGTTGAAATGTGCAAGTGACACAGATACTCCTATATGCACCCATATTAGACATATCCGCTCACCCGTACCCTCATATAAACACACATACTTACACACACACACACACACTTACTGCTCATACATACGTTGTAAAACGCTTATACTAATTTTACATAATACGTAAGTTTCTAGCTAACGTATAGGCGAGGAATTTATAATAATAAATTATTTTACGTCTACTTATCAATTAACATAATAACTTTACATAGAATTTAAAACAAATGAAATTACTATTCAAGTTTTAAATTTAGAGATATAGTATTGATTGAAATACAAAGTGTATACAAAATTGTATAAGCGTGAAAGGTCATGTTAAAAGGATAGACAAGGTAAAGTACAGAAAAAGCTCGTGCGAAAAGAAGAGATAGTGTTAACACGTGCGGCTTGGGGTATTCTTGAATTAACGTGTTGACCGGTAAACGTGGGTTGAAACATGCAGGCAAAAAGACAGTGTACTAAAGAATCAGGAGATTAGAAAAGGATACATAATTGGATATATTTAAAGAAAAAGGTAAGTAGTGAGTATTATTCTAGACTTATGCCACTTACTATTTAACAAATTTAAAGAGAACATAATAACCCAGCTAGACACCATTTGTCAATAAAGTGAAGAAGGTTAAGTCTGGAAATGTCAGCTCTGATTCTACATTTTAGGCAAGAGAGAAAGAAGAATAGCAAGGTGTTACTGGTTACCACTTCTTTATGATAATATGCATGGATACATTTAATCCATTTAGCATATTTGTATCCAGCGCATAATAAAAGCCACAAGTCCGCGATTTCAGGTTCCGGAAACAAGGCCCCATAGAAGAAACTTAGGATAAGACCAAATTTAAGGAATGTAAAAAGTACCGAAGGAGTTTCGAGAGTTTTTTCAGCCATTTAATTATGAGCTGTTGTAAAGCGAGTATTAAATTGCATTCGAAAATTAAATGGTCAGTGATTTCAGTCCCACCGCAAAAAAAAAGTGCATAACTTGAATTAGGGAATATTTTTAAAAAATATGTGTTTTACAGGTAAAATGTCGTGTATGATTTTAAAACACACATATCTAGTGATGGTGTATAGGAATTTATTTTGCAGGTGTTTCTTGTTGTTGAAATATTGGGGGAGTTTAAGTCATATAATTTGGTTATTTTGGGTTCAAGAAGGTGACTTTGTAGTTGTCGTTGATATAATATTTTTGTAGGGTCTTAACCAAAACTGAGACCAGGATTATTTTATGAATTGAGATTGAAATATACATTATTCTGTTTATATGGATCCGTAGAATACGTTATATCCAACGGGATCTTCTTATATAAACCGCAAAATGAAGTGGGACTGGGACTATGCTATTTGCATCACGAACACACAATATATATTTTAAGTAGAATAAGGCACAGTTGTTCGTTACGAAGAAAACTTAGGAGTATCCGTCATTGAATCAGGGTATGAATGTTCAATCCTGTAACAATATAATACAAGAAAAAGACACGAGTTCGCACCTATCGGTAGTTCCAACCATGCTAGTTTATCTTAATTGCGTCTGCTAATTTCCACCTTCAGCCAGTGGTAATCAAGAATAGTTCAATTTTCAAAACTGCTCGGCACACTTCGTTCAGTATGAGACATCTTGGAGAAAATTCAATAATTGTTCGCCGATTTTGACGTTTGGACAACTAATGGCAGGCAGTGCCGTTTGCATTCGAATAGTCTTGGATTTCACCAGTGAACGAAAGGTAAGATCCGAACAACATCGAGTGCGCAGTTTTTCGGATCTTACCTTTCGGTCAATCGTGAAAAATGAACTCTTCTTGATTACGACTGGCTTACGTTGGAGATTAGCAGACGCTATTAGGATAAACTAACAGAGTCGGACCTACCGAGCGGTGGGGACTCGTGTCTTCCCTTGTGTTATATTGTTACAGGTTAGAAGCGTCATCCTTTGATTCATGGACGAATACTCCTAATTTTCACTGTAACGAACCCCTTTAGAATAAGGCACTTTACAGATAATACCCAGTATACCTGGGAGGCCGTATACATTTATTTGTACCGATACCTATGTAAGCACAATCGGAGACTAGTAATCGGAATCTATATTGGGATGGAATACGGAAGAGATGGGAAGCTATCTCGTCTGCTTTTAACAAAGCGTGATGTTTATTCACCTACATGACGTTTGGATCACTGGCGAGATGGCCTTTAAAAAACATAGTATACGTATGATTCCGCCTTGCCATTTGTATGGTCAATACACTGATTCTAAATCCACACAATACTGCGTTGTCCGCAAACAGCAACTGACCGTTATAGAATTACTGGTGCAATAAGGGATACATTTTTGGGCATTGACGCAAAATAACCTCTAAATTACAAATGAGATTAATGACAGCAATATATATAAATAAAGTTTTAGTTGATTATGTAACATCAATAATGAAAGCCAAACGATTAGATATGTTTTAAGGTGCACAAGAGTACTTCATTTATATAGTTTTTATCATACCATGAAACAAATTGATCATCTTTGGACCGCGTGCTTTGTCTGACGAAACAGGGTTAATGGGAGCGTTAAATAAAAAAGAAAGACCTCTAATTCATACGATCATCGAAATTATATCAAGCGCATGTGAAATTGTTTGTTCTCATATACTTGTATAAAAAGTTTTAATTTATCTTGAATAAGTTTTTGTTTATTATTAAAATAAAAATCGTATGGCTATAAGCTAGATACATAGGATTATTCAGTGAAAGACATCTCCTGGACACTGCTGGAGTCCCGACAATACTTAAGTATGAAAGCCTTGAATTTGCAATGGTTACAAGGAAGAAAAAAAGGACGTTATAAATTTATGGAAGCCCGTGCATATCAATTATCTTGAACCATTTTTCAAGTTGTTTGCAGAAATGCATTTTAGATACCACATCGGTTACCATTAGCGATGCCATTTGAAAATAACTATAGTCTACTTTCAATAATATTTATTGAAGGAAAATAAACATCTTCATATATAACTTAAAGACTGCGATGTTTTCGGATTTTGTACAACCAAAAAGCTTGTTAAAAGTTGTTTTGAATTTGACAAAGAGAGAGAAAGAAAGAGATTTTAGAAGTATTTTTGAAATTGAATATTAGACAGAAACATTATTTCATTGCATAGACTAGCCAGGCGATCATCTATGTTGAATCAATGATAGATGGTACATGTTACTAACAGAAATATAAGATTTAAAAGAATTTCTTTATGAAAATATTTTCTCATAAAATAAGAAAACATCGATCAATTATGTTTTTGGCAAATGACTATTCGTGATAGCACTGTAAAGAAATAAATATCAACTAAAAGCTTGTTAAACAAATTTCTTGTTTTCGTTTGTTCTAGTAATTGTTTCCACTTTATAACTGTACTCTTCCATTCCAAGGTGTGAATCAATCATCACAGCGAGGCCAGAGGAACTTCCGTGAGTGCCTAATTAAGTGCTTACTCAGTGTCAGTAGGGGATTTATTTGAATACTGTTGAATTTTAGTCGTATCGACAGGATGACACGAGCCAATCAGGAAGCTAATTGTCATCAACCGATCACATATATAAAAGGTGCTGACATTACGGTACTTTAAACGGACTGAATATAGAGATGGATAACGATTTTAGGGACATGGAAAGCCATAATTTACGGGATGCAGAGAAAAACGCAAGTTTAAATTGTAATACACCAAGACTCCGAAAGAAGACAAAAAGGGCAGCTGATATTCCTGTTACAAAATTTCATGATTTGTACAGACCAACAGGAGAAATCTTAGGAAATGGTACTATTGATTCAGTGCAGACATTTATAAATATTTCCAACAGCAAAGAATATGCTGTAAAGATCATTAAAAACAACACGATCCGATCCAGCAGCAAAGTCTTCAAAGAAATAGAAATATACAACTTATGTCAAGGTCAGGAGAACATCTTACAGCTTTATGAATACTTTGAAGAAGAAGGTCGATTTTATTTGGTCTTTGACAAGATGTTGGGAGGAACCTTGTTTGACAATATTGAGAGAAGGGGTCATCTGACTGAGACAGAAGCCAGTTTAATAGTGAAATGCATCACACGAGCCTTGGATTTCCTCCACAATAAAGGAATAGTCCACAGTGATCTAAAGCTAGAAAACATATTGTGTGAAAAGAAAGAAATATTCCCGATACGAATATGTGATTTTGACTTGGCAAGTGGTGTGCCTGTTGAAAGCCAGAAGGATATGTGTACCACGCCAGATCTCCTGACGCCAGTCGGCACAGCAGATTATATGGCTCCTGAAGTTGTTGAAGTTTGGCTTGGTGAATCCTTATCCTATGACAAGAAATGTGATCTCTGGAGCCTGGGAATAATCATGTACATCACGCTGTGCGGTTACCATCCATTTTATGGCGACTGTGGAGGTGGTTGTGGGTGGAACAGTGATGTGATGTGTCGGGACTGCCAGGACATGCTTTTCAGCAGCATCAAAAATGATGATTATGAGTTTCCAGAAAACGATTGGAGTGTAATCTCAGACAGTGCCAAAGACCTCATTCGTCACTTGCTGGTGCGAGATCCACGCAAGCGTTATTCTACCGAGCAGGTCTTGAACCACCCCTGGGTATCTTGCCCACCGGCTGCTACTTCTCTTGCTGCACCAACAATGCTTTCTAGGAATAGCAGTACCAAGGATTTGGAGCCATTTGCTGAGACTGCTATTTCAATCAACCGCATGCTGCAGCAGCATCTAATTATTCACAAGCCGCCAAGTTATCCTTATAATGACGAAAATGAGGGAAAAGAAAACGATGAAATCAATTCTGAAGAAATTGTACTACCACCATTGAAATTGTCCCCATCTGCTTCCAGCTTGACAAAACATCGGTCAAGTTTGGTGGCCGGAACCAATGTTCGTTCAACAGAATTCGATAGTGGCTGTACACTGTCGGGCATCAGTCATTCACAGGACGAATAGTTATTTAGTGATATTTTCATCTGAATAACTTTTATTTTGAAAATAATTACAAACACGTGACTAACTTTGCTACATCAAGTTTGCTATAAGGATTGATTGTTCAAAATATGCTGCCTTTGATGCAAAGTTTAGGATTTGTTCTGATTTTCATCAATCCAGATTGTCTTGTTTCGAAGAGTACATTTTAAGAGTGGGTGGGTGGGATTAAACAACCTAAAGAGTTTTCATCTCTTATAATGTAGATAAAGTAAATTGTCCGGAGTATATATGTGCATATATCACTTTCGTTGAATTGTTGCTAAAATGTAATTGACTTTTATTCTGTAAAATGCTGATTGTTGTAATAAAATACGACTGAATTTTATATGATCGTTAATACCAATTCATGGTTCTGAATGTCTTTGAAAGGAGAGATTATACAGTATTTGTGTTAATAATCAACGAGTGCTTTGATTTTATAATTGTGCTGTTATTCATGAATGAGGTTGGTGGAATGTAAAATGTTCTCTGATGCTTAAAATGACGTGTCAAAATAGTGATATTTTATATCTAAAGTGCCAGTATATCACCAGGTGTTAATATGTAAATCTTACTCAGTTTGATTTCTAATATTTCTTCATTAACTAAATTCATACTAGCATCTTGATTTTTTCTTCAGTGTATTTCGCAATTATATTTCATTCTCATTTATCGGACACTTGTAAGTTATAACAAATAGATATATTGGAGAATTGCATTTTTTAATAAAAAATCCCATTTCTATGAAATATTGTTTTCCTTTGTGAAATTCAATTTTGTATTAGATGTGATTTGTAATTTTCAATAATCTCTCTCTCTGTCTATCTATCTATCAGAAAAATTATATTAGAAGAAACGAAACAACTCAGCTATGTACACATGTACAAATTTCTACCCCAAATTTCAATTTTTAGTTTTAACATACCCAATAAATCGAAACTCATTTGATACTTGGGAAATATATGTAGCTACTAAATTTCTGACTCACGCTTAAACAGATTTGTTCCGTTTAATTGGTAGTGTTGTGGTTTGAGCTGTGAAATAAGGATTCGGAAAATGTCCCCAAGGCATACGTGCTTAAAACAACACTTGACACAAGCGGCGACATGGATTAAGTCTGACAATAGGATAATCTGAAATGTTTGCACGATTCAAAGGAACTAACTGTTATGGCTAATTACATTGAATAAATAATTACATGTTTATTGGTGAGCCATTTACTAAATACCGTGCTTATGTGCTGATTATCTACTTGTGATTGATGCTATTCTTTTGTAGACATGATGAACAGAATATTGTTTACTTGTTCTTTTAAAAACTAAACTATCAGAGCTTTATAAAACAGACATAATATCGCTTTTGATGCTTTGAGGATGCAGACCGACAAAGAAGTTTTCTAAAAATCAGATTCACTCAAATGATTTTCGGCAGATAATTATCATTGCATACATATATTTAAGTATAGTTTGTCTTTCCACACAACAATGTTTGCATGCAGTGCTACGGGTGAGATATAGAAACCACCTGTAATTGGTAATTCTCACAAGCTCCGCTGCTTTAAGGACATTACACTTTTCATAAAGGGGTCCCAAACTGAGAGTTAAGGCTCAAAGTAGAACAAAAGTTTGGAGTAAAAGTTTTGAAGGAAAGGATGACCACCGTCTGGGGCTTTCCTTCAGTATTTACATGAGTTAGGCTGCTGTACATGTCGGAGGACGCCAGGAGGGTGCCTCTTTTTACATACATTATGGGATTTGGTATCAAATCATGGTATAGATGATGCCATCAGTTTCGTAACTGTAGCAGGTGTGGTACCACGGGCCTCCCACCAACGGATTGTCCATAACCGGTACAACAACAAGAAAACATGCCTCAAAACTCAGTAATGATTGATGAAATGGCCTATGATCGTCAGAGGGTTCCAGATCCTGGGGGAGAGATGGAACAGATCTCAGGAAACCCACCCCACTGAAATGCCGCAACATCGAACCAGGTCATACTGGGTATGCAGTGCGAAATTGAGGTTGGAAGCTCAAACGGTCCTAAAACTTCTCAATCCACGTCCACATAATGGACTAGTTATACAAATACGAGTGCACGTGAGAAGAAGGGGGCAAAGGGTAAAAAAGGAAAACAACAAAGCAAACGAAACACAAAAACCTACCACCCCATATTTATTTATGGAAGAACCAAGTTTCTAGCATAAAACAAATCCGCTCATCGAGTCTAAAATAATAGTGAGCGAGAGTGAGGAGGTTGAGAGCCCTCAACACACAAATTTTCCACTGTCAATTTTACTATATGTTATTGCAATTGAAACATTATATAAGAATATTGAAAATAATAGCAATTAATTGGAAATTGGCGGGCAAATGACCCAGGAGCTTCCCAAATTGAATCAAACAACAAGTGAAGGCTTTAGGAATATTTTATGGAAAGAATTTAGACGAACTTAATTACAACCAAATATTAAAGAAAGTTGAGGAACAGATAGAAATTTGGTCATAGGTTCTCTAAACCTAATGGAATTCTTACAAGCCTATAAGACCTACATTTATTGCCAAATTGATTATGTAACACAAAAATAGATTTGATAGAACCAATGATAAACATTCTTTTCTTTTCATGAAATCCTTATTTAATATGTACATGTTGAAATGTGCAAGTGACACAGATACTCCTATATGCACCCATATTAGACATATCCGCTCACCCGTACCCTCATATACACACACATACTTACACACACACACACACACTTACTGCTCATACATACGTTGTAAAACGCTTATACTAATTTTACATAATACGTAAGTTTCTAGCTAACGTATAGGCGAGGAATTTATAATAATAAATTATTTTACGTCTACTTATCAATTAACATAATAACTTTACATAGAATTTAAAACAAATGAAATTACTATTCAAGTTTTAAATTTAGAGATATAGTATTGATTGAAATACAAAGTGTATACAAAATTGTATAAGCGTGAAAGGTCATGTTAAAAGGATAGACAAGGTAAAGTACAGAAAAAGCTCGTGCGAAAAGAAGAGATAGTGTTAACACGTGCGGCTTGGGGTATTCTTGAATTAACGTGTTGACCGGTAAACGTGGGTTGAAACATGCAGGCAAAAAGACAGTGTACTAAAGAATCAGGAGATTAGAAAAGGATACATAATTGGATATATTTAAAGAAAAAGGTAAGTAGTGAGTATTATTCTAGACTTATGCCACTTACTATTTAACAAATTTAAAGAGAACATAATAACCCAGCTAGACACCATTTGTCAATAAAGTGAAGAAGGTTAAGTCTGGAAATGTCAGCTCTGATTCTACATTTTAGGCAAGAGAGAAAGAAGAATAGCAAGGTGTTACTGGTTACCACTTCTTTATGATAATATGCATGGATACATTTAATCCATTTAGCATATTTGTATCCAGCGCATAATAAAAGCCACAAGTCCGCGATTTCAGGTTCCGGAAACAAGGCCCCATAGAAGAAACTTAGGATAAGACCAAATTTAAGGAATGTAAAAAGTACCGAAGGAGTTTCGAGAGTTTTTTCAGCCATTTAATTATGAGCTGTTGTAAAGCGAGTATTAAATTGCATTCGAAAATTAAATGGTCAGTGATTTCAGTCCCACCGCAAAAAAAAAGTGCATAACTTGAATTAGGGAATATTTTTAAAAAATATGTGTTTTACAGGTAAAATGTCGTGTATGATTTTAAAACACACATATCTAGTGATGGTGTATAGGAATTTATTTTGCAGGTGTTTCTTGTTGTTGAAATATTGGGGGAGTTTAAGTCATATAATTTGGTTATTTTGGGTTCAAGAAGGTGACTTTGTAGTTGTCGTTGATATAATATTTTTGTAGGGTCTTAACCAAAACTGAGACCAGGATTATTTTATGAATTGAGATTGAAATATACATTATTCTGTTTATATGGATCCGTAGAATACGTTATATCCAACGGGATCTTCTTATATAAACCGCAAAATGAAGTGGGACTGGGACTATGCTATTTGCATCACGAACACACAATATATATTTTAAGTAGAATAAGGCACAGTTGTTCGTTACGAAGAAAACTTAGGAGTATCCGTCATTGAATCAGGGTATGAATGTTCAATCCTGTAACAATATAATACAAGAAAAAGACACGAGTTCGCACCTATCGGTAGTTCCAACCATGCTAGTTTATCTTAATTGCGTCTGCTAATTTCCACCTTCAGCCAGTGGTAATCAAGAATAGTTCAATTTTCAAAACTGCTCGGCACACTTCGTTCAGTATGAGACATCTTGGAGAAAATTCAATAATTGTTCGCCGATTTTGACGTTTGGACAACTAATGGCAGGCAGTGCCGTTTGCATTCGAATAGTCTTGGATTTCACCAGTGAACGAAAGGTAAGATCCGAACAACATCGAGTGCGCAGTTTTTCGGATCTTACCTTTCGGTCAATCGTGAAAAATGAACTCTTCTTGATTACGACTGGCTTACGTTGGAGATTAGCAGACGCTATTAGGATAAACTAACAGAGTCGGACCTACCGAGCGGTGGGGACTCGTGTCTTCCCTTGTGTTATATTGTTACAGGTTAGAAGCGTCATCCTTTGATTCATGGACGAATACTCCTAATTTTCACTGTAACGAACCCCTTTAGAATAAGGCACTTTACAGATAATACCCAGTATACCTGGGAGGCCGTATACATTTATTTGTACCGATACCTATGTAAGCACAATCGGAGACTAGTAATCGGAATCTATATTGGGATGGAATACGGAAGAGATGGGAAGCTATCTCGTCTGCTTTTAACAAAGCGTGATGTTTATTCACCTACATGACGTTTGGATCACTGGCGAGATGGCCTTTAAAAAACATAGTATACGTATGATTCCGCCTTGCCATTTGTATGGTCAATACACTGATTCTAAATCCACACAATACTGCGTTGTCCGCAAACAGCAACTGACCGTTATAGAATTACTGGTGCAATAAGGGATACATTTTTGGGCATTGACGCAAAATAACCTCTAAATTACAAATGAGATTAATGACAGCAATATATATAAATAAAGTTTTAGTTGATTATGTAACATCAATAATGAAAGCCAAACGATTAGATATGTTTTAAGGTGCACAAGAGTACTTCATTTATATAGTTTTTATCATACCATGAAACAAATTGATCATCTTTGGACCGCGTGCTTTGTCTGACGAAACAGGGTTAATGGGAGCGTTAAATAAAAAAGAAAGACCTCTAATTCATACGATCATCGAAATTATATCAAGCGCATGTGAAATTGTTTGTTCTCATATACTTGTATAAAAAGTTTTAATTTATCTTGAATAAGTTTTTGTTTATTATTAAAATAAAAATCGTATGGCTATAAGCTAGATACATAGGATTATTCAGTGAAAGACATCTCCTGGACACTGCTGGAGTCCCGACAATACTTAAGTATGAAAGCCTTGAATTTGCAATGGTTACAAGGAAGAAAAAAAGGACGTTATAAATTTATGGAAGCCCGTGCATATCAATTATCTTGAACCATTTTTCAAGTTGTTTGCAGAAATGCATTTTAGATACCACATCGGTTACCATTAGCGATGCCATTTGAAAATAACTATAGTCTACTTTCAATAATATTTATTGAAGGAAAATAAACATCTTCATATATAACTTAAAGACTGCGATGTTTTCGGATTTTGTACAACCAAAAAGCTTGTTAAAAGTTGTTTTGAATTTGACAAAGAGAGAGAAAGAAAGAGATTTTAGAAGTATTTTTGAAATTGAATATTAGACAGAAACATTATTTCATTGCATAGACTAGCCAGGCGATCATCTATGTTGAATCAATGATAGATGGTACATGTTACTAACAGAAATATAAGATTTAAAAGAATTTCTTTATGAAAATATTTTCTCATAAAATAAGAAAACATCGATCAATTATGTTTTTGGCAAATGACTATTCGTGATAGCACTGTAAAGAAATAAATATCAACTAAAAGCTTGTTAAACAAATTTCTTGTTTTCGTTTGTTCTAGTAATTGTTTCCACTTTATAACTGTACTCTTCCATTCCAAGGTGTGAATCAATCATCACAGCGAGGCCAGAGGAACTTCCGTGAGTGCCTAATTAAGTGCTTACTCAGTGTCAGTAGGGGATTTATTTGAATACTGTTGAATTTTAGTCGTATCGACAGGATGACACGAGCCAATCAGGAAGCTAATTGTCATCAACCGATCACATATATAAAAGGTGCTGACATTACGGTACTTTAAACGGACTGAATATAGAGATGGATAACGATTTTAGGGACATGGAAAGCCATAATTTACGGGATGCAGAGAAAAACGCAAGTTTAAATTGTAATACACCAAGACTCCGAAAGAAGACAAAAAGGGCAGCTGATATTCCTGTTACAAAATTTCATGATTTGTACAGACCAACAGGAGAAATCTTAGGAAATGGTACTATTGATTCAGTGCAGACATTTATAAATATTTCCAACAGCAAAGAATATGCTGTAAAGATCATTAAAAACAACACGATCCGATCCAGCAGCAAAGTCTTCAAAGAAATAGAAATATACAACTTATGTCAAGGTCAGGAGAACATCTTACAGCTTTATGAATACTTTGAAGAAGAAGGTCGATTTTATTTGGTCTTTGACAAGATGTTGGGAGGAACCTTGTTTGACAATATTGAGAGAAGGGGTCATCTGACTGAGACAGAAGCCAGTTTAATAGTGAAATGCATCACACGAGCCTTGGATTTCCTCCACAATAAAGGAATAGTCCACAGTGATCTAAAGCTAGAAAACATATTGTGTGAAAAGAAAGAAATATTCCCGATACGAATATGTGATTTTGACTTGGCAAGTGGTGTGCCTGTTGAAAGCCAGAAGGATATGTGTACCACGCCAGATCTCCTGACGCCAGTCGGCACAGCAGATTATATGGCTCCTGAAGTTGTTGAAGTTTGGCTTGCTGAATCCTTATCCTATGACAAGAAATGTGATCTCTGGAGCCTGGGAATAATCATGTACATCACGCTGTGCGGTTACCATCCATTTTATGGCGACTGTGGAGGTGGTTGTGGGTGGAACAGTGATGTGATGTGTCGGGACTGCCAGGACATGCTTTTCAGCAGCATCAAAAATGATGATTATGAGTTTCCAGAAAACGATTGGAGTGTAATCTCAGACAGTGCCAAAGACCTCATTCGTCACTTGCTGGTGCGAGATCCACGCAAGCGTTATTCTACCGAGCAGGTCTTGAACCACCCCTGGGTATCTTGCCCACCGGCTGCTACTTCTCTTGCTGCACCAACAATGCTTTCTAGGAATAGCAGTACCAAGGATTTGGAGCCATTTGCTGAGACTGCTATTTCAATCAACCGCATGCTGCAGCAGCATCTAATTATTCACAAGCCGCCAAGTTATCCTTATAATGACGAAAATGAGGGAAAAGAAAACGATGAAATCAATTCTGAAGAAATTGTACTACCACCATTGAAATTGTCCCCATCTGCTTCCAGCTTGACAAAACATCGGTCAAGTTTGGTGGCCGGAACCAATGTTCGTTCAACAGAATTCGATAGTGGCTGTACACTGTCGGGCATCAGTCATTCACAGGACGAATAGTTATTTAGTGATATTTTCATCTGAATAACTTTTATTTTGAAAATAATTACAAACACGTGACTAACTTTGCTACATCAAGTTTGCTATAAGGATTGATTGTTCAAAATATGCTGCCTTTGATGCAAAGTTTAGGATTTGTTCTGATTTTCATCAATCCAGATTGTCTTGTTTCGAAGAGTACATTTTAAGAGTGGGTGGGTGGGATTATACAACCTAAAGAGTTTTCATCTCTTATAATGTAGATAAAGTAAATTGTCCGGAGTATATATGTGCATATATCACTTTCGTTGAATTGTTGCTAAAATGTAATTGACTTTTATTCTGTAAAATGCTGATTGTTGTAATAAAATACGACTGAATTTTATATGATCGTTAATACCAATTCATGGTTCTGAATGTCTTTGAAAGGAGAGATTATTCAGTATTTGTGTTAATAATCAACGAGTGCTTTGATTTTATAATTGTGCTGTTATTCATGAATGAGGTTGGTGGAATGTAAAATGTTCTCTGATGCTTAAAATGACGTGTCAAAATAGTGATATTTTATATCTAAAGTGCCAGTATATCACCAGGTGTTAATATGTAAATCTTACTCAGTTTGATTTCTAATATTTCTTCATTAACTAAATTCATACTAGCATCTTGATTTTTTCTTCAGTGTATTTCGCAATTATATTTCATTCTCATTTATCGGACACTTGTAAGTTATAACAAATAGATATATTGGAGAATTGCAATTTTTTTTAATAAAAAGTCCCATTTCTATGAAATATTGTTTTCCTTTGTGAAATTCAATTTTGTATTAGATGTGATTTGTAATTTTCAATAATCTCTCTCACTGTCTATCTATCTATCAGAAAAATTATATTAGAAGAAACGAAACAACTCAGCTATGTACACATGTACAAATTTCTACCCCAAATTTCAATTTTTAGTTTTAACATACCCAATAAATCGAAACTCATTTGATACTTGGGAAATATATGTAGCTACTAAATTTCTGACTCACGCTTAAACAGATTTGTTCCGTTTAATTGGTAGTGTTGTGGTTTGAGCTGTGAAATAAGGATTCGGAAAATGTCCCCAAGGCATACGTGCTTAAAACAACACTTGACACAAGCGGCGACATGGATTAAGTCTGACAATAGGATAATCTGAAATGTTTGCACGATTCAAAGGAACTAACTGTTATGGCTAATTACATTGAATAAATAATTACATGTTTATTGGTGAGCCATTTACTAAATACCGTGCTTATGTGTTGATTATCTACTTGTGATTGATGCTATTCTTTTGTAGACATGATGAACAGAATATTGTTTACTTGTTCTTTTAAAAACTAAACTATCAGAGCTTTATTAAACAGACATGATATCGCTTTTGATGCTTTGAGGATGCAGACCGACAAAGAAGTTTTCTAAAACTCAGATTCACTCAAATGATTTTCGGCAGATAATTATCATTGCATACATATATTTAAGTATAGTTTGTCTTTCCACACAACAATGTTTGCATGCAGTGCTACGGGTGAGATATAGAAACCACCTGTAATTGGTAATTCTCACAAGCTCCGCTGCTTTAAGGACATTATACTTTTAATCAAGGGGTCTTGGGGAAAACTAACTGAAATTCACTTTTCTGGTCTTCCCTTAGAGATCCCAAACTGAGAGTTAAGGCTCAAAGTAGAACAAAAGTTTGGAGTAAAAGTTTTGAAGGAAAGGATGACCACCGTCTGGGGCTTTCCTTCAGTATTTACATGAGTTAGGCTGCTGTACATGTCGGAGGACGCCAGGAGGGTGCCTCTTTTTACATACATTATGGGATTTGGTATCAAATCATGGTATAGATGATGCCATCAGTTTCGTAACTGTAGCAGGTGTGGTACCACGGGCCTCCCACCAACGGATTGTCCATAACCGGTACAACAACAAGAAAACATGCCTCAAAACTCAGTAATGATTGATGAAATGGCCTATGATCGTCAGAGGGTTCCAGATCCTGGGGGAGAGATGGAACAGATCTCAGGAAACCCACCCCACTGAAATGCCGCAACATCGAACCAGGTCATACTGGGTATGCAGTGCGAAATTGAGGTTGGAAGCTCAAAGGGTCCTAAAACTTCTCAATCCACGTCCACATAATGGACTAGTTATACAAATACGAGTGCACGTGAGAAGAAGGGGGCAAAGGGTAAAAAAGGAAAACAACAAAGCAAACGAAACACAAAAACCTACCACCCCATATTTATTTATGGAAGAACCAAGTTTCTAGCATAAAACAAATCCGCTCATCGAGTCTAAAATAATAGTGAACGAGAGTGAGGAGGTTGAGAGCCCTCAACACACAAATTTTCCATTGTCAATTTTACTATATGTTATTGCAATTGAAACATTATATAAGAATATTGAAAATAATAGCAATTAATTGGAAATTGGCGGGCAAATGACCCAGGAGCTCCCCCAAATTGAATCAAACAACAAGTGAAGGCTTTAGGAATATTTTATGGAAAGAATTTAGACGAACTTAATTACAACCAAATATTAAAGAAAGTTGAGGAACAGATAGAAATTTGGTCATAGGTTCTCTAAACCTAATGGAATTCTTACAAGCCTATAAGACCTACATTTATTGCCAAATTGATTATGTAACACAAAAATAGATTTGATAGAACCAATGATAAACATTCTTTTCTTTTCATGAAATCCTTATTTAATATGTACATGTTGAAATGTGCAAGTGACACAGATACTCCTATATGCACCCATATTAGACATATCCGCTCACCCGTACCCTCATATACACACACATACTTACACACACACACACACACTTACTGCTCATACATACGTTGTAAAACGCTTATACTAATTTTACATAATACGTAAGTTTCTAGCTAACGTATAGGCGAGGAATTTATAATAATAAATTATTTTACGTCTACTTATCAATTAACATAATAACTTTACATAGAATTTAAAACAAATGAAATTACTATTCAAGTTTTAAATTTAGAGATATAGTATTGATTGAAATACAAAGTGTATACAAAATTGTATAAGCGTGAAAGGTCATGTTAAAAGGATAGACAAGGTAAAGTACAGAAAAAGCTCGTGCGAAAAGAAGAGATAGTGTTAACACGTGCGGCTTGGGGTATTCTTGAATTAACGTGTTGACCGGTAAACGTGGGTTGAAACATGCAGGCAAAAAGACGGTGTACTAAAGAATCAGGAGATTAGAAAAGGATACATAATTGGATATATTTAAAGAAAAAGGTAAGTAGTGAGTATTATTCTAGACTTATGCCACTTACTATTTAACAAATTTAAAGAGAACATAATAACCCAGCTAGACACCATTTGTCAATAAAGTGAAGAAGGTTAAGTCTGGAAATGTCAGCTCTGATTCTACATTTTAGGCAAGAGAGAAAGAAGAATAGCAAGGTGTTACTGGTTACCACTTCTTTATGATAATATGCATGGATACATTTAATCCATATAGCATATTTGTATCCAGCGCATAATAAAAGCCACAAGTCCGCGATTTCAGGTTCCGGAAACAAGGCCCCATAGAAGAAACTTAGGATAAGACCAAATTTAAGGAATGTAAAAAGTACCGAAGGAGTTTCGAGAGTTTTTTTCAGCCATTTAATTATGAGCTGTTGTAAAGCGAGTATTAAATTGCATTCGAAAATTAAATGGTCAGTGATTTCAGTCCCACCGCAAAAAAAAGTGCATAACTTGAATTAGGGAATATTTTTAAAAAATATGTGTTTTACAGGTAAAATGTCGTGTATGATTTTAAAACACACATATCTAGTGATGGTGTATAGGAATTTATTTTGCAGGTGTTTTTTGTTGTTGAAATATTGGGGGAGTTTTAAGTCATATAATTTGGTTATTTTGGGTTCAAGAAGGTGACTTTGTAGTTGTCGTTGATATAATATTTTTGTAGGGTCTTAACCAAAACTGAGACCAGGATTATTTTATGAATTGAGATTGAAATATAAATTATTCTGTTTATATGGATCCGTAGAATACGTTATATCCAACGGGATCTTCTTATATAAACCGCAAAATGAAGTGGGACTGGGACTATGCTATTTGCATCACAAACACACAATATATATTTTAAGTAGAATAAGGCACAGTTGTTCGTTACGAAGAAAACTTAGGAGTATCCGTCATTGAATCAGGGTATGAATGTTCAATCCTGTAACAATATAATACAAGAAAAAGACACGAGTTCGCACCCATCGGTAGTTCCAACCATGCTAGTTTATCCTAATTGCGTTTGCTAATTTCCACCTTCAGCCAGTGGTAATCAAGAATAGTTCAATTTTCAAAACTGCTCGGCACACTTCGTTCAGTATGAGACATCTTGGAGAAAATTCAATAATTGTTCGCCGATTTTGACGTTTGGACAACTAATGGCAGGCAGTGCCGTTTGCATTCGAATAGTCTTGGATTTCACCAGTGAACGAAAGGTAAGATCCGAACAACATCGAGTGCGCAGTTTTTCGGATTTTACCTTTCGGTCAATCGTGAAAAATGAACTCTTCTTGATTACGACTGGCTTACGTTGGAGATTAGCAGACGCTATTAGGATAAACTAACAGAGTCGGACCTACCGAGCGGTGGGGACTCGTGTCTTCCCTTGTGTTATATTGTTACAGGTTAGAAGCGTCATCCTTTGATTCATGGACGAATACTCCTAATTTTCACTGTAACGAACCCCTTTAGAATAAGGCACTTTACAGATAATACCCAGTATACCTGGGAGGCCGTATACATTTATTTGTACCGATACCTATGTAAGCACAATCGGAGACTAGTAATCGGAATCTATATTGGGATGGAATACGGAAGAGATGGGAAGCTATCTCGTCTGCTTTTAACAAAGCGTGATGTTTATTCACCTACATGACGTTTGGATCACTGGCGAGATGGCCTTTAAAAAACATAGTATACGTATGATTCCGCCTTGCCATTTGTATGGTCAATACACTGATTCTAAATCCACACAATACTGCGTTGTCCGCAAACAGCAACTGACCGTTATAGAATTACTGGTGCAATAAGGGATACATTTTTGGGCATTGACGCAAAATAACCTCTAAATTACAAATGAGATTAATGACAGCAATATATATAAATAAAGTTTTAGTTGATTATGTAACATCAATAATGAAAGCCAAACGATTAGATATGTTTTAAGGTGCACAAGAGTACTTCATTTATATAGTTTTTATCATACCATGAAACAAATTGATCATCTTTGGACCGCGTGCTTTGTCTGACGAAACAGGGTTAATGGGAGCGTTAAATAAAAAAGAAAGACCTCTAATTCATACGATCATTGAAATTATATCAAGCGCATGTGAAATTGTTTGTTCTCATATACTTGTATAAAAAGTTTTAATTTATCTTGAATAAGTTTTTGTTTATTATTAAAATAAAAATCGTATGGCTATAAGCTAGATACATAGGATTATTCAGTGAAAGACAACTCCTGGACACTGCTGGAGTCCCGACAATACTTAAGTATGAAAGCCTTGAATTTGCAATGGTTACAAGGAAGAAAAAAAGGACGTTATAAATTTATGGAAGCCCGTGCATATCAATTATCTTGAACCATTTTTCAAGTTGTTTGCAGAAATGCATTTTAGATACCACATCGGTTACCATTAACGATGCCATTTGAAAATAACTATAGTCTACTTTCAATAATATTTATTGAAGGAAAATAAACATCTTCATATATAACTTAAAGACTGCGATGTTTTCGGATTTTGTACAACCAAAAAGCTTGTTAAAAGTTGTTTTGAATTTGACAAAGAGAGAGAAAGAAAGAGATTTTAGAAGTATTTTTGAAATTGAATATTAGACAGAAACATTATTTCATTGCATAGACTAGCCAGGCGATCATCTATGTTGAATCAATGATAGATGGTACATGTTACTAACAGAAATATAAGATTTAAAAGAATTTCTTTATGAAAATATTTTCTCATAAAATAAGAAAACATCGATCAATTATGTTTTTGGCAAATGACTATTCGTGATAGCACTGTAAAGAAATAAATATCAACTAAAAGCTTGTTAAACAAATTTCTTGTTTTCGTTTGTTCTAGTAATTGTTTCCACTTTATAACTGTACTCTTCCATTCCAAGGTGTGAATAAATCATCACAGCGAGGCCAGAGGAACTTCCGTGAGTGCCTAATTAAGTGCTTACTCAGTGTCAGTAGGGGATTTATTTGAATACTGTTGAATTTTAGTCGTATCGACAGGATGACACGAGCCAATCAGGAAGCTAATTGTCATCAACCGATCACATATATAAAAGGTGCTGACATTACGGTACTTTAAACGGACTGAATATAGAGATGGATAACGATTTTAGGGACATGGAAAGCCATAATTTACGGGATGCAGAGAAAAACGCAAGTTTAAATTGTAATACACCAAGACTCCTAAAGAAGACAAAAAGGGCAGCTGATATTCCTGTTACAAAATTTCATGATTTGTACAGACCAACAGGAGAAATCTTAGGAAATGGTACTATTGATTCAGTGCAGACATTTATAAATATTTCCAACAGCAAAGAATATGCTGTAAAGATCATTAAAAACAACACGATCCGATCCAGCAGCAAAGTCTTCAAAGAAATAGAAATATACAACTTATGTCAAGGTCAGGAGAACATCTTACAGCTTTATGAATACTTTGAAGAAGAAGGTCGATTTTATTTGGTCTTTGACAAGATGTTGGGAGGAACCTTGTTTGACAATATTGAGAGAAGGGGTCATCTGACTGAGACAGAAGCCAGTTTAATAGTGAAATGCATCACACGAGCCTTGGATTTCCTCCACAATAAAGGAATAGTCCACAGGGATCTAAAGCTAGAAAACATATTGTGTGAAAAGAAAGAAATATTCCCGATACGAATATGTGATTTTGACTTGGCAAGTGGTGTGCCTGTTGAAAGTCAGAAGGATATGTGTTCCACGCCAGATCTCCTGACGCCAGTCGGCACAGCAGATTATATGGCTCCTGAAGTTGTTGAAGTTTGGCTTGGTGAATCCTTATCCTATGACAAGAAATGTGATCTCTGGAGCCTGGGAATAATCATGTACATCATGCTGTGCGGTTACCATCCATTTTATGGCGACTGTGGAGGTGGTTGTGGGTGGAACAGTGATGTGATGTGTCGGGACTGCCAGGACTTGCTTTTCAGCAGCATCAAAAATGATGTTTATGAGTTTCCAGAAAACGATTGGAGTGTAATCTCAGACAGTGCCAAAGACCTCATTCGTCACTTGCTGGTGCGAGATCCACGCAAGCGTTATTCTACCGAGCAGGTCTTGAACCACCCCTGGGTATCTTGCCCACCGGCTGCTACTTCTCTTGCTACACCAACAATGCTTTCTAGGAATAGCAGTACCAAGGATTTGGAGCCATTTGCTGAGACTGCTATTTCAATCAACCGCATGCTGCAGCAGCATCTAATTATTCACAAGCCGCCAAGTTATCCTTATAATGACGAAAATGAGGGAAATGAAAACGATGAAATCAATTTTGAAGAAATTGTAGTACCACCATTGAAATTGTCCCCATCTGCTTCCAGCTTGACAAAACATCAGTCAAGTTTGGTGCCCGGAACCAATGTTCGTTCAACAGAATTCGATAGTGGCTGTACACTGCCGGGCATCAGTCATTCACAGGACAAATAGTTATTTAGTGATATTTTCATCTGAATAACTTTTATTTTGAAAATAATTACAAACACGTGACTAACTTTGCTACATCAAGTTTACGATAAGGACTGTTTGTTCAAAATATGCTGCCTTTGATGAAAAGTTTAGGATTTGTTCTGATTTTCATCAATCCAGATTGTCTTGTTTCGAAGAGTACATTTTAAGAGTGGGTGGGTGGGATTATACAACCTAAAGAGTTTTCATCTCTTATAATGTAGATGAAACAAATTGTCCGGAGTATATATGTGCATATATCACTTTCGTTGAATTGTTGCTAAAATGTAATTGACTTTTATTCTGTAAAATGCTGATTGTTGTAATAAAATACGACTGAATTTTATATGATCGTTAATACCAATTCATGGTTCTGAATGTCTTTGAAAGGAGAGATTATTCAGTATTTGTGTTAATAATCAACGAGTGCTTTGATTTTATAATTGTGCTGTTATTCATGAATGAGGTTGGTGGAATGTAAAATGTTCTCTGATGCTTAAAATGACGTGTCAAAATAGTGATATTTTATATCTAAAGTGCCAGTATATCACCAGGTGTTAATATGTAAATCTTACTCAGTTTGATTTCTAATATTTCTTCATTAACTAAATTCATACTAGCATCTTGATTTTTTCTTCAGTGTATTTCGCAATTATATTTCATTCTCATTTATCGGACACTTGTAAGTTATAACAAATAGATATATTGGAGAATTGCAATTTTTTTTAATAAAAAGTCCCATTTCTATGAAATATTGTTTTCCTTTGTGAAATTCAATTTTGTATTAGATGTGATTTGTAATTTTCAATAATCTCTCTCACTGTCTATCTATCTATCAGAAAAATTATATTAGAAGAAACGAAACAACTCAGCTATGTACACATGTACAAATTTCTACCCCAAATTTCAATTTTTAGTTTTAACATACCCAATAAATCGAAACTCATTTGATACTTGGGAAATATATGTAGCTACTAAATTTCTGACTCACGCTTAAACAGATTTGTTCCGTTTAATTGGTAGTGTTGTGGTTTGAGCTGTGAAATAAGGATTCGGAAAATGTCCCCAAGGCATACGTGCTTAAAACAACACTTGACACAAGCGGCGACATGGATTAAGTCTGACAATAGGATAATCTGAAATGTTTGCACGATTCAAAGGAACTAACTGTTATGGCTAATTACATTGAATAAATAATTACATGTTTATTGGTGAGCCATTTACTAAATACCGTGCTTATGTGCTGATTATCTACTTGTGATTGATGCTATTCTTTTGTAGACATGATGAACAGAATATTGTTTACTTGTTCTTTTAAAAACTAAACTATCAGAGCTTTATTAAACAGACATGATATCGCTTTTGATGCTTTGAGGATGCAGACCGACAAAGAAGTTTTCTAAAACTCAGATTCACTCAAATGATTTCCGGCAGATAATTATCATTGCATACATATATTTAAGTATAGTTTGTCTTTCCACACAACAATGTTTGCATGCAGTGCTACGGGTGAGATATAGAAACCACCTGTAATTGGTAATTCTCACAAGCTCCGCTGCTTTAAGGACATTATACTTTTAATCAAGGGGTCTTGGGGAAAACTAACTGAAATTCACTTTTCTGGTCTTCCCTTAGAGATCCCAAACTGAGAGTTAAGGCTCAAAGTAGAACAAAAGTTTGGAGCAAAAGTTTTGAAGGAAAGGATGACCACCGTCTGGGGCTTTCCTTCAGTATTTGCATGAGTTAGGCTGCTGTACATGTCGGAGGACGCCAGGAGGGTGCCTCTTTTTACATACATTATGGGATTTGGTATCAAATCATGGTATAGATGATGCCATCAGTTTCGTAACTGTAGCAGGTGTGGTACCACGGGCCTTCCACCAACGGATTGTCCATAACCGGTACAACAACAAGAAAACATGCCTCAAAACTCAGTAATGATTGATGAAATGGCCTATGATCGTCAGAGGGTTCCAGATCCTGGGGGAGAGATGGAACAGATCTCAGGAAACCCACCCCACTGAAATGCCGCAACATCGAACCAGGTCATACTGGGTATGCAGTGCGAAATTGAGGTTGGAAGCTCAAACGGTCCTAAAACTTCTCAATCCACGTCCACATAATGGACTAGTTATACAAATACGAGTGCACGTGAGAAGAAGGGGGCAAAGGGTAAAAAAGGAAAACAACAAAGCAAACGAAACACAAAAACCTACCACCCCATATTTATTTATGGAAGAACCAAGTTTCTAGCATAAAACAAATCCGCTCATCGAGTCTAAAATAATAGTGAACGAGAGTGAGGAGGTTGAGAGCCCTCAACACACAAATTTTCCACTGTCAATTTTACTATATGTTATTGCAATTGAAACATTATATAAGAATATTGAAAATAATAGCAATTAATTGGAAATTGGCGGGCAAATGACCCAGGAGCTCCCCCAAATTGAATCAAACAACAAGTGAAGGCTTTAGGAATATTTTATGGAAAGAATTTAGACGAACTTAATTACAACCAAATATTAAAGAAAGTTGAGGAACAGATAGAAATTTGGTCATAGGTTCTCTAAACCTAATGGAATTCTTACAAGCCTATAAGACCTACATTTATTGCCAAATTGATTATGTAACACAAAAATAGATTTGATAGAACCAATGATAAACATTCTTTTCTTTTCATGAAATCCTTATTTAATATGTACATGTTGAAATGTGCAAGTGACACAGATACTCCTATATGCACCCATATTAGACATATCCGCTCACCCGTACCCTCATATACACACACATACTTACACACACACACACACACTTACTGCTCATACATACGTTGTAAAACGCTTATACTAATTTTACATAATACGTAAGTTTCTAGCTAACGTATAGGCGAGGAATTTATAATAATAAATTATTTTACGTCTACTTATCAATTAACATAATAACTTTACATAGAATTTAAAACAAATGAAATTACTATTCAAGTTTTAAATTTAGAGATATAGTATTGATTGAAATACAAAGTGTATACAAAATTGTATAAGCGTGAAAGGTCATGTTAAAAGGATAGACAAGGTAAAGTACAGAAAAAGCTCGTGCGAAAAGAAGAGATAGTGTTAACACGTGCGGCTTGGGGTATTCTTGAATTAAC
This sequence comes from Sinohyriopsis cumingii, assembly GCA_028554795.2. Taxonomy (NCBI): domain Eukaryota; kingdom Metazoa; phylum Mollusca; class Bivalvia; order Unionida; family Unionidae; genus Sinohyriopsis; species Sinohyriopsis cumingii. The sequence continues at coordinate 101,548 of JAPYKE020000193.1, read as the reverse complement.
GTGTTGACCGGTAAACGTGGGTTGAAACATGCAGGCAAAAAGACGGTGTACTAAAGAATCAGGAGATTAGAAAAGGATACATAATTGGATATATTTAAAGAAAAAGGTAAGTAGTGAGTATTATTCTAGACTTATGCCACTTACTATTTAACAAATTTAAAGAGAACATAATAACCCAGCTAGACACCATTTGTCAATAAAGTGAAGAAGGTTAAGTCTGGAAATGTCAGCTCTGATTCTACATTTTAGGCAAGAGAGAAAGAAGAATAGCAAGGTGTTACTGGTTACCACTTCTTTATGATAATATGCATGGATACATTTAATCCATATAGCATATTTGTATCCAGCGCATAATAAAAGCCACAAGTCCGCGATTTCAGGTTCCGGAAACAAGGCCCCATAGAAGAAACTTAGGATAAGACCAAATTTAAGGAATGTAAAAAGTACCGAAGGAGTTTCGAGAGTTTTTTTCAGCCATTTAATTATGAGCTGTTGTAAAGCGAGTATTAAATTGCATTCGAAAATTAAATGGTCAGTGATTTCAGTCCCACCGCAAAAAAAGTGCATAACTTGAATTAGGGAATATTTTTAAAAAATATGTGTTTTACAGGTAAAATGTCGTGTATGATTTTAAAACACACATATCTAGTGATGGTGTATAGGAATTTATTTTGCAGGTGTTTTTTGTTGTTGAAATATTGGGGGAGTTTAAGTCATATAATTTGGTTATTTTGGGTTCAAGAAGGTGACTTTGTAGTTGTCGTTGATATAATATTTTTGTAGGGTCTTAACCAAAACTGAGACCAGGATTATTTTATGAATTGAGATTGAAATATAAATTATTCTGTTTATATGGATCCGTAGAATACGTTATATCCAACGGGATCTTCTTATATAAACCGCAAAATGAAGTGGGACTGGGACTATGCTATTTGCATCACAAACACACAATATATATTTTAAGTAGAATAAGGCACAGTTGTTCGTTACGAAGAAAACTTAGGAGTATCCGTCATTGAATCAGGGTATGAATGTTCAATCCTGGAACAATATAATACAAGAAAAAGACACGAGTTCGCACCTATCGGTAGTTCCAACCATGCTAGTTTATCTTAATTGCGTCTGCTAATTTCCACCTTCAGCCAGTGGTAATCAAGAATAGTTCAATTTTCAAAACTGCTCGGCACACTTCGTTCAGTATGAGACATCTTGGAGAAAATTCAATAATTGTTCGCCGATTTTGACGTTTGGACAACTAATGGCAGGCAGTGCCGTTTGCATTCGAATAGTCTTGGATTTCACCAGTGAACGAAAGGTAAGATCCGAACAACATCGAGTGCGCAGTTTTTCGGATCTTACCTTTCGGTCAATCGTGAAAAATGAACTCTTCTTGATTACGACTGGCTTACGTTGGAGATTAGCAGACGCTATTAGGATAAACTAACAGAGTCGGACCTACCGAGCGGTGGGGACTCGTGTCTTCCCTTGTGTTATATTGTTACAGGTTAGAAGCGTCATCCTTTGATTCATGGACGAATACTCCTAATTTTCACTGTAACGAACCCCTTTAGAATAAGGCACTTTACAGATAATACCCAGTATACCTGGGAGGCCGTATACATTTATTTGTACCGATACCTATGTAAGCACAATCGGAGACTAGTAATCGGAATCTATATTGGGATGGAATACGGAAGAGATGGGAAGCTATCTCGTCTGCTTTTAACAAAGCGTGATGTTTATTCACCTACATGACGTTTGGATCACTGGCGAGATGGCCTTTAAAAAACAGTATACGTATGATTCCGCCTTGCCATTTGTATGGTCAATACACTGATTCTAAATCCACACAATACTGCGTTGTCCGCAAACAGCAACTGACCGTTATAGAATTACTGGTGCAATAAGGGATACATTTTTGGGCATTGACGCAAAATAACCTCTAAATTACAAATGAGATTAATGACAGCAATATATATAAATAAAGTTTTAGTTGATTATGTAACATCAATAATGAAAGCCAAACGATTAGATATGTTTTAAGGTGCACAAGAGTACTTCATTTATATAGTTTTTATCATACCATGAAACAAATTGATCATCTTTGGACCGCGTGCTTTGTCTGACGAAACAGGGTTAATGGGAGCGTTAAATAAAAAAGAAAGACCTCTAATTCATACGATCATCGAAATTATATCAAGCGCATGTGAAATTGTTTGTTCTCATATACTTGTATAAAAAGTTTTAATTTATCTTGAATAAGTTTTTGTTTATTATTAAAATAAAAATCGTATGGCTATAAGCTAGATACATAGGATTATTCAGTGAAAGACAACTCCTGGACACTGCTGGAGTCCCGACAATACTTAAGTATGAAAGCCTTGAATTTGCAATGGTTACAAGGAAGAAAAAAAGGACGTTATAAATTTATGGAAGCCCGTGCATATCAATTATCTTGAACCATTTTTCAAGTTGTTTGCAGAAATGCATTTTAGATACCACATCGGTTACCATTAACGATGCCATTTGAAAATAACTATAGTCTACTTTCAATAATATTTATTGAAGGAAAATAAACATCTTCATATATAACTTAAAGACTGCGATGTTTTCGGATTTTGTACAACCAAAAAGCTTGTTAAAAGTTGTTTTGAATTTGACAAAGAGAGAGAAAGAAAGAGATTTTAGAAGTATTTTTGAAATTGAATATTAGACAGAAACATTATTTCATTGCATAGACTAGCCAGGCGATCATCTATGTTGAATCAATGATAGATGGTACATGTTACTAACAGAAATATAAGATTTAAAAGAATTTCTTTATGAAAATATTTTCTCATAAAATAAGAAAACATCGATCAATTATGTTTTTGGCAAATGACTATTCGTGATAGCACTGTAAAGAAATAAATATCAACTAAAAGCTTGTTAAACAAATTTCTTGTTTTCGTTTGTTCTAGTAATTGTTTCCACTTTATAACTGTACTCTTCCATTCCAAGGTGTGAATAAATCATCACAGCGAGGCCAGAGGAACTTCCGTGAGTGCCTAATTAAGTGCTTACTCAGTGTCAGTAGGGGATTTATTTGAATACTGTTGAATTTTAGTCGTATCGACAGGATGACACGAGCCAATCAGGAAGCTAATTGTCATCAACCGATCACATATATAAAAGGTGCTGACATTACGGTACTTTAAACGGACTGAATATAGAGATGGATAACGATTTTAGGGACATGGAAAGCCATAATTTACGGGATGCAGAGAAAAACGCAAGTTTAAATTGTAATACACCAAGACTCCTAAAGAAGACAAAAAGGGCAGCTGATATTCCTGTTACAAAATTTCATGATTTGTACAGACCAACAGGAGAAATCTTAGGAAATGGTACTATTGATTCAGTGCAGACATTTATAAATATTTCCAACAGCAAAGAATATGCTGTAAAGATCATTAAAAACAACACGATCCGATCCAGCAGCAAAGTCTTCAAAGAAATAGAAATATACAACTTATGTCAAGGTCAGGAGAACATCTTACAGCTTTATGAATACTTTGAAGAAGAAGGTCGATTTTATTTGGTCTTTGACAAGATGTTGGGAGGAACCTTGTTTGACAATATTGAGAGAAGGGGTCATCTGACTGAGACAGAAGCCAGTTTAATAGTGAAATGCATCACACGAGCCTTGGATTTCCTCCACAATAAAGGAATAGTCCACAGGGATCTAAAGCTAGAAAACATATTGTGTGAAAAGAAAGAAATATTCCCGATACGAATATGTGATTTTGACTTGGCAAGTGGTGTGCCTGTTGAAAGTCAGAAGGATATGTGTTCCACGCCAGATCTCCTGACGCCAGTCGGCACAGCAGATTATATGGCTCCTGAAGTTGTTGAAGTTTGGCTTGGTGAATCCTTATCCTATGACAAGAAATGTGATCTCTGGAGCCTGGGAATAATCATGTACATCATGCTGTGCGGTTACCATCCATTTTATGGCGACTGTGGAGGTGGTTGTGGGTGGAACAGTGATGTGATGTGTCGGGACTGCCAGGACTTGCTTTTCAGCAGCATCAAAAATGATGTTTATGAGTTTCCAGAAAACGATTGGAGTGTAATCTCAGACAGTGCCAAAGACCTCATTCGTCACTTGCTGGTGCGAGATCCACGCAAGCGTTATTCTACCGAGCAGGTCTTGAACCACCCCTGGGTATCTTGCCCACCGGCTGCTACTTCTCTTGCTACACCAACAATGCTTTCTAGGAATAGCAGTACCAAGGATTTGGAGCCATTTGCTGAGACTGCTATTTCAATCAACCGCATGCTGCAGCAGCATCTAATTATTCACAAGCCGCCAAGTTATCCTTATAATGACGAAAATGAGGGAAATGAAAACGATGAAATCAATTTTGAAGAAATTGTAGTACCACCATTGAAATTGTCCCCATCTGCTTCCAGCTTGACAAAACATCAGTCAAGTTTGGTGCCCGGAACCAATGTTCGTTCAACAGAATTCGATAGTGGCTGTACACTGCCGGGCATCAGTCATTCACAGGACAAATAGTTATTTAGTGATATTTTCATCTGAATAACTTTTATTTTGAAAATAATTACAAACACGTGACTAACTTTGCTACATCAAGTTTACGATAAGGACTGTTTGTTCAAAATATGCTGCCTTTGATGAAAAGTTTAGGATTTGTTCTGATTTTCATCAATCCAGATTGTCTTGTTTCGAAGAGTACATTTTAAGAGTGGGTGGGTGGGATTATACAACCTAAAGAGTTTTCATCTCTTATAATGTAGATGAAACAAATTGTCCGGAGTATATATGTGCATATATCACTTTCGTTGAATTGTTGCTAAAATGTAATTGACTTTTATTCTGTAAAATGCTGATTGTTGTAATAAAATACGACTGAATTTTATATGATCGTTAATACCAATTCATGGTTCTGAATGTCTTTGAAAGGAGAGATTATTCAGTATTTGTGTTAATAATCAACGAGTGCTTTGATTTTATAATTGTGCTGTTATTCATGAATGAGGTTGGTGGAATGTAAAATGTTCTCTGATGCTTAAAATGACGTGTCAAAATAGTGATATTTTATATCTAAAGTGCCAGTATATCACCAGGTGTTAATATGTAAATCTTACTCAGTTTGATTTCTAATATTTCTTCATTAACTAAATTCATACTAGCATCTTGATTTTTTCTTCAGTGTATTTCGCAATTATATTTCATTCTCATTTATCGGACACTTGTAAGTTATAACAAATAGATATATTGGAGAATTGCAATTTTTTTTAATAAAAAGTCCCATTTCTATGAAATATTGTTTTCCTTTGTGAAATTCAATTTTGTATTAGATGTGATTTGTAATTTTCAATAATCTCTCTCACTGTCTATCTATCTATCAGAAAAATTATATTAGAAGAAACGAAACAACTCAGCTATGTACACATGTACAAATTTCTACCCCAAATTTCAATTTTTAGTTTTAACATACCCAATAAATCGAAACTCATTTGATACTTGGGAAATATATGTAGCTACTAAATTTCTGACTCACGCTTAAACAGATTTGTTCCGTTTAATTGGTAGTGTTGTGGTTTGAGCTGTGAAATAAGGATTCGGAAAATGTCCCCAAGGCATACGTGCTTAAAACAACACTTGACACAAGCGGCGACATGGATTAAGTCTGACAATAGGATAATCTGAAATGTTTGCACGATTCAAAGGAACTAACTGTTATGGCTAATTACATTGAATAAATAATTACATGTTTATTGGTGAGCCATTTACTAAATACCGTGCTTATGTGCTGATTATCTACTTGTGATTGATGCTATTCTTTTGTAGACATGATGAACAGAATATTGTTTACTTGTTCTTTTAAAAACTAAACTATCAGAGCTTTATTAAACAGACATGATATCGCTTTTGATGCTTTGAGGATGCAGACCGACAAAGAAGTTTTCTAAAACTCAGATTCACTCAAATGATTTTCGGCAGATAATTATCATTGCATACATATATTTAAGTATAGTTTGTCTTTCCACACAACAATGTTTGCATGCAGTGCTACGGGTGAGATATAGAAACCACCTGTAATTGGTAATTCTCACAAGCTCCGCTGCTTTAAGGACATTATACTTTTAATCAAGGGGTCTTGGGGAAAACTAACTGAAATTCACTTTTCTGGTCTTCCCTTAGAGATCCCAAACTGAGAGTTAAGGCTCAAAGTAGAACAAAAGTTTGGAGCAAAAGTTTTGAAGGAAAGGATGACCACCGTCTGGGGCTTTCCTTCAGTATTTGCATGAGTTAGGCTGCTGTACATGTCGGAGGACGCCAGGAGGGTGCCTCTTTTTACATACATTATGGGATTTGGTATCAAATCATGGTATAGATGATGCCATCAGTTTCGTAACTGTAGCAGGTGTGGTACCACGGGCCTTCCACCAACGGATTGTCCATAACCGGTACAACAACAAGAAAACATGCCTCAAAACTCAGTAATGATTGATGAAATGGCCTATGATCGTCAGAGGGTTCCAGATCCTGGGGGAGAGATGGAACAGATCTCAGGAAACCCACCCCACTGAAATGCCGCAACATCGAACCAGGTCATACTGGGTATGCAGTGCGAAATTGAGGTTGGAAGCTCAAACGGTCCTAAAACTTCTCAATCCACGTCCACATAATGGACTAGTTATACAAATACGAGTGCACGTGAGAAGAAGGGGGCAAAGGGTAAAAAAGGAAAACAACAAAGCAAACGAAACACAAAAACCTACCACCCCATATTTATTTATGGAAGAACCAAGTTTCTAGCATAAAACAAATCCGCTCATCGAGTCTAAAATAATAGTGAACGAGAGTGAGGAGGTTGAGAGCCCTCAACACACAAATTTTCCACTGTCAATTTTACTATATGTTATTGCAATTGAAACATTATATAAGAATATTGAAAATAATAGCAATTAATTGGAAATTGGCGGGCAAATGACCCAGGAGCTCCCCCAAATTGAATCAAACAACAAGTGAAGGCTTTAGGAATATTTTATGGAAAGAATTTAGACGAACTTAATTACAACCAAATATTAAAGAAAGTTGAGGAACAGATAGAAATTTGGTCATAGGTTCTCTAAACCTAATGGAATTCTTACAAGCCTATAAGACCTACATTTATTGCCAAATTGATTATGTAACACAAAAATAGATTTGATAGAACCAATGATAAACATTCTTTTCTTTTCATGAAATCCTTATTTAATATGTACATGTTGAAATGTGCAAGTGACACAGATACTCCTATATGCACCCATATTAGACATATCCGCTCACCCGTACCCTCATATACACACACATACTTACACACACACACACACACTTACTGCTCATACATACGTTGTAAAACGCTTATACTAATTTTACATAATACGTAAGTTTCTAGCTAACGTATAGGCGAGGAATTTATAATAATAAATTATTTTACGTCTACTTATCAATTAACATAATAACTTTACATAGAATTTAAAACAAATGAAATTACTATTCAAGTTTTAAATTTAGAGATATAGTATTGATTGAAATACAAAGTGTATACAAAATTGTATAAGCGTGAAAGGTCATGTTAAAAGGATAGACAAGGTAAAGTACAGAAAAAGCTCGTGCGAAAAGAAGAGATAGTGTTAACACGTGCGGCTTGGGGTATTCTTGAATTAACGTGTTGACCGGTAAACGTGGGTTGAAACATGCAGGCAAAAAGACGGTGTACTAAAGAATCAGGAGATTAGAAAAGGATACATAATTGGATATATTTAAAGAAAAAGGTAAGTAGTGAGTATTATTCTAGACTTATGCCACTTACTATTTAACAAATTTAAAGAGAACATAATAACCCAGCTAGACACCATTTGTCAATAAAGTGAAGAAGGTTAAGTCTGGAAATGTCAGCTCTGATTCTACATTTTAGGCAAGAGAGAAAGAAGAATAGCAAGGTGTTACTGGTTACCACTTCTTTATGATAATATGCATGGATACATTTAATCCATATAGCATATTTGTATCCAGCGCATAATAAAAGCCACAAGTCCGCGATTTCAGGTTCCGGAAACAAGGCCCCATAGAAGAAACTTAGGATAAGACCAAATTTAAGGAATGTAAAAAGTACCGAAGGAGTTTCGAGAGTTTTTTTCAGCCATTTAATTATGAGCTGTTGTAAAGCGAGTATTAAATTGCATTCGAAAATTAAATGGTCAGTGATTTCAGTCCCACCGCAAAAAAAGTGCATAACTTGAATTAGGGAATATTTTTAAAAAATATGTGTTTTACAGGTAAAATGTCGTGTATGATTTTAAAACACACATATCTAGTGATGGTGTATAGGAATTTATTTTGCAGGTGTTTTTTGTTGTTGAAATATTGGGGGAGTTTAAGTCATATAATTTGGTTATTTTGGGTTCAAGAAGGTGACTTTGTAGTTGTCGTTGATATAATATTTTTGTAGGGTCTTAACCAAAACTGAGACCAGGATTATTTTATGAATTGAGATTGAAATATAAATTATTCTGTTTATATGGATCCGTAGAATACGTTATATCCAACGGGATCTTCTTATATAAACCGCAAAATGAAGTGGGACTGGGACTATGCTATTTGCATCACAAACACACAATATATATTTTAAGTAGAATAAGGCACAGTTGTTCGTTACGAAGAAAACTTAGGAGTATCCGTCATTGAATCAGGGTATGAATGTTCAATCCTGGAACAATATAATACAAGAAAAAGACACGAGTTCGCACCTATCGGTAGTTCCAACCATGCTAGTTTATCTTAATTGCGTCTGCTAATTTCCACCTTCAGCCAGTGGTAATCAAGAATAGTTCAATTTTCAAAACTGCTCGGCACACTTCGTTCAGTATGAGACATCTTGGAGAAAATTCAATAATTGTTCGCCGATTTTGACGTTTGGACAACTAATGGCAGGCAGTGCCGTTTGCATTCGAATAGTCTTGGATTTCACCAGTGAACGAAAGGTAAGATCCGAACAACATCGAGTGCGCAGTTTTTCGGATCTTACCTTTCGGTCAATCGTGAAAAATGAACTCTTCTTGATTACGACTGGCTTACGTTGGAGATTAGCAGACGCTATTAGGATAAACTAACAGAGTCGGACCTACCGAGCGGTGGGGACTCGTGTCTTCCCTTGTGTTATATTGTTACAGGTTAGAAGCGTCATCCTTTGATTCATGGACGAATACTCCTAATTTTCACTGTAACGAACCCCTTTAGAATAAGGCACTTTACAGATAATACCCAGTATACCTGGGAGGCCGTATACATTTATTTGTACCGATACCTATGTAAGCACAATCGGAGACTAGTAATCGGAATCTATATTGGGATGGAATACGGAAGAGATGGGAAGCTATCTCGTCTGCTTTTAACAAAGCGTGATGTTTATTCACCTACATGACGTTTGGATCACTGGCGAGATGGCCTTTAAAAAACAGTATACGTATGATTCCGCCTTGCCATTTGTATGGTCAATACACTGATTCTAAATCCACACAATACTGCGTTGTCCGCAAACAGCAACTGACCGTTATAGAATTACTGGTGCAATAAGGGATACATTTTTGGGCATTGACGCAAAATAACCTCTAAATTACAAATGAGATTAATGACAGCAATATATATAAATAAAGTTTTAGTTGATTATGTAACATCAATAATGAAAGCCAAACGATTAGATATGTTTTAAGGTGCACAAGAGTACTTCATTTATATAGTTTTTATCATACCATGAAACAAATTGATCATCTTTGGACCGCGTGCTTTGTCTGACGAAACAGGGTTAATGGGAGCGTTAAATAAAAAAGAAAGACCTCTAATTCATACGATCATCGAAATTATATCAAGCGCATGTGAAATTGTTTGTTCTCATATACTTGTATAAAAAGTTTTAATTTATCTTGAATAAGTTTTTGTTTATTATTAAAATAAAAATCGTATGGCTATAAGCTAGATACATAGGATTATTCAGTGAAAGACAACTCCTGGACACTGCTGGAGTCCCGACAATACTTAAGTATGAAAGCCTTGAATTTGCAATGGTTACAAGGAAGAAAAAAAGGACGTTATAAATTTATGGAAGCCCGTGCATATCAATTATCTTGAACCATTTTTCAAGTTGTTTGCAGAAATGCATTTTAGATACCACATCGGTTACCATTAACGATGCCATTTGAAAATAACTATAGTCTACTTTCAATAATATTTATTGAAGGAAAATAAACATCTTCATATATAACTTAAAGACTGCGATGTTTTCGGATTTTGTACAACCAAAAAGCTTGTTAAAAGTTGTTTTGAATTTGACAAAGAGAGAGAAAGAAAGAGATTTTAGAAGTATTTTTGAAATTGAATATTAGACAGAAACATTATTTCATTGCATAGACTAGCCAGGCGATCATCTATGTTGAATCAATGATAGATGGTACATGTTACTAACAGAAATATAAGATTTAAAAGAATTTCTTTATGAAAATATTTTCTCATAAAATAAGAAAACATCGATCAATTATGTTTTTGGCAAATGACTATTCGTGATAGCACTGTAAAGAAATAAATATCAACTAAAAGCTTGTTAAACAAATTTCTTGTTTTCGTTTGTTCTAGTAATTGTTTCCACTTTATAACTGTACTCTTCCATTCCAAGGTGTGAATAAATCATCACAGCGAGGCCAGAGGAACTTCCGTGAGTGCCTAATTAAGTGCTTACTCAGTGTCAGTAGGGGATTTATTTGAATACTGTTGAATTTTAGTCGTATCGACAGGATGACACGAGCCAATCAGGAAGCTAATTGTCATCAACCGATCACATATATAAAAGGTGCTGACATTACGGTACTTTAAACGGACTGAATATAGAGATGGATAACGATTTTAGGGACATGGAAAGCCATAATTTACGGGATGCAGAGAAAAACGCAAGTTTAAATTGTAATACACCAAGACTCCTAAAGAAGACAAAAAGGGCAGCTGATATTCCTGTTACAAAATTTCATGATTTGTACAGACCAACAGGAGAAATCTTAGGAAATGGTACTATTGATTCAGTGCAGACATTTATAAATATTTCCAACAGCAAAGAATATGCTGTAAAGATCATTAAAAACAACACGATCCGATCCAGCAGCAAAGTCTTCAAAGAAATAGAAATATACAACTTATGTCAAGGTCAGGAGAACATCTTACAGCTTTATGAATACTTTGAAGAAGAAGGTCGATTTTATTTGGTCTTTGACAAGATGTTGGGAGGAACCTTGTTTGACAATATTGAGAGAAGGGGTCATCTGACTGAGACAGAAGCCAGTTTAATAGTGAAATGCATCACACGAGCCTTGGATTTCCTCCACAATAAAGGAATAGTCCACAGGGATCTAAAGCTAGAAAACATATTGTGTGAAAAGAAAGAAATATTCCCGATACGAATATGTGATTTTGACTTGGCAAGTGGTGTGCCTGTTGAAAGTCAGAAGGATATGTGTTCCACGCCAGATCTCCTGACGCCAGTCGGCACAGCAGATTATATGGCTCCTGAAGTTGTTGAAGTTTGGCTTGGTGAATCCTTATCCTATGACAAGAAATGTGATCTCTGGAGCCTGGGAATAATCATGTACATCATGCTGTGCGGTTACCATCCATTTTATGGCGACTGTGGAGGTGGTTGTGGGTGGAACAGTGATGTGATGTGTCGGGACTGCCAGGACTTGCTTTTCAGCAGCATCAAAAATGATGTTTATGAGTTTCCAGAAAACGATTGGAGTGTAATCTCAGACAGTGCCAAAGACCTCATTCGTCACTTGCTGGTGCGAGATCCACGCAAGCGTTATTCTACCGAGCAGGTCTTGAACCACCCCTGGGTATCTTGCCCACCGGCTGCTACTTCTCTTGCTACACCAACAATGCTTTCTAGGAATAGCAGTACCAAGGATTTGGAGCCATTTGCTGAGACTGCTATTTCAATCAACCGCATGCTGCAGCAGCATCTAATTATTCACAAGCCGCCAAGTTATCCTTATAATGACGAAAATGAGGGAAATGAAAACGATGAAATCAATTTTGAAGAAATTGTAGTACCACCATTGAAATTGTCCCCATCTGCTTCCAGCTTGACAAAACATCAGTCAAGTTTGGTGCCCGGAACCAATGTTCGTTCAACAGAATTCGATAGTGGCTGTACACTGCCGGGCATCAGTCATTCACAGGACAAATAGTTATTTAGTGATATTTTCATCTGAATAACTTTTATTTTGAAAATAATTACAAACACGTGACTAACTTTGCTACATCAAGTTTACGATAAGGACTGTTTGTTCAAAATATGCTGCCTTTGATGAAAAGTTTAGGATTTGTTCTGATTTTCATCAATCCAGATTGTCTTGTTTCGAAGAGTACATTTTAAGAGTGGGTGGGTGGGATTATACAACCTAAAGAGTTTTCATCTCTTATAATGTAGATGAAACAAATTGTCCGGAGTATATATGTGCATATATCACTTTCGTTGAATTGTTGCTAAAATGTAATTGACTTTTATTCTGTAAAATGCTGATTGTTGTAATAAAATACGACTGAATTTTATATGATCGTTAATACCAATTCATGGTTCTGAATGTCTTTGAAAGGAGAGATTATTCAGTATTTGTGTTAATAATCAACGAGTGCTTTGATTTTATAATTGTGCTGTTATTCATGAATGAGGTTGGTGGAATGTAAAATGTTCTCTGATGCTTAAAATGACGTGTCAAAATAGTGATATTTTATATCTAAAGTGCCAGTATATCACCAGGTGTTAATATGTAAATCTTACTCAGTTTGATTTCTAATATTTCTTCATTAACTAAATTCATACTAGCATCTTGATTTTTTCTTCAGTGTATTTCGCAATTATATTTCATTCTCATTTATCGGACACTTGTAAGTTATAACAAATAGATATATTGGAGAATTGCAATTTTTTTTAATAAAAAGTCCCATTTCTATGAAATATTGTTTTCCTTTGTGAAATTAAATTTTGTATTAGATGTGATTTGTAATTTTCAATAATCTCTCTCTCTGTCTATCTATCTATCAGAAAAATTATATTAGAAGAAACGAAACAACTCAGCTATGTACACATGTACAAATTTCTACCCCAAATTTCAATTTTTAGTTTTAACATACCCAATAAATCGAAACTCATTTGATACTTGGGAAATATATGTAGCTACTAAATTTCTGACTCACGCTTAAACAGATTTGTTCCGTTTAATTGGTAGTGTCGTGGTTTGAGCTGTGAAATAAGGATTCGGAAAATGTCCCCAAGGCATACGTGCTTAAAACAACACTTGACACAAGCGGCGACATGGATTAAGTCTGACAATAGGATAATCTGAAATGTTTGCACGATTCAAAGGAACTAACTGTTATGGCTAATTACATTGAATAAATAATTACATGTTTATTGGTGAGCCATTTACTAAATACCGTGCTTATGTGTTGATTATCTACTTGTGATTGATGCTATTCTTTTGTAGACATGATGAACAGAATATTGTTTACTTGTTCTTTTAAAAACTAAACTATCAGAGCTTTATTAAACAGACATGATATCGCTTTTGATGCTTTGAGGATGCAGACCGACAAAGAAGTTTTCTAAAACTCAGATTCACTCAAATGATTTTCGGCAGATAATTATCATTGCATACATATATTTAAGTATAGTTTGTCTTTCCACACAACAATGTTTGCATGCAGTGCTACGGGTGAGATATAGAAACCACCTGTAATTGGTAATTCTCACAAGCTCCGCTGCTTTAAGGACATTATACTTTTAATCAAGGGGTCTTGGGGAAAACTAACTGAAATTCACTTTTCTGGTCTTCCCTTAGAGATCCCAAACTGAGAGTTAAGGCTCAAAGTAGAACAAAAGTTTGGAGCAAAAGTTTTGAAGGAAAGGATGACCACCGTCTGGGGCTTTCCTTCAGTATTTACATGAGTTAGGCTGCTGTACATGTCGGAGGACGCCAGGAGGGTGCCTCTTTTTACATACATTATGGGATTTGGTATCAAATCATGGTATAGATGATGCCATCAGTTTCGTAACTGTAGCAGGTGTGGTACCACGGGCCTTCCACCAACGGATTGTCCATAACCGGTACAACAACAAGAAAACATGCCTCAAAACTCAGTAATGATTGATGAAATGGCCTATGATCGTCAGAGGGTTCCAGATCCTGGGGGAGAGATGGAACAGATCTCAGGAAACCCACCCCACTGAAATGCCGCAACATCGAACCAGGTCATACTGGGTATGCAGTGCGAAATTGAGGTTGGAAGCTCAAACGGTCCTAAAACTTCTCAATCCACGTCCACATAATGGACTAGTTATACAAATACGAGTGCACGTGAGAAGAAGGGGGCAAAGGGTAAAAAAGGAAAACAACAAAGCAAACGAAACACAAAAACCTACCACCCCATATTTATTTATGGAAGAACCAAGTTTCTAGCATAAAACAAATCCGCTCATCGAGTCTAAAATAATAGTGAGCGAGAGTGAGGAGGTTGAGAGCCCTCAACACACAAATTTTCCACTGTCAATTTTACTATATGTTATTGCAATTGAAACATTATATAAGAATATTGAAAATAATAGCAATTAATTGGAAATTGGCGGGCAAATGACCCAGGAGCTCCCCCAAATTGAATCAAACAACAAGTGAAGGCTTTAGGAATATTTTATGGAAAGAATTTAGACGAACTTAATTACAACCAAATATTAAAGAAAGTTGAGGAACAGATAGAAATTTGGTCATAGGTTCTCTAAACCTAATGGAATTCTTACAAGCCTATAAGACCTACATTTATTGCCAAATTGATTATGTAACACAAAAATAGATTTGATAGAACCAATGATAAACATTCTTTTCTTTTCATGAAATCCTTATTTAATATGTACATGTTGAAATGTGCAAGTGACACAGATACTCCTATATGCACCCATATTAGACATATCCGCTCACCCGTACCCTCATATACACACACATACTTACACACACACACACACACTTACTGCTCATACATACGTTGTAAAACGCTTATACTAATTTTACATAATACGTAAGTTTCTAGCTAACGTATAGGCGAGGAATTTATAATAATAAATTATTTTACGTCTACTTATCAATTAACATAATAACTTTACATAGAATTTAAAACAAATGAAATTACTATTCAAGTTTTAAATTTAGAGATATAGTATTGATTGAAATACAAAGTGTATACAAAATTGTATAAGCGTGAAAGGTCATGTTAAAAGGATAGACAAGGTAAAGTACAGAAAAAGCTTGTGCGAAAAGAAGAGATAGTGTTAACACGTGCGGCTTGGGGTATTCTTGAATTAACGTGTTGACCGGTAAACGTGGGTTGAAACATGCAGGCAAAAAGACGGTGTACTAAAGAATCAGGAGATTAGAAAAGGATACATAATTGGATATATTTAAAGGAAAAGGTAAGTAGTGAGTATTATTCTAGACTTATGCCACTTACTATTTAACAAATTTAAAGAGAACATAATAACCCAGCTAGACACCATTTGTCAATAAAGTGAAGAAGGTTAAGTCTGGAAATGTCAGCTCTGATTCTACATTTTAGGCAAGAGAGAAAGAAGAATAGCAAGGTGTTACTGGTTACCACTTCTTTATGATAATATGCATGGATACATTTAATCCATATAGCATATTTGTATCCAGCGCATAATAAAAGCCACAAGTCCGCGATTTCAGGTTCCGGAAACAAGGCCCCATAGAAGAAACTTAGGATAAGACCAAATTTAAGGAATGTAAAAAGTACCGAAGGAGTTTCGAGAGTTTTTTTCAGCCATTTAATTATGAGCTGTTGTAAAGCGAGTATTAAATTGCATTCGAAAATTAAATGGTCAGTGATTTCAGTCCCACCGCAAAAAAAAGTGCATAACTTGAATTAGGGAATATTTTTAAAAAATATGTGTTTTACAGGTAAAATGTCGTGTATGATTTTAAAACACACATATCTAGTGATGGTGTATAGGAATTTATTTTGCAGGTGTTTTTTGTTGTTGAAATATTGGGGGAGTTTAAGTCATATAATTTGGTTATTTTGGGTTCAAGAAGGTGACTTTGTAGTTGTCGTTGATATAATATTTTTGTAGGGTCTTAACCAAAACTGAGACCAGGATTATTTTATGAATTGAGATTGAAATATAAATTATTCTGTTTATATGGATCCGTAGAATACGTTATATCCAACGGGATCTTCTTATATAAACCGCAAAATGAAGTGGGACTGGGACTATGCTATTTGCATCACAAACACACAATATATATTTTAAGTAGAATAAGGCACAGTTGTTCGTTACGAAGAAAACTTAGGAGTATCCGTCATTGAATCAGGGTATGAATGTTCAATCCTGGAACAATATAATACAAGAAAAAGACACGAGTTCGCACCTATCGGTAGTTCCAACCATGCTAGTTTATCTTAATTGCGTCTGCTAATTTCCACCTTCAGCCAGTGGTAATCAAGAATAGTTCAATTTTCAAAACTGCTCGGCACACTTCGTTCAGTATGAGACATCTTGGAGAAAATTCAATAATTGTTCGCCGATTTTGACGTTTGGACAACTAATGGCAGGCAGTGCCGTTTGCATTCGAATAGTCTTGGATTTCACCAGTGAACGAAAGGTAAGATCCGAACAACATCGAGTGCGCAGTTTTTCGGATCTTACCTTTCGGTCAATCGTGAAAAATGAACTCTTCTTGATTACGACTGGCTTACGTTGGAGATTAGCAGACGCTATTAGGATAAACTAACAGAGTCGGACCTACCGAGCGGTGGGGACTCGTGTCTTCCCTTGTGTTATATTGTTACAGGTTAGAAGCGTCATCCTTTGATTCATGGACGAATACTCCTAATTTTCACTGTAATGAACCCCTTTAGAATAAGGCACTTTACAGATAATACCCAGTATACCTGGGAGGCCGTATACATTTATTTGTACCGATACCTATGTAAGCACAATCGGAGACTAGTAATCGGAATCTATATTGGGATGGAATACGGAAGAGATGGGAAGCTATCTCGTCTGCTTTTAACAAAGCGTGATGTTTATTCACCTACATGACGTTTGGATCACTGGCGAGATGGCCTTTAAAAAACATAGTATACGTATGATTCCGCCTTGCCATTTGTATGGTCAATACACTGATTCTAAATCCACACAATACTGCGTTGTCCGCAAACAGCAACTGACCGTTATAGAATTACTGGTGCAATAAGGGATACATTTTTGGGCATCGACGCAAAATAACCTCTAAATTACAAATGAGATTAATGACAGCAATATATATAAATAAAGTTTTAGTTGATTATGTAACATCAATAATGAAAGCCAAACGATTAGATATGTTTTAAGGTGCACAAGAGTACTTCATTTATATAGTTTTTATCATACCATGAAACAAATTGATCATCTTTGGACCGCGTGCTTTGTCTGACGAAACAGGGTTAATGGGAGCGTTAAATAAAAAAGAAAGACCTCTAATTCATACGATCATCGAAATTATATCAAGCGCATGTGAAATTGTTTGTTCTCATATACTTGTATAAAAAGTTTTAATTTATCTTGAATAAGTTTTTGTTTATTATTAAAATAAAAATCGTATGGATATAAGCTAGATACATAGGATTATTCAGTGAAAGACAACTCCTGGACACTGCTGGAGTCCCGACAATACTTAAGTATGAAAGCCTTGAATTTGCAATGGTTACAAGGAAGAAAAAAAGGACGTTATAAATTTATGGAAGCCCGTGCATATCAATTATCATGAACCATTTTTCAAGTTGTTTGCAGAAATGCATTTTAGATACCACATCGGTTACCATTAACGATGCCATTTGAAAATAACTATAGTCTACTTTCAATAATATTTATTGAAGGAAAATAAACATCTTCATATATAACTTAAAGACTGCGATGTTTTCGGATTTTGTACAACCAAAAAGCTTGTTAAAAGTTGTTTTGAATTTGACAAAGAGAGAGAAAGAAAGAGATTTTAGAAGTATTTTTGAAATTGAATATTAGACAGAAACATTATTTCATTGCATAGACTAGCCAGGCGATCATCTATGTTGAATCAATGATAGATGGTACATGTTACTAACAGAAATATAAGATTTAAAAGAATTTCTTTATGAAAATATTTTCTCATAAAATAAGAAAACATCGATCAATTATGTTTTTGGCAAATGACTATTCGTGATAGCACTGTAAAGAAATAAATATCAACTAAAAGCTTGTTAAACAAATTTCTTGTTTTCGTTTGTTCTAGTAATTGTTTCCACTTTATAACTGTGATATGTACTCTTCCATTCCAAGGTGTGAATCAATCATCACAGCGAGGCCAGAGGAACTTCCGTGAGTGCCTAATTAAGTGCTTACTCAGTGTCAGTAGGGGATTTATTTGAATACTGTTGAATTTTAGTCGTATCGACAGGATGACACGAGCCAATCAGGAAGCTAATTGTCATCAACCGATCACATATATAAAAGGTGCTGACATTACGGTACTTTAAACGGACTGAATATAGAGATGGATAACGATTTTAAGGACATGGAAAGCCATAATTTACGGGATGCAGAGAAAAACGCAAGTTTAAATCGTAATACACCAAGACTCCTAAAGAAGACAAAAAGGGCAGCTGATATTCCTGTTACAAAATTTCATGATTTGTACAGACCAACAGGAGAAATCTTAGGAAATGGTACTATTGATTCAGTGCAGACATTTATAAATATTTCCAACAGCAAAGAATATGCTGTAAAGATCATTAAAAACAACACGATCCGATCCAGCAGCAAAGTCTTCAAAGAAATAGAAATATACAACTTATGTCAAGGTCAGGAGAACATCTTACAGCTTTATGAATACTTTGAAGAAGAAGGTCGATTTTATTTGGTCTTTGACAAGATGTTGGGAGGAACCTTGTTTGACAATATTGAGAGAAGGGGTCATCTGACTGAGACAGAAGCCAGTTTAATAGTGAAATGCATCACACGAGCCTTGGATTTCCTCCACAATAAAGGAATAGTCCACAGGGATCTAAAGCTAGAAGACATATTGTGTGAAAAGAAAGAAATATTCCCGATACGAATATGTGATTTTGACTTGGCAAGTGGTGTGCCTGTTGAAAGTCAGAAGGATATGTGTTCCACGCCAGATCTCCTGACGCCAGTCGGCACAGCAGATTATATGGCTCCTGAAGTTGTTAAAGTTTGGCTTGGTGAATCCTTATCCTATGACAAGAAATGTGATCTCTGGAGCCTGGGAATAATCATGTACATCATGCTGTGCGGTTACCATCCATTTTATGGCGACTGTGGAGGTGGTTGTGGGTGGAACAGTGATGTGATGTGTCGGGACTGCCAGGACATGCTTTTCAGCAGCATCAAAAATGATGTTTATGAGTTTCCAGAAAACGATTGGAGTGTAATCTCAGACAGTGCCAAAGACCTCATTCGTCACTTGCTGGTGCGAGATCCACGCAAGCGTTATTCTACCGAGCAGGTCTTGAACCACCCCTGGGTATCTTGCCCACCGGCTGCTACTTCTCTTGCTACACCAACAATGCTTTCTAGGAATAGCAGTACCAAGGATTTGGAGCCATTTGCTGAGACTGCTATTTCAATCAACCGCATGCTGCAGCAGCATCTAATTATTCACAAGCCGCCAAGTTATCCTTATAATGACGAAAATGAGGGAAATGAAAACGATGAAATCAATTTTGAAGAAATTGTAGTACCACCATTAAAATTGTCCCCATCTGCTTCCAGCTTGACAAAACATCAGTCAAGTTTGGTGCCCGGAACCAATGTTCGTTCAACAGAATTCGATAGTGGCTGTACACTGCCGGGCATCAGTCATTCACAGGACGAATAGTTATTTAGTGATATTTTCATCTGAATAACTTTTATTTTGAAAATAATTACAAACACGTGACTAACTTTGCTACATCAAGTTTACGATAAGGACTGATTATTCAAAATATGCTGCCTTTGATGAAAAGTTTAGGATTTGTTCTGATTTTCATCAATCCAGATTGTCTTGTTTCGAAGAGTACATTTTAAGAGTGGGTGGGTGGGATTATACAACCTAAAGAGTTTTCATCTCTTATAATGTAGATGAAACAAATTGTCCGGAGTATATATGTGCATATATCACTTTCGTTGAATTGTTGCTAAATTGTAATTGACTTTTATTCTGTAAAATGCTGATTGTTGTAATAAAATACGACTGAATTTTATATGATCGTTAATACCAATTCATGGTTCTGAATGTCTTTGAAAGGAGAGATTATTCAGTATTTGTGTTAATAATCAACGAGTGCTTTGATTTTATAATTGTGCTGTTATTCATGAATGAGGTTGGTGGAATGTAAAATGTTCTCTGATGCTTAAAATGACGTGTCAAAATAGTGATATTTTATATCTAAAGTGCCAGTATATCACCAGGTGTTAATATGTAAATCTTACTCAGTTTGATTTCTAATATTTCTTCATTAACTAAATTCATACTAGCATCTTGATTTTTTTCTTCAGTGTATTTCGCAATTATATTTCATTCTCATTTATCGGACACTTGTAAGTTATAACAAATAGATATATTGGAGAATTGCATTTTTTAATAAAAAGTCCCATTTCTATGAAATATTGTTTTCCTTTGTGAAATTAAATTTTGTATTAGATGTGATTTGTAATTTTCAATAATCTCTCTCTCTGTCTATCTATCTATCAGAAAAATTATATTAGAAGAAACGAAACAACTCAGCTATGTACACATGTACAAATTTCTACCCCAAATTTCAATTTTTAGTTTTAACATACCCAATAAATCGAAACTCATTTGATACTTGGGAAATATATGTAGCTACTAAATTTCTGACTCACGCTTAAACAGATTTGTTCCGTTTAATTGGTAGTGTTGTGGTTTGAGCTGTGAAATAAGGATTCGGAAAATGTCCCCAAGGCATACGTGCTTAAAACAACACTTGACACAAGCGGCGACATGGATTAAGTCTGACAATAGGATAATCTGAAATGTTTGCACGATTCAAAGGAACTAACTGTTATGGCTAATTACATTGAATAAATAATTACATGTTTATTGGTGAGCCATTTACTAAATACCGTGCTTATGTGTTGATTATCTACTTGTGATTGATGCTATTCTTTTGTAGACATGATGAACAGAATATTGTTTACTTGTTCTTTTAAAAACTAAACTATCAGAGCTTTATTAAACAGACATGATATCGCTTTTGATGCTTTGAGGATGCAGACCGACAAAGAAGTTTTCTAAAACTCAGATTCACTCAAATGATTTTCGGCAGATAATTATCATTGCATACATATATTTAAGTATAGTTTGTCTTTCCACACAACAATGTTTGCATGCAGTGCTACGGGTGAGATATAGAAACCACCTGTAATTGGTAATTCTCACAAGCTCCGCTGCTTTAAGGACATTATACTTTTAATCAAGGGGTCTTGGGGAAAACTAACTGAAATTCACTTTTCTGGTCTTCCCTTAGAGATCCCAAACTGAGAGTTAAGG
The DNA here is from genome assembly GCA_028554795.2 of Sinohyriopsis cumingii. Taxonomy (NCBI): domain Eukaryota; kingdom Metazoa; phylum Mollusca; class Bivalvia; order Unionida; family Unionidae; genus Sinohyriopsis; species Sinohyriopsis cumingii. Next base: position 79,849 of record JAPYKE020000193.1, on the reverse strand, counting down.
CTCAAAGTAGAACAAAAGTTTGGAGCAAAAGTTTTGAAGGAAAGGATGACCACCGTCTGGGGCTTTCCTTCAGTATTTACATGAGTTAGGCTGCTGTACATGTCGGAGGACGCCAGGAGGGTGCCTCTTTTTACATACATTATGGGATTTGGTATCAAATCATGGTATAGATGATGCCATCAGTTTCGTAACTGTAGCAGGTGTGGTACCACGGGCCTCCCACCAACGGATTGTCCATAACCGGTACAACAACAAGAAAACATGCCTCAAAACTCAGTAATGATTGATGAAATGGCCTATGATCGTCAGAGGGTTCCAGATCCTGGGGGAGAGATGGAACAGATCTCAGGAAACCCACCCCACTGAAATGCCGCAACATCGAACCAGGTCATACTGGGTATGCAGTGCGAAATTGAGGTTGGAAGCTCAAACGGTCCTAAAACTTCTCAATCCACGTCCACATAATGGACTAGTTATACAAATACGAGTGCACGTGAGAAGAAGGGGGCAAAGGGTAAAAAAGGAAAACAACAAAGCAAACGAAACACAAAAACCTACCACCCCATATTTATTTATGGAAGAACCAAGTTTCTAGCATAAAACAAATCCGCTCATCGAGTCTAAAATAATAGTGAACGAGAGTGAGGAGGTTGAGAGCCCTCAACACACAAATTTTCCACTGTCAATTTTACTATATGTTATTGCAATTGAAACATTATATAAGAATATTGAAAATAATAGCAATTAATTGGAAATTGGCGGGCAAATGACCCAGGAGCTCCCCCAAATTGAATCAAACAACAAGTGAAGGCTTTAGGAATATTTTATGGAAAGAATTTAGACCAACTTAATTACAACCAAATATTAAAGAAAGTTGAGGAACAGATAGAAATTTGGTCATAGGTTCTCTAAACCTAATGGAATTCTTACAAGCCTATAAGACCTACATTTATTGCCAAATTGATTATGTAACACAAAAATAGATTTGATAGAACCAATGATAAACATTCTTTTCTTTTCATGAAATCCTTATTTAATATGTACATGTTGAAATGTGCAAGTGACACAGATACTCCTATATGCACCCATATTAGACATATCCGCTCACCCGTACCCTCATATACACACACATACTTACACACACACACACACACTTACTGCTCATACATACGTTGTAAAACGCTTATACTAATTTTACATAATACGTAAGTTTCTAGCTAACGTATAGGCGAGGAATTTATAATAATAAATTATTTTACGTCTACTTATCAATTAACATAATAACTTTACATAGAATTTAAAACAAATGAAATTACTATTCAAGTTTTAAATTTAGAGATATAGTATTGATTGAAATACAAAGTGTATACAAAATTGTATAAGCGTGAAAGGTCATGTTAAAAGGATAGACAAGGTAAAGTACAGAAAAAGCTCGTGCGAAAAGAAGAGATAGTGTTAACACGTGCGGCTTGGGGTATTCTTGAATTAACGTGTTGACCGGTAAACGTGGGTTGAAACATGCAGGCAAAAAGACGGTGTACTAAAGAATCAGGAGATTAGAAAAGGATACATAATTGGATATATTTAAAGAAAAAGGTAAGTAGTGAGTATTATTCTAGACTTATGCCACTTACTATTTAACAAATTTAAAGAGAACATAATAACCCAGCTAGACACCATTTGTCAATAAAGTGAAGAAGGTTAAGTCTGGAAATGTCAGCTCTGATTCTACATTTTAGGCAAGAGAGAAAGAAGAATAGCAAGGTGTTACTGGTTACCACTTCTTTATGATAATATGCATGGATACATTTAATCCATATAGCATATTTGTATCCAGCGCATAATAAAAGCCACAAGTCCGCGATTTCAGGTTCCGGAAACAAGGCCCCATAGAAGAAACTTAGGATAAGACCAAATTTAAGGAATGTAAAAAGTACCGAAGGAGTTTCGAGAGTTTTTTTCAGCCATTTAATTATGAGCTGTTGTAAAGCGAGTATTAAATTGCATTCGAAAATTAAATGGTCAGTGATTTCAGTCCCACCGCAAAAAAAAGTGCATAACTTGAATTAGGGAATATTTTTAAAAAATATGTGTTTTACAGGTAAAATGTCGTGTATGATTTTAAAACACACATATCTAGTGATGGTGTATAGGAATTTATTTTGCAGGTGTTTTTTGTTGTTGAAATATTGGGGGAGTTTAAGTCATATAATTTGGTTATTTTGGGTTCAAGAAGGTGACTTTGTAGTTGTCGTTGATATAATATTTTTGTAGGGTCTTAACCAAAACTGAGACCAGGATTATTTTATGAATTGAGATTGAAATATAAATTATTCTGTTTATATGGATCCGTAGAATACGTTATATCCAACGGGATCTTCTTATATAAACCGCAAAATGAATTGGGACTGGGACTATGCTATTTGCATCACAAACACACAATATATATTTTAAGTAGAATAAGGCACAGTTGTTCGTTACGAAGAAAACTTAGGAGTATCCGCCATTGAATCAGGGTATGAATGTTCAATCCTGTAACAATATAATACAAGTAAAAGACACGAGTTCGCACCTATCGGTAGTTCCAACCATGCTAGTTTATCCTAATTGCGTCTGCTAATTTCCACCTTCAGCCAGTGGTAATCAAGAATAGTTCAATTTTCAAAACTGCTCGGCACACTTCGTTCAGTATGAGACATCTTGGAGAAAATTCAATAATTGTTCGCCGATTTTGACGTTTGGACAACTAATGGCAGGCAGTGCCGTTTGCATTCGAATAGTCTTGGATTTCACCAGTGAACGAAAGGTAAGATCCGAACAACATCGAGTGCGCAGTTTTTCGGATCTTACCTTTCGGTCAATCGTGAAAAATGAACTCTTCTTGATTACGACTGGCTTACGTTGGAGATTAGCAGACGCTATTAGGATAAACTAACAGAGTCGGACCTACCGAGCGGTGGGGACTCGTGTCTTCCCTTGTGTTATATTGTTACAGGTTAGAAGCGTCATCCTTTGATTCATGGACGAATACTCCTAATTTTCACTGTAACGAACCCCTTTTAGAATAAGGCACTTTACAGATAATACCCAATATACCTGGGAGGCCGTATACATTTATTTGTACCGATACCTATGTAAGCACAATCGGAGACTAGTAATCGGAATCTATATTGGGATGGAATACGGAAGAGATGGGAAGCTATCTCGTCTGCTTTTAACAAAGCGTGATGTTTATTCACCTACATGACGTTTGGATCACTGGCGAGATGGCCTTTAAAAAACATAGTATACGTATGATTCCGCCTTGCCATTTGTATGGTCAATACACTGATTCTAAATCCACACAATACTGCGTTGTCCGCAAACAGCAACTGACCGTTATAGAATTACTGGTGCAATAAGGGATACATTTTTGGGCATCGACGCAAAATAACCTCTAAATTACAAATGAGATTAATGACAGCAATATATATAAATAAAGTTTTAGTTGATTATGTAACATCAATAATGAAAGCCAAACGATTAGATATGTTTTAAGGTGCACAAGAGTACTTCATTTATATAGTTTTTATCATACCATGAAACAAATTGATCATCTTTGGACCGCGTGCTTTGTCTGACGAAACAGGGTTAATGGGAGCGTTAAATAAAAAAGAAAGACCTCTAATTCATACGATCATCGAAATTATATCAAGCGCATGTGAAATTGTTTGTTCTCATATACTTGTATAAAAAGTTTTCATTTATCTTGAATAAGTTTTTGTTTATTATTAAAATAAAAATCGTATGGCTATAAGCTAGATACATAGTATTATTCAGTGAAAGACAACTCCTGGACACTGCTGGAGTCCCGACAATACTTAAGTATGAAAGCCTTGAATTTGCAATGGTTGCAAGGAAGAAAAAAAGGACGTTATAAATATATGGAAGCCCGTGCATATCAATTATCTTGAACCATTTTTCAAGTTGTTTGCAGAAATGCATTTTAGATACCACATCGGTTACCATTAACGATGCCATTTGAAAATAACTATAGTCTACTTTCAATAATATTTATTGAAGGAAAATAAACATCTTCATATATAACTTAAAGACTGCGATGTTTTCGGATTTTGTACAACCAAAAAGCTTGTTAAAAGTTGTTTTGAATTTGACAAAGAGAGAGAAAGAAAGAGATTTTAGAAGTATTTTTGAAATTGAATATTAGACAGAAACATTATTTCATTGCATAGACTAGCCAGGCGATCATCTATGTTGAATCAATGATAGATGGTACATGTTACTAACAGAAATATAAGATTTAAAAGAATTTCTTTATGAAAATATTTTCTCATAAAATAAGAAAACATCGATCAATTATGTTTTTGGCAAATGACTATTCGTGATAGCACTGTAAAGAAATAAATATCAACTAAAAGCTTGTTAAACAAATTTCTTGTTTTCGTTTGTTCTAGTAATTGTTTCCACTTTATAACTGTACTCTTCCATTCCAAGGTGTGAATCAATCATCACAGCGAGGCCAGAGGAACTTCCGTGAGTGCCTAATTAAGTGCTTACTCAGTGTCAGTAGGGGATTTATTTGAATACTGTTGAATTTTAGTCGTATCGACAGGATGACACGAGCCAATCAGGAAGCTAATTGTCATCAACCGATCACATATATAAAAGGTGCTGACATTACGGTACTTTAAACGGACTGAATATAGAGATGGATAACGATTTTAGGGACATGGAAAGCCATAATTTACGGGATGCAGAGAAAAACGCAAGTTTAAATTGTAATACACCAAGACTCCGAAAGAAGACAAAAAGGGCAGCTGATATTCCTGTTACAAAATTTCATGATTTGTACAGACCAACAGGAGAAATCTTAGGAAATGGTACTATTGATTCAGTGCAGACATTTATAAATATTTCCAACAGCAAAGAATATGCTGTAAAGATCATTAAAAACAACACGATCCGATCCAGCAGCAAAGTCTTCAAAGAAATAGAAATATACAACTTATGTCAAGGTCAGGAGAACATCTTACAGCTTTATGAATACTTTGAAGAAGAAGGTCGATTTTATTTGGTCTTTGACAAGATGTTGGGAGGAACCTTGTTTGACAATATTGAGAGAAGGGGTCATCTGACTGAGACAGAAGCCAGTTTAATAGTGAAATGCATCACACGAGCCTTGGATTTCCTCCACAATAAAGGAATAGTCCACAGGGATCTAAAGCTAGAAAACATATTGTGTGAAAAGAAAGAAATATTCCCGATACGAATATGTGATTTTGACTTGGCAAGTGGTGTGCCTGTTGAAAGTCAGAAGGATATGTGTTCCACGCCAGATCTCCTGACGCCAGTCGGCACAGCAGATTATATGGCTCCTGAAGTTGTTGAAGTTTGGCTTGGTGAATCCTTATCCTATGACAAGAAATGTGATCTCTGGAGCCTGGGAATAATCATGTACATCATGCTGTGCGGTTACCATCCATTTTATGGCGACTGTGGAGGTGGTTGTGGGTGGAACAGTGATGTGATGTGTCGGGACTGCCAGGACTTGCTTTTCAGCAGCATCAAAAATGATGTTTATGAGTTTCCAGAAAACGATTGGAGTGTAATCTCAGACAGTGCCAAAGACCTCATTCGTCACTTGCTGGTGCGAGATCCACGCAAGCGTTATTCTACCGAGCAGGTCTTGAACCACCCCTGGGTATCTTGCCCACCGGCTGCTACTTCTCTTGCTACACCAACAATGCTTTCTAGGAATAGCAGTACCAAGGATTTGGAGCCATTTGCTGAGACTGCTATTTCAATCAACCGCATGCTGCAGCAGCATCTAATTATTCACAAGCCGCCAAGTTATCCTTATAATGACGAAAATGAGGGAAATGAAAACGATGAAATCAATTTTGAAGAAATTGTAGTACCACCATTGAAATTGTCCCCATCTGCTTCCAGCTTGACAAAACATCAGTCAAGTTTGGTGCCCGGAACCAATGTTCGTTCAACAGAATTCGATAGTGGCTGTACACTGCCGGGCATCAGTCATTCACAGGACAAATAGTTATTTAGTGATATTTTCATCTGAATAACTTTTATTTTGAAAATAATTACAAACACGTGACTAACTTTGCTACATCAAGTTTACGATAAGGACTGTTTGTTCAAAATATGCTGCCTTTGATGAAAAGTTTAGGATTTGTTCTGATTTTCATCAATCCAGATTGTCTTGTTTCGAAGAGTACATTTTAAGAGTGGGTGGGTGGGATTATACAACCTAAAGAGTTTTCATCTCTTATAATGTAGATGAAACAAATTGTCCGGAGTATATATGTGCATATATCACTTTCGTTGAATTGTTGCTAAAATGTAATTGACTTTTATTCTGTAAAATGCTGATTGTTGTAATAAAATACGACTGAATTTTATATGATCGTTAATACCAATTCATGGTTCTGAATGTCTTTGAAAGGAGAGATTATTCAGTATTTGTGTTAATAATCAACGAGTGCTTTGATTTTATAATTGTGCTGTTATTCATGAATGAGGTTGGTGGAATGTAAAATGTTCTCTGATGCTTAAAATGACGTGTCAAAATAGTGATATTTTATATCTAAAGTGCCAGTATATCACCAGGTGTTAATATGTAAATCTTACTCAGTTTGATTTCTAATATTTCTTCATTAACTAAATTCATACTAGCATCTTGATTTTTTCTTCAGTGTATTTCGCAATTATATTTCATTCTCATTTATCGGACACTTGTAAGTTATAACAAATAGATATATTGGAGAATTGCAATTTTTTTTAATAAAAAGTCGCATTTCTATGAAATATTGTTTTCCTTTGTGAAATTAAATTTTGTATTAGATGTGATTTGTAATTTTCAATAATCTCTCTCACTGTCTATCTATCTATCAGAAAAATTATATTAGAAGAAACGAAACAACTCAGCTATGTACACATGTACAAATTTCTACCCCAAATTTCAATTTTTAGTTTTAACATACCCAATAAATCGAAACTCATTTGATACTTGGGAAATATATGTAGCTACTAAATTTCTGACTCACGCTTAAACAGATTTGTTCCGTTTAATTGGTAGTGTTGTGGTTTGAGCTGTGAAATAAGGATTCGGAAAATGTCCCCAAGGCATACGTGCTTAAAACAACACTTGACACAAGCGGCGACATGGATTAAGTCTGACAATAGGATAATCTGAAATGTTTGCACGATTCAAAGGAACTAACTGTTATGGCTAATTACATTGAATAAATAATTACATGTTTATTGGTGAGCCATTTACTAAATACCGTGCTTATGTGTTGATTATCTACTTGTGATTGATGCTATTCTTTTGTAGACATGATGAACAGAATATTGTTTACTTGTTCTTTTAAAAACTAAACTATCAGAGCTTTATTAAACAGACATGATATCGCTTTTGATGCTTTGAGGATGCAGACCGACAAAGAAGTTTTCTAAAACTCAGATTCACTCAAATGATTTTCGGCAGATAATTATCATTGCATACATATATTTAAGTATAGTTTGTCTTTCCACACAACAATGTTTGCATGCAGTGCTACGGGTGAGATATAGAAACCACCTGTAATTGGTAATTCTCACAAGCTCCGCTGCTTTAAGGACATTATACTTTTAATCAAGGGGTCTTGGGGAAAACTAACTGAAATTCACTTTTCTGGTCTTCCCTTAGAGATCCCAAACTGAGAGTTAAGGATCAAAGTAGAACAAAAGTTTGGAGCAAAAGTTTTGAAGGAAAGGATGACCACCGTCTGGGGCTTTCCTTCAGTATTTACATGAGTTAGGCTGCTGTACATGTCGGAGGACGCCAGGAGGGTGCCTCTTTTTACATACATTATGGGATTTGGTATCAAATCATGGTATAGATGATGCCATCAGTTTCGTAACTGTAGCAGGTGTGGTACCACGGGCCTTCCACCAACGGATTGTCCATAACCGGTACAACAACAAGAAAACATGCCTCAAAACTCAGTAATGATTGATGAAATGGCCTATGATCGTCAGAGGGTTCCAGATCCTGGGGGAGAGATGGAACAGATCTCAGGAAACCCACCCCACTGAAATGCCGCAACATCGAACCAGGTCATACTGGGTATGCAGTGCGAAATTGAGGTTGGAAGCTCAAACGGTCCTAAAACTTCTCAATCCACGTCCACATAATGGACTAGTTATACAAATACGAGTGCACGTGAGAAGAAGGGGGCAAAGGGTAAAAAAGGAAAACAACAAAGCAAACGAAACACAAAAACCTACCACCCCATATTTATTTATGGAAGAACCAAGTTTCTAGCATAAAACAAATCCGCTCATCGAGTCTAAAATAATAGTGAGCGAGAGTGAGGAGGTTGAGAGCCCTCAACACACAAATTTTCCACTGTCAATTTTACTATATGTTATTGCAATTGAAACATTATATAAGAATATTGAAAATAATAGCAATTAATTGGAAATTGGCGGGCAAATGACCCAGGAGCTCCCCCAAATTGAATCAAACAACAAGTGAAGGCTTTAGGAATATTTTATGGAAAGAATTTAGACCAACTTAATTACAACCAAATATTAAAGAAAGTTGAGGAACAGATAGAAATTTGGTCATAGGTTCTCTAAACCTAATGGAATTCTTACAAGCCTATAAGACCTACATTTATTGCCAAATTGATTATGTAACACAAAAATAGATTTGATAGAACCAATGATAAACATTCTTTTCTTTTCATGAAATCCTTATTTAATATGTACATGTTGAAATGTGCAAGTGACACAGATACTCCTATATGCACCCATATTAGACATATCCGCTCACCCGTACCCTCATATACACACACATACTTACACACACACACACACACTTACTGCTCATACATACGTTGTAAAACGCTTATACTAATTTTACATAATACGTAAGTTTCTAGCTAACGTATAGGCGAGGAATTTATAATAATAAATTATTTTACGTCTACTTATCAATTAACATAATAACTTTACATAGAATTTAAAACAAATGAAATTACTATTCAAGTTTTAAATTTAGAGATATAGTATTGATTGAAATACAAAGTGTATACAAAATTGTATAAGCGTGAAAGGTCATGTTAAAAGGATAGACAAGGTAAAGTACAGAAAAAGCTCGTGCGAAAAGAAGAGATAGTGTTAACACGTGCGGCTTGGGGTATTCTTGAATTAACGTGTTGACCGGTAAACGTGGGTTGAAACATGCAGGCAAAAAGACGGTGTACTAAAGAATCAGGAGATTAGAAAAGGATACATAATTGGATATATTTAAAGAAAAAGGTAAGTAGTGAGTATTATTCTAGACTTATGCCACTTACTATTTAACAAATTTAAAGAGAACATAATAACCCAGCTAGACACCATTTGTCAATAAAGTGAAGAAGGTTAAGTCTGGAAATGTCAGCTCTGATTCTACATTTTAGGCAAGAGAGAAAGAAGAATAGCAAGGTGTTACTGGTTACCACTTCTTTATGATAATATGCATGGATACATTTAATCCATATAGCATATTTGTATCCAGCGCATAATAAAAGCCACAAGTCCGCGATTTCAGGTTCCGGAAACAAGGCCCCATAGAAGAAACTTAGGATAAGACCAAATTTAAGGAATGTAAAAAGTACCGAAGGAGTTTCGAGAGTTTTTTTCAGCCATTTAATTATGAGCTGTTGTAAAGCGAGTATTAAATTGCATTCGAAAATTAAATGGTCAGTGATTTCAGTCCCACCGCAAAAAAAAGTGCATAACTTGAATTAGGGAATATTTTTAAAAAATATGTGTTTTACAGGTAAAATGTCGTGTATGATTTTAAAACACACATATCTAGTGATGGTGTATAGGAATTTATTTTGCAGGTGTTTTTTTGTTGTTGAAATATTGGGGGAGTTTAAGTCATATAATTTGGTTATTTTGGGTTCAAGAAGGTGACTTTGTAGTTGTCGTTGATATAATATTTTTGTAGGGTCTTAACCAAAACTGAGACCAGGATTATTTTATGAATTGAGATTGAAATATAAATTATTCTGTTTATATGGATCCGTAGAATACGTTATATCCAACGGGATCTTCTTATATAAACCGCAAAATGAATTGGGACTGGGACTATGCTATTTGCATCACAAACACACAATATATATTTTAAGTAGAATAAGGCACAGTTGTTCGTTACGAAGAAAACTTAGGAGTATCCGCCATTGAATCAGGGTATGAATGTTCAATCCTGTAACAATATAATACAAGTAAAAGACACGAGTTCGCACCTATCGGTAGTTCCAACCATGCTAGTTTATCCTAATTGCGTCTGCTAATTTCCACCTTCAGCCAGTGGTAATCAAGAATAGTTCAATTTTCAAAACTGCTCGGCACACTTCGTTCAGTATGAGACATCTTGGAGAAAATTCAATAATTGTTCGCCGATTTTGACGTTTGGACAACTAATGGCAGGCAGTGCCGTTTGCATTCGAATAGTCTTGGATTTCACCAGTGAACGAAAGGTAAGATCCGAACAACATCGAGTGCGCAGTTTTTCGGATCTTACCTTTCGGTCAATCGTGAAAAATGAACTCTTCTTGATTACGACTGGCTTACGTTGGAGATTAGCAGACGCTATTAGGATAAACTAACAGAGTCGGACCTACCGAGCGGTGGGGACTCGTGTCTTCCCTTGTGTTATATTGTTACAGGTTAGAAGCGTCATCCTTTGATTCATGGACGAATACTCCTAATTTTCACTGTAACGAACCCCTTTTAGAATAAGGCACTTTACAGATAATACCCAATATACCTGGGAGGCCGTATACATTTATTTGTACCGATACCTATGTAAGCACAATCGGAGACTAGTAATCGGAATCTATATTGGGATGGAATACGGAAGAGATGGGAAGCTATCTCGTCTGCTTTTAACAAAGCGTGATGTTTATTCACCTACATGACGTTTGGATCACTGGCGAGATGGCCTTTAAAAAACATAGTATACGTATGATTCCGCCTTGCCATTTGTATGGTCAATACACTGATTCTAAATCCACACAATACTGCGTTGTCCGCAAACAGCAACTGACCGTTATAGAATTACTGGTGCAATAAGGGATACATTTTTGGGCATCGACGCAAAATAACCTCTAAATTACAAATGAGATTAATGACAGCAATATATATAAATAAAGTTTTAGTTGATTATGTAACATCAATAATGAAAGCCAAACGATTAGATATGTTTTAAGGTGCACAAGAGTACTTCATTTATATAGTTTTTATCATACCATGAAACAAATTGATCATCTTTGGACCGCGTGCTTTGTCTGACGAAACAGGGTTAATGGGAGCGTTAAATAAAAAAGAAAGACCTCTAATTCATACGATCATCGAAATTATATCAAGCGCATGTGAAATTGTTTGTTCTCATATACTTGTATAAAAAGTTTTCATTTATCTTGAATAAGTTTTTGTTTATTATTAAAATAAAAATCGTATGGCTATAAGCTAGATACATAGTATTATTCAGTGAAAGACAACTCCTGGACACTGCTGGAGTCCCGACAATACTTAAGTATGAAAGCCTTGAATTTGCAATGGTTGCAAGGAAGAAAAAAAGGACGTTATAAATATATGGAAGCCCGTGCATATCAATTATCTTGAACCATTTTTCAAGTTGTTTGCAGAAATGCATTTTAGATACCACATCGGTTACCATTAACGATGCCATTTGAAAATAACTATAGTCTACTTTCAATAATATTTATTGAAGGAAAATAAACATCTTCATATATAACTTAAAGACTGCGATGTTTTCGGATTTTGTACAACCAAAAAAGCTTGTTAAAAGTTGTTTTGAATTTGACAAAGAGAGAGAAAGAAAGAGATTTTAGAAGTATTTTTGAAAATTGAATATTAGACAGAAACATTATTTCATTGCATAGACTAGCCAGGCGATCATCTATGTTGAATCAATGATAGATGGTACATGTTACTAACAGAAATATAAGATTTAAAAGAATTTCTTTATGAAAATATTTTCTCATAAAATAAGAAAACATCGATCAATTATGTTTTTGGCAAATGACTATTCGTGATAGCACTGTAAAGAAATAAATATCAACTAAAAGCTTGTTAAACAAATTTCTTGTTTTCGTTTGTTCTAGTAATTGTTTCCACTTTATAACTGTACTCTTCCATTCCAAGGTGTGAATCAATCATCACAGCGAGGCCAGAGGAACTTCCGTGAGTGCCTAATTAAGTGCTTACTCAGTGTCAGTAGGGGATTTATTTGAATACTGTTGAATTTTAGTCGTATCGACAGGATGACACGAGCCAATCAGGAAGCTAATTGTCATCAACCGATCACATATATAAAAGGTGCTGACATTACGGTACTTTAAACGGACTGAATATAGAGATGGATAACGATTTTAGGGACATGGAAAGCCATAATTTACGGGATGCAGTTTCCACTAAAAACGCAAGTTTAAATTGTAATACACCAAGACTCCGAACAGCAAGACAAAAAGGCAGCTGATATTCCTGTTACAAAATTTCATGATTTGTACAGACCAACAGGAGAAATCTTAGGAAATGGTACTATTGATTCAGTGCAGGACATTTATAAATATTTCCAACAGCAAAAGAATATGCTGTAAAGATCATTAAAAAGATCCAGCAGCAAAGTCTTCAAAGAAATAGAAATATACAACTTATGTCAAGGTCAGGAGAACATCTTACAGCTTTATGAATACTTTGAAGAAGAAGGTCGATTTTATTTGGTCTTTGACAAGATGTTGGGAGGAACCTTGTTTGACAATATTGAGAGAAGGGGTCATCTGACTGAGACAGAAGCCAGTTTAATAGTGAAATGCATCACACGAGCCTTGGATTTCCTCCACAATAAAGGAATAGTCCACAGGGATCTAAAGCTAGAAAACATATTGTGTGAAAAGAAAGAAATATTCCCGATACGAATATGTGATTTTGACTTGGCAAGTGGTGTGCCTGTTGAAAGTCAGAAGGATATGTGTTCCACGCCAGATCTCCTGACGCCAGTCGGCACAGCAGATTATATGGCTCCTGAAGTTGTTGAAGTTTGGCTTGGTGAATCCTTATCCTATGACAAGAAATGTGATCTCTGGAGCCTGGGAATAATCATGTACATCATGCTGTGCGGTTACCATCCATTTTATGGCGACTGTGGAGGTGGTTGTGGGTGGAACAGTGATGTGATGTGTCGGGACTGCCAGGACTTGCTTTTCAGCAGCATCAAAAATGATGTTTATGAGTTTCCAGAAAACGATTGGAGTGTAATCTCAGACAGTGCCAAAGACCTCATTCGTCACTTGCTGGTGCGAGATCCACGCAAGCGTTATTCTACCGAGCAGGTCTTGAACCACCCCTGGGTATCTTGCCCACCGGCTGCTACTTCTCTTGCTACACCAACAATGATTTCTAGGAATAGCAGTACCAAGGATTTGGAGCCATTTGCTGAGACTGCTATTTCAATCAACCGCATGCTGCAGTAGCATCTAATTATTCACAAGCCGCCAAGTTATCCTTATAATGACGAAAATGAGGGAAATGAAAACGATGAAATCAATTTTGAAGAAATTGTAGTACCACCATTGAAATTGTCCCCATCTGCTTCCAGCTTGACAAAACATCAGTCAAGTTTGGTGCCCGGAACCAATGTTCGTTCAACAGAATTCGATAGTGGCTGTACACTGCCGGGCATCAGTCATTCACAGGACAAATAGTTATTTAGTGATATTTTCATCTGAATAACTTTTATTTTGAAAATAATTACAAACACGTGACTAACTTTGCTACATCAAGTTTACGATAAGGACTGTTTGTTCAAAATATGCTGCCTTTGATGAAAAGTTTAGGATTTGTTCTGATTTTCATCAATCCAGATTGTCTTGTTTCGAAGAGTACATTTTAAGAGTGGGTGGGTGGGATTATACAACCTAAAGAGTTTTCATCTCTTATAATGTAGATGAAACAAATTGTCCGGAGTATATATGTGCATATATCACTTTCGTTGAATTGTTGCTAAAATGTAATTGACTTTTATTCTGTAAAATGCTGATTGTTGTAATAAAATACGACTGAATTTTATATGATCGTTAATACCAATTCATGGTTCTGAATGTCTTTGAAAGGAGAGATTATTCAGTATTTGTGTTAATAATCAACGAGTGCTTTGATTTTATAATTGTGCTGTTATTCATGAATGAGGTTGGTGGAATGTAAAATGTTCTCTGATGCTTAAAATGACGTGTCAAAATAGTGATATTTTATATCTAAAGTGCCAGTATATCACCAGGTGTTAATATGTAAATCTTACTCAGTTTGATTTCTAATATTTCTTCATTAACTAAATTCATACTAGCATCTTGATTTTTTCTTCAGTGTATTTCGCAATTATATTTCATTCTCATTTATCGGACACTTGTAAGTTATAACAAATAGATATATTGGAGAATTGCAATTTTTTTTAATAAAAAGTCGCATTTCTATGAAATATTGTTTTCCTTTGTGAAATTAAATTTTGTATTAGATGTGATTTGTAATTTTCAATAATCTCTCTCACTGTCTATCTATCTATCAGAAAAATTATATTAGAAGAAACGAAACAACTCAGCTATGTACACATGTACAAATTTCTACCCCAAATTTCAATTTTTAGTTTTAACATACCCAATAAATCGAAACTCATTTGATACTTGGGAAATATATGTAGCTACTAAATTTCTGACTCACGCTTAAACAGATTTGTTCCGTTTAATTGGTAGTGTTGTGGTTTGAGCTGTGAAATAAGGATTCGGAAAATGTCCCCAAGGCATACGTGCTTAAAACAACACTTGACACAAGCGGCGACATGGATTAAGTCTGACAATAGGATAATCTGAAATGTTTGCACGATTCAAAGGAACTAACTGTTATGGCTAATTACATTGAATAAATAATTACATGTTTATTGGTGAGCCATTTACTAAATACCGTGCTTATGTGTTGATTATCTACTTGTGATTGATGCTATTCTTTTGTAGACATGATGAACAGAATATTGTTTACTTGTTCTTTTAAAAACTAAACTATCAGAGCTTTATTAAACAGACATGATATCGCTTTTGATGCTTTGAGGATGCAGACCGACAAAGAAGTTTTCTAAAACTCAGATTCACTCAAATGATTTTCGGCAGATAATTATCATTGCATACATATATTTAAGTATAGTTTGTCTTTCCACACAACAATGTTTGCATGCAGTGCTACGGGTGAGATATAGAAACCACCTGTAATTGGTAATTCTCACAAGCTCCGCTGCTTTAAGGACATTATACTTTTAATCAAGGGGTCTTGGGGAAAACTAACTGAAATTCACTTTTCTGGTCTTCCCTTAGAGATCCCAAACTGAGAGTTAAGGCTCAAAGTAGAACAAAAGTTTGGAGCAAAAGTTTTGAAGGAAAGGATGACCACCGTCTGGGGCTTTCCTTCAGTATTTACATGAGTTAGGCTGCTGTACATGTCGGAGGACGCCAGGAGGGTGCCTCTTTTTACATACATTATGGGATTTGGTATCAAATCATGGTATAGATGATGCCATCAGTTTCGTAACTGTAGCAGGTGTGGTACCACGGGCCTTCCACCAACGGATTGTCCATAACCGGTACAACAACAAGAAAACATGCCTCAAAACTCAGTAATGATTGATGAAATGGCCTATGATCGTCAGAGGGTTCCAGATCCTGGGGGAGAGATGGAACAGATCTCAGGAAACCCACCCCACTGAAATGCCGCAACATCGAACCAGGTCATACTGGGTATGCAGTGCGAAATTGAGGTTGGAAGCTCAAACGGTCCTAAAACTTCTCAATCCACGTCCACATAATGGACTAGTTATACAAATACGAGTGCACGTGAGAAGAAGGGGGCAAAGGGTAAAAAAGGAAAACAACAAAGCAAACGAAACACAAAAACCTACCACCCCATATTTATTTATGGAAGAACCAAGTTTCTAGCATAAAACAAATCCGCTCATCGAGTCTAAAATAATAGTGAGCGAGAGTGAGGAGGTTGAGAGCCCTCAACACACAAATTTTCCACTGTCAATTTTACTATATGTTATTGCAATTGAAACATTATATAAGAATATTGAAAATAATAGCAATTAATTGGAAATTGGCGGGCAAATGACCCAGGAGCTCCCCCAAATTGAATCAAACAACAAGTGAAGGCTTTAGGAATATTTTATGGAAAGAATTTAGACCAACTTAATTACAACCAAATATTAAAGAAAGTTGAGGAACAGATAGAAATTTGGTCATAGGTTCTCTAAACCTAATGGAATTCTTACAAGCCTATAAGACCTACATTTATTGCCAAATTGATTATGTAACACAAAAATAGATTTGATAGAACCAATGATAAACATTCTTTTCTTTTCATGAAATCCTTATTTAATATGTACATGTTGAAATGTGCAAGTGACACAGATACTCCTATATGCACCCATATTAGACATATCCGCTCACCCGTACCCTCATATACACACACATACTTACACACACACACACACACTTACTGCTCATACATACGTTGTAAAACGCTTATACTAATTTTACATAATACGTAAGTTTCTAGCTAACGTATAGGCGAGGAATTTATAATAATAAATTATTTTACGTCTACTTATCAATTAACATAATAACTTTACATAGAATTTAAAACAAATGAAATTACTATTCAAGTTTTAAATTTAGAGATATAGTATTGATTGAAATACAAAGTGTATACAAAATTGTATAAGCGTGAAAGGTCATGTTAAAAGGATAGACAAGGTAAAGTACAGAAAAAGCTCGTGCGAAAAGAAGAGATAGTGTTAACACGTGCGGCTTGGGGTATTCTTGAATTAACGTGTTGACCGGTAAACGTGGGTTGAAACATGCAGGCAAAAAGACGGTGTACTAAAGAATCAGGAGATTAGAAAAGGATACATAATTGGATATATTTAAAGAAAAAGGTAAGTAGTGAGTATTATTCTAGACTTATGCCACTTACTATTTAACAAATTTAAAGAGAACATAATAACCCAGCTAGACACCATTTGTCAATAAAGTGAAGAAGGTTAAGTCTGGAAATGTCAGCTCTGATTCTACATTTTAGGCAAGAGAGAAAGAAGAATAGCAAGGTGTTACTGGTTACCACTTCTTTATGATAATATGCATGGATACATTTAATCCATATAGCATATTTGTATCCAGCGCATAATAAAAGCCACAAGTCCGCGATTTCAGGTTCCGGAAACAAGGCCCCATAGAAGAAACTTAGGATAAGACCAAATTTAAGGAATGTAAAAAGTACCGAAGGAGTTTCGAGAGTTTTTTTCAGCCATTTAATTATGAGCTGTTGTAAAGCGAGTATTAAATTGCATTCGAAAATTAAATGGTCAGTGATTTCAGTCCCACCGCAAAAAAAAGTGCATAACTTGAATTAGGGAATATTTTTAAAAAATATGTGTTTTACAGGTAAAATGTCGTGTATGATTTTAAAACACACATATCTAGTGATGGTGTATAGGAATTTATTTTGCAGGTTTTTTTTTGTTGTTGAAATATTGGGGGAGTTTAAGTCATATAATTTGGTTATTTTGGGTTCAAGAAGGTGACTTTGTAGTTGTCGTTGATATAATATTTTTGTAGGGTCTTAACCAAAACTGAGACCAGGATTATTTTATGAATTGAGATTGAAATATAAATTATTCTGTTTATATGGATCCGTAGAATACGTTATATCCAACGGGATCTTCTTATATAAACCGCAAAATGAAGTGGGACTGGGACTATGCTATTTGCATCACAAACACACAATATATATTTTAAGTAGAATAAGGCACAGTTGTTCGTTACGAAGAAAACTTAGGAGTATCCGTCATTGAATCAGGGTATGAATGTTCAATCCTGTAGCAATATAATACAAGAAAAAGACACGAGTTCGCACCTATCGGTAGTTCCAACCATGCTAGTTTATCTTAATTGCGTCTGCTAATTTCCACCTTCAGCCAGTGGTAATCAAGAATAGTTCAATTTTCAAAACTGCTCGGCACACTTCGTTCAGTATGAGACATCTTGGAGAAAATTCAATAATTGTTCGCCGATTTTGACGTTTGGACAACTAATGGCAGGCAGTGCCGTTTGCATTCGAATAGTCTTGGATTTCACCAGTGAACGAAAGGTAAGATCCGAACAACATCGAGTGCGCAGTTTTTCGGATCTTACCTTTCGGTCAATCGTGAAAAATGAACTCTTCTTGATTACGACTGGCTTACGTTGGAGATTAGCAGACGCTATTAGGATAAACTAACAGAGTCGGACCTACCGAGCGGTGGGGACTCGTGTCTTCCCTTGTGTTATATTGTTACAGGTTAGAAGCGTCATCCTTTGATTCATGGACGAATACTCCTAATTTTCACTGTAACGAACCCCTTTTAGAATAAGGCACTTTACAGATAATACCCAATATACCTGGGAGGCCGTATACATTTATTTGTACCGATACCTATGTAAGCACAATCGGAGACTAGTAATCGGAATCTATATTGGGATGGAATACGGAAGAGATGGGAAGCTATCTCGTCTGCTTTTAACAAAGCGTGATGTTTATTCACCTACATGACGTTTGGATCACTGGCGAGATGGCCTTTAAAAAACATAGTATACGTATGATTCCGCCTTGCCATTTGTATGGTCAATACACTGATTCTAAATCCACACAATACTGCGTTGTCCGCAAACAGCAACTGACCGTTATAGAATTACTGGTGCAATAAGGGATACATTTTTGGGCATCGACGCAAAATAACCTCTAAATTACAAATGAGATTAATGACAGCAATATATATAAATAAAGTTTTAGTTGATTATGTAACATCAATAATGAAAGCCAAACGATTAGATATGTTTTAAGGTGCACAAGAGTACTTCATTTATATAGTTTTTATCATACCATGAAACAAATTGATCATCTTTGGACCGCGTGCTTTGTCTGACGAAACAGGGTTAATGGGAGCGTTAAATAAAAAAGAAAGACCTCTAATTCATACGATCATCGAAATTATATCAAGCGCATGTGAAATTGTTTGTTCTCATATACTTGTATAAAAAGTTTTCATTTATCTTGAATAAGTTTTTGTTTATTATTAAAATAAAAATCGTATGGCTATAAGCTAGATACATAGTATTATTCAGTGAAAGACAACTCCTGGACACTGCTGGAGTCCCGACAATACTTAAGTATGAAAGCCTTGAATTTGCAATGGTTGCAAGGAAGAAAAAAAGGACGTTATAAATATATGGAAGCCCGTGCATATCAATTATCTTGAACCATTTTTCAAGTTGTTTGCAGAAATGCATTTTAGATACCACATCGGTTACCATTAACGATGCCATTTGAAAATAACTATAGTCTACTTTCAATAATATTTATTGAAGGAAAATAAACATCTTCATATATAACTTAAAGACTGCGATGTTTTCGGATTTTGTACAACCAAAAAGCTTGTTAAAAGTTGTTTTGAATTTGACAAAGAGAGAGAAAGAAAGAGATTTTAGAAGTATTTTTGAAATTGAATATTAGACAGAAACATTATTTCATTGCATAGACTAGCCAGGCGATCATCTATGTTGAATCAATGATAGATGGTACATGTTACTAACAGAAATATAAGATTTAAAAGAATTTCTTTATGAAAATATTTTCTCATAAAATAAGAAAACATCGATCAATTATGTTTTTGGCAAATGACTATTCGTGATAGCACTGTAAAGAAATAAATATCAACTAAAAGCTTGTTAAACAAATTTCTTGTTTTCGTTTGTTCTAGTAATTGTTTCCACTTTATAACTGTGATATGTACTCTTCCATTCCAAGGTGTGAATCAATCATCACAGCGAGGCCAGAGGAACTTCCGTGAGTGCCTAATTAAGTGCTTACTCAGTGTCAGTAGGGGATTTATTTGAATACTGTTGAATTTTAGTCGTATCGACAGGATGACACGAGCCAATCAGGAAGCTAATTGTCATCAACCGATCACATATATAAAAGGTGCTGACATTACGGTACTTTAAACGGACTGAATATAGAGATGGATAACGATTTTAAGGACATGGAAAGCCATAATTTACGGGATGCAGAGAAAAACGCAAGTTTAAATCGTAATACACCAAGACTCCTAAAGAAGACAAAAAGGGCAGCTGATATTCCTGTTACAAAATTTCATGATTTGTACAGACCAACAGGAGAAATCTTAGGAAATGGTACTATTGATTCAGTGCAGACATTTATAAATATTTCCAACAGCAAAGAATATGCTGTAAAGATCATTAAAAACAACACGATCCGATCCAGCAGCAAAGTCTTCAAAGAAATAGAAATATACAACTTATGTCAAGGTCAGGAGAACATCTTACAGCTTTATGAATACTTTGAAGAAGAAGGTCGATTTTATTTGGTCTTTGACAAGATGTTGGGAGGAACCTTGTTTGACAATATTGAGAGAAGGGGTCATCTGACTGAGACAGAAGCCAGTTTAATAGTGAAATGCATCACACGAGCCTTGGATTTCCTCCACAATAAAGGAATAGTCCACAGGGATCTAAAGCTAGAAGACATATTGTGTGAAAAGAAAGAAATATTCCCGATACGAATATGTGATTTTGACTTGGCAAGTGGTGTGCCTGTTGAAAGTCAGAAGGATATGTGTTCCACGCCAGATCTCCTGACGCCAGTCGGCACAGAAGATTATATGGCTCCTGAAGTTGTTAAAGTTTGGCTTGGTGAATCCTTATCCTATGACAAGAAATGTGATCTCTGGAGCCTGGGAATAATCATGTACATCATGCTGTGCGGTTACCATCCATTTTATGGCGACTGTGGAGGTGGTTGTGGGTGGAACAGTGATGTGATGTGTCGGGACTGCCAGGACATGCTTTTCAGCAGCATCAAAAATGATGTTTATGAGTTTCCAGAAAACGATTGGAGTGTAATCTCAGACAGTGCCAAAGACCTCATTCGTCACTTGCTGGTGCGAGATCCACGCAAGCGTTATTCTACCGAGCAGGTCTTCAACCACCCCTGGGTATCTTGCCCACCGGCTGCTACTTCTCTTGCTACACCAACAATGCTTTCTAGGAATAGCAGTACCAAGGATTTGGAGCCATTTGCTGAGACTGCTATTTCAATCAACCGCATGCTGCAGCAGCATCTAATTATTCACAAGCCGCCAAGTTATCCTTATAATGACGAAAATGAGGGAAATGAAAACGATGAAATCAATTTTGAAGAAATTGTAGTACCACCATTAAAATTGTCCCCATCTGCTTCCAGCTTGACAAAACATCAGTCAAGTTTGGTGCCCGGAACCAATGTTCGTTCAACAGAATTCGATAGTGGCTGTACACTGCCGGGCATCAGTCATTCACAGGACGAATAGTTATTTAGTGATATTTTCATCTGAATAACTTTTATTTTGAAAATAATTACAAACACGTGACTAACTTTGCTACATCAAGTTTACGATAAGGACTGATTATTCAAAATATGCTGCCTTTGATGAAAAGTTTAGGATTTGTTCTGATTTTCATCAATCCAGATTGTCTTGTTTCGAAGAGTACATTTTAAGAGTGGGTGGGTGGGATTATACAACCTAAAGAGTTTTCATCTCTTATAATGTAGATGAAACAAATTGTCCGGAGTATATATGTGCATATATCACTTTCGTTGAATTGTTGCTAAATTGTAATTGACTTTTATTCTGTAAAATGCTGATTGTTGTAATAAAATACGACTGAATTTTATATGATCGTTAATACCAATTCATGGTTCTGAATGTCTTTGAAAGGAGAGATTATTCAGTATTTGTGTTAATAATCAACGAGTGCTTTGATTTTATAATTGTGCTGTTATTCATGAATGAGGTTGGTGGAATGTAAAATGTTCTCTGATGCTTAAAATGACGTGTCAAAATAGTGATATTTTATATCTAAAGTGCCAGTATATCACCAGGTGTTAATATGTAAATCTTACTCAGTTTGATTTCTAATATTTCTTCATTAACTAAATTCATACTAGCATCTTGATTTTTTTCTTCAGTGTATTTCGCAATTATATTTCATTCTCATTTATCGGACACTTGTAAGTTATAACAAATAGATATATTGGAGAATTGCATTTTTTAATAAAAAGTCCCATTTCTATGAAATATTGTTTTCCTTTGTGAAATTAAATTTTGTATTAGATGTGATTTGTAATTTTCAATAATCTCTCTCTCTGTCTATCTATCTATCAGAAAAATTATATTAGAAGAAACGAAACAACTCAGCTATGTACACATGTACAAATTTCTACCCCAAATTTCAATTTTTAGTTTTAACATACCCAATAAATCGAAACTCATTTGATACTTGGGAAATATATGTAGCTACTAAATTTCTGACTCACGCTTAAACAGATTTGTTCCGTTTAATTGGTAGTGTTGTGGTTTGAGCTGTGAAATAAGGATTCGGAAAATGTCCCCAAGGCATACGTGCTTAAAACAACACTTGACACAAGCGGCGACATGGATTAAGTCTGACAATAGGATAATCTGAAATGTTTGCACGATTCAAAGGAACTAACTGTTATGGCTAATTACATTGAATAAATAATTACATGTTTATTGGTGAGCCATTTACTAAATACCGTGCTTATGTGTTGATTATCTACTTGTGATTGATGCTATTCTTTTGTAGACATGATGAACAGAATATTGTTTACTTGTTCTTTTAAAAACTAAACTATCAGAGCTTTATTAAACAGACATGATATCGCTTTTGATGCTTTGAGGATGCAGACCGACAAAGAAGTTTTCTAAAACTCAGATTCACTCAAATGATTTTCGGCAGATAATTATCATTGCATACATATATTTAAGTATAGTTTGTCTTTCCACACAACAATGTTTGCATGCAGTGCTACGGGTGAGATATAGAAACCACCTGTAATTGGTAATTCTCACAAGCTCCGCTGCTTTAAGGACATTATACTTTTAATCAAGGGGTCTTGGGGAAAACTAACTGAAATTCACTTTTCTGGTCTTCCCTTAGAGATCCCAAACTGAGAGTTAAGGCTCAAAGTAGAACAAAAGTTTGGAGCAAAAGTTTTGAAGGAAAGGATGACCACCGTCTGGGGCTTTCCTTCAGTATTTACATGAGTTAGGCTGCTGTACATGTCGGAGGACGCCAGGAGGGTGCCTCTTTTTACATACATTATGGGATTTGGTATCAAATCATGGTATAGATGATGCCATCAGTTTCGTAACTGTAGCAGGTGTGGTACCACGGGCCTCCCACCAACGGATTGTCCATAACCGGTACAACAACAAGAAAACATGCCTCAAAACTCAGTAATGATTGATGAAATGGCCTATGATCGTCAGAGGGTTCCAGATCCTGGGGGAGAGATGGAACAGATCTCAGGAAACCCACCCCACTGAAATGCCGCAACATCGAACCAGGTCATACTGGGTATGCAGTGCGAAATTGAGGTTGGAAGCTCAAACGGTCCTAAAACTTCTCAATCCACGTCCACATAATGGACTAGTTATACAAATACGAGTGCACGTGAGAAGAAGGGGGCAAAGGGTAAAAAAGGAAAACAACAAAGCAAACGAAACACAAAAACCTACCACCCCATATTTATTTATGGAAGAACCAAGTTTCTAGCATAAAACAAATCCGCTCATCGAGTCTAAAATAATAGTGAACGAGAGTGAGGAGGTTGAGAGCCCT
The DNA here is from genome assembly GCA_028554795.2 of Sinohyriopsis cumingii. NCBI lineage: Eukaryota > Metazoa > Mollusca > Bivalvia > Unionida > Unionidae > Sinohyriopsis > Sinohyriopsis cumingii. The sequence goes on along the minus strand of JAPYKE020000193.1, from coordinate 55,988 downwards.
CAACACACAAATTTTCCACTGTCAATTTTACTATATGTTATTGCAATTGAAACATTATATAAGAATATTGAAAATAATAGCAATTAATTGGAAATTGGCGGGCAAATGACCCAGGAGCTCCCCCAAATTGAATCAAACAACAAGTGAAGGCTTTAGGAATATTTTATGGAAAGAATTTAGACGAACTTAATTACAACCAAATATTAAAGAAAGTTGAGGAACAGATAGAAATTTGGTCATAGGTTCTCTAAACCTAATGGAATTCTTACAAGCCTATAAGACCTACATTTATTGCCAAATTGATTATGTAACACAAAAATAGATTTGATAGAACCAATGATAAACATTCTTTTCTTTTCATGAAATCCTTATTTAATATGTACATGTTGAAATGTGCAAGTGACACAGATACTCCTATATGCACCCATATTAGACATATCCGCTCACCCGTACCCTCATATACACACACATACTTACACACACACACACACACTTACTGCTCATACATACGTTGTAAAACGCTTATACTAATTTTACATAATACGTAAGTTTCTAGCTAACGTATAGGCGAGGAATTTATAATAATAAATTATTTTACGTCTACTTATCAATTAACATAATAACTTTACATAGAATTTAAAACAAATGAAATTACTATTCAAGTTTTAAATTTAGAGATATAGTATTGATTGAAATACAAAGTGTATACAAAATTGTATAAGCGTGAAAGGTCATGTTAAAAGGATAGACAAGGTAAAGTACAGAAAAAGCTCGTGCGAAAAGAAGAGATAGTGTTAACACGTGCGGCTTGGGGTATTCTTGAATTAACGTGTTGACCGGTAAACGTGGGTTGAAACATGCAGGCAAAAAGACGGTGTACTAAAGAATCAGGAGATTAGAAAAGGATACATAATTGGATATATTTAAAGAAAAAGGTAAGTAGTGAGTATTATTCTAGACTTATGCCACTTACTATTTAACAAATTTAAAGAGAACATAATAACCCAGCTAGACACCATTTGTCAATAAAGTGAAGAAGGTTAAGCCTGGAAATGTCAGCTCTGATTCTACATTTTAGGCAAGAGAGAAAGAAGAATAGCAAGGTGTTACTGGTTACCACTTCTTTATGATAATATGCATGGATACATTTAATCCATATAGCATATTTGTATCCAGCGCATAATAAAAGCCACAAGTCCGCGATTTCAGGTTCCGGAAACAAGGCCCCATAGAAGAAACTTAGGATAAGACCAAATTTAAGGAATTTAAAAAGTACCGAAGGAGTTTCGAGAGTTTTTTTCAGCCATTTAATTATGAGCTGTTGTAAAGCGAGTATTAAATTGCATTCGAAAATTAAATGGTCAGTGATTTCAGTCCCACCGCAAAAAAAAGTGCATAACTTGAATTAGGGAATATTTTTAAAAAATATGTGTTTTACAGGTAAAATGTCGTGTATGATTTTAAAACACACATATCTAGTGATGGTGTATAGGAATTTATTTTGCAGGTGTTTTTTGTTGTTGAAATATTGGGGGAGTTTAAGTCATATAATTTGGTTATTTTGGGTTCAAGAAGGTGACTTTGTAGTTGTCGTTGATATAATATTTTTGTAGGGTCTTAACCAAAACTGAGACCAGGATTATTTTATGAATTGAGATTGAAATATAAATTATTCTGTTTATATGGATCCGTAGAATACGTTATATCCAACGGGATCTTCTTATATAAACCGCAAAATGAATTGGGACTGGGACTATGCTATTTGCATCACAAACACACAATATATATTTTAAGTAGAATAAGGCACAGTTGTTCGTTACGAAGAAAACTTAGGAGTATCCGCCATTGAATCAGGGTATGAATGTTCAATCCTGTAACAATATAATACAAGAAAAAGACACGAGTTCGCACCTATCGGTAGTTCCAACCATGCTAGTTTATCCTAATTGCGTCTGCTAATTTCCACCTTCAGCCAGTGGTAATCAAGAATAGTTCAATTTTCAAAACTGCTCGACACACTTCGTTCAGTATGAGACATCTTGGAGAAAATTCAATAATTGTTCGCCGATTTTGACGTTTGGACAACTAATGGCAGGCAGTGCCGTTTGCATTCGAATAGTCTTGGATTTCACCAGTGAACGAAAGGTAAGATCCGAACAACATCGAGTGCGCAGTTTTTCGGATCTTACCTTTCGGTCAATCGTGAAAAATGAACTCTTCTTGATTACGACTGGCTTACGTTGGAGATTAGCAGACGCTATTAGGATAAACTAACAGAGTCGGACCTACCGAGCGGTGGGGACTCGTGTCTTCCCTTGTGTTATATTGTTACAGGTTAGAAGCGTCATCCTTTGATTCATGGACGAATACTCCTAATTTTCACTGTAACGAACCCCTTTTAGAATAAGGCACTTTACAGATAATACCCAATATACCTGGGAGGCCGTATACATTTATTTGTACCGATACCTATGTAAGCACAATCGGAGACTAGTAATCGGAATCTATATTGGGATGGAATACGGAAGAGATGGGAAGCTATCTCGTCTGCTTTTAACAAAGCGTGATGTTTATTCACCTACATGACGTTTGGATCACTGGCGAGATGGCCTTTAAAAAACATAGTATACGTATGATTCCGCCTTGCCATTTGTATGGTCAATACACTGATTCTAAATCCACACAATACTGCGTTGTCCGCAAACAGCAACTGACCGTTATAGAATTACTGGTGCAATAAGGGATACATTTTTGGGCATCGACGCAAAATAACCTCTAAATTACAAATGAGATTAATGACAGCAATATATATAAATAAAGTTTTAGTTGATTATGTAACATCAATAATGAAAGCCAAACGATTAGATATGTTTTAAGGTGCACAAGAGTACTTCATTTATATAGTTTTTATCATACCATGAAACAAATTGATCATCTTTGGACCGCGTGCTTTGTCTGACGAAACAGGGTTAATGGGAGCGTTAAATAAAAAAGAAAGACCTCTAATTCATACGATCATCGAAATTATATCAAGCGCATGTGAAATTGTTTGTTCTCATATACTTGTATAAAAAGTTTTCATTTATCTTGAATAAGTTTTTGTTTATTATTAAAATAAAAATCGTATGGCTATAAGCTAGATACATAGTATTATTCAGTGAAAGACAACTCCTGGACACTGCTGGAGTCCCGACAATACTTAAGTATGAAAGCCTTGAATTTGCAATGGTTGCAAGGAAGAAAAAAAGGACGTTATAAATATATGGAAGCCCGTGCATATCAATTATCTTGAACCATTTTTCAAGTTGTTTGCAGAAATGCATTTTAGATACCACATCGGTTACCATTAACGATGCCATTTGAAAATAACTATAGTCTACTTTCAATAATATTTATTGAAGGAAAATAAACATCTTCATATATAACTTAAAGACTGCGATGTTTTCGGATTTTGTACAACCAAAAAGCTTGTTAAAAGTTGTTTTGAATTTGACAAAGAGAGAGAAAGAAAGAGATTTTAGAAGTATTTTTGAAATTGAATATTAGACAGAAACATTATTTCATTGCATAGACTAGCCAGGCGATCATCTATGTTGAATCAATGATAGATGGTACATGTTACTAACAGAAATATAAGATTTAAAAGAATTTCTTTATGAAAATATTTTCTCATAAAATAAGAAAACATCGATCAATTATGTTTTTGGCAAATGACTATTCGTGATAGCACTGTAAAGAAATAAATATCAACTAAAAGCTTGTTAAACAAATTTCTTGTTTTCGTTTGTTCTAGTAATTGTTTCCACTTTATAACTGTGATATGTACTCTTCTATTCCAAGGTGTGAATCAATCATCACAGCGAGGCCAGAGGAACTGCCGTGAGTGCCTAATTAAGTGCTTACTCAGTGTCAGTAGGGGATTTATTTGAATACTGTTGAATTTTAGTCGTATCGACAGGATGACACGAGCCAATCAGGAAGCTAATTGTCATCAACCGATCACATATATAAAAGGTGCTGACATTACGGTACTTTAAACGGACTGAATATAGAGATGGATAACGATTTTAAGGACATGGAAAGCCATAATTTACGGGATGCAGAGAAAAACGCAAGTTTAAATCGTAATACACCAAGACTCCTAAAGAAGACAAAAAGGGCAGCTGATATTCCTGTTACAAAATTTCATGATTTGTACAGACCAACAGGAGAAATCTTAGGAAATGGTACTATTGATTCAGTGCAGACATTTATAAATATTTCCAACAGCAAAGAATATGCTGTAAAGATCATTAAAAACAACACGATCCGATCCAGCAGCAAAGTCTTCAAAGAAATAGAAATATACAACTTATGTCAAGGTCAGGAGAACATCTTACAGCTTTATGAATACTTTGAAGAAGAAGGTCGATTTTATTTGGTCTTTGACAAGATGTTGGGAGGAACCTTGTTTGACAATATTGAGAGAAGGGGTCATCTGACTGAGACAGAAGCCAGTTTAATAGTGAAATGCATCACACGAGCCTTGGATTTCCTCCACAATAAAGGAATAGTCCACAGGGATCTAAAGCTAGAAAACATATTGTGTGAAAAGAAAGAAATATTCCCGATACGAATATGTGATTTTGACTTGGCAAGTGGTGTGCCTGTTGAAAGTCAGAAGGATATGTGTTCCACGCCAGATCTCCTGACGCCAGTCGGCACAGAAGATTATATGGCTCCTGAAGTTGTTAAAGTTTGGCTTGGTGAATCCTTATCCTATGACAAGAAATGTGATCTCTGGAGCCTGGGAATAATCATGTACATCATGCTGTGCGGTTACCATCCATTTTATGGCGACTGTGGAGGTGGTTGTGGGTGGAACAGTGATGTGATGTGTCGGGACTGCCAGGACATGCTTTTCAGCAGCATCAAAAATGATGTTTATGAGTTTCCAGAAAACGATTGGAGTGTAATCTCAGACAGTGCCAAAGACCTCATTCGTCACTTGCTGGTGCGAGATCCACGCAAGCGTTATTCTACCGAGCAGGTCTTCAACCACCCCTGGGTATCTTGCCCACCGGCTGCTACTTCTCTTGCTACACCAACAATGCTTTCTAGGAATAGCAGTACCAAGGATTTGGAGCCATTTGCTGAGACTGCTATTTCAATCAACCGCATGCTGCAGCAGCATCTAATTATTCACAAGCCGCCAAGTTATCCTTATAATGACGAAAATGAGGGAAATGAAAACGATGAAATCAATTTTGAAGAAATTGTAGTACCACCATTAAAATTGTCCCCATCTGCTTCCAGCTTGACAAAACATCAGTCAAGTTTGGTGCCCGGAACCAATGTTCGTTCAACAGAATTCGATAGTGGCTGTACACTGCCGGGCATCAGTCATTCACAGGACGAATAGTTATTTAGTGATATTTTCATCTGAATAACTTTTATTTTGAAAATAATTACAAACACGTGACTAACTTTGCTACATCAAGTTTACGATAAAGACTGATTATTCAAAATATGCTGCCTTTGATGAAAAGTTTAGGATTTGTTCTGATTTTCATCAATCCAGATTGTCTTGTTTCGAAGAGTACATTTTAAGAGTGGGTGGGTGGGATTATACAACCTAAAGAGTTTTCATCTCTTATAATGTAGATGAAACAAATTGTCCGGAGTATATATGTGCATATATCACTTTCGTTGAATTGTTGCTAAATTGTAATTGACTTTTATTCTGTAAAATGCTGATTGTTGTAATAAAATACGACTGAATTTTATATGATCGTTAATACCAATTCATGGTTCTGAATGTCTTTGAAAGGAGAGATTATTCAGTATTTGTGTTAATAATCAACGAGTGCTTTGATTTTATAATTGTGCTGTTATTCATGAATGAGGTTGGTGGAATGTAAAATGTTCTCTGATGCTTAAAATGACGTGTCAAAATAGTGATATTTTATATCTAAAGTGCCAGTATATCACCAGGTGTTAATATGTAAATCTTACTCAGTTTGATTTCTAATATTTCTTCATTAACTAAATTCATACTAGCATCTTGATTTTTTTCTTCAGTGTATTTCGCAATTATATTTCATTCTCATTTATCGGACACTTGTAAGTTATAACAAATAGATATATTGGAGAATTGCATTTTTTAATAAAAAGTCCCATTTCTATGAAATATTGTTTTCCTTTGTGAAATTAAATTTTGTATTAGATGTGATTTGTAATTTTCAATAATCTCTCTCTCTGTCTATCTATCTATCAGAAAAATTATATTAGAAGAAACGAAACAACTCAGCTATGTACACATGTACAAATTTCTACCCCAAATTTCAATTTTTAGTTTTAACATACCCAATAAATCGAAACTCATTTGATACTTGGGAAATATATGTAGCTACTAAATTTCTGACTCACGCTTAAACAGATTTGTTCCGTTTAATTGGTAGTGTTGTGGTTTGAGCTGTGAAATAAGGATTCGGAAAATGTCCCCAAGGCATACGTGCTTAAAACAACACTTGACACAAGCGGCGACATGGATTAAGTCTGACAATAGGATAATCTGAAATGTTTGCACGATTCAAAGGAACTAACTGTTATGGCTAATTACATTGAATAAATAATTACATGTTTATTGGTGAGCCATTTACTAAATACCGTGCTTATGTGTTGATTATCTACTTGTGATTGATGCTATTCTTTTGTAGACATGATGAACAGAATATTGTTTACTTGTTCTTTTAAAAACTAAACTATCAGAGCTTTATTAAACAGACATGATATCGCTTTTGATGCTTTGAGGATGCAGACCGACAAAGAAGTTTTCTAAAACTCAGATTCACTCAAATGATTTTCGGCAGATAATTATCATTGCATACATATATTTAAGTATAGTTTGTCTTTCCACACAACAATGTTTGCATGCAGTGCTACGGGTGAGATATAGAAACCACCTGTAATTGGTAATTCTCACAAGCTCCGCTGCTTTAAGGACATTATACTTTTAATCAAGGGGTCTTGGGGAAAACTAACTGAAATTCACTTTTCTGGTCTTCCCTTAGAGATCCCAAACTGAGAGTTAAGGATCAAAGTAGAACAAAAGTTTGGAGCAAAAGTTTTGAAGGAAAGGATGACCACCGTCTGGGGCTTTCCTTCAGTATTTACATGAGTTAGGCTGCTGTACATGTCGGAGGACGCCAGGAGGGTGCCTCTTTTTACATACATTATGGGATTTGGTATCAAATCATGGTATAGATGATGCCATCAGTTTCGTAACTGTAGCAGGTGTGGTACCACGGGCCTCCCACCAACGGATTGTCCATAACCGGTACAACAACAAGAAAACATGCCTCAAAACTCAGTAATGATTGATGAAATGGCCTATGATCGTCAGAGGGTTCCAGATCCTGGGGGAGAGATGGAACAGATCTCAGGAAACCCACCCCACTGAAATGCCGCAACATCGAACCAGGTCATACTGGGTATGCAGTGCGAAATTGAGGTTGGAAGCTCAAACGGTCCTAAAACTTCTCAATCCACGTCCACATAATGGACTAGTTATACAAATACGAGTGCACGTGAGAAGAAGGGGGCAAAGGGTAAAAAAAGAAAACAACAAAGCAAACGAAACACAAAAACCTACCACCCCATATTTATTTATGGAAGAACCAAGTTTCTAGCATAAAACAAATCCGCTCATCGAGTCTAAAATAATAGTGAACGAGAGTGAGGAGGTTGAGAGCCCTCAACACACAAATTTTCCACTGTCAATTTTACTATATGTTATTGCAATTGAAACATTATATAAGAATATTGAAAATAATAGCAATTAATTGGAAATTGGCGGGCAAATGACCCAGGAGCTCCCCCAAATTGAATCAAACAACAAGTGAAGGCTTTAGGAATATTTTATGGAAAGAATTTAGACGAACTTAATTACAACCAAATATTAAAGAAAGTTGAGGAACAGATAGAAATTTGGTCATAGGTTCTCTAAACCTAATGGAATTCTTACAAGCCTATAAGACCTACATTTATTGCCAAATTGATTATGTAACACAAAAATAGATTTGATAGAACCAATGATAAACATTCTTTTCTTTTCATGAAATCCTTATTTAATATGTACATGTTGAAATGTGCAAGTGACACAGATACTCCTATATGCACCCATATTAGACATATCCGCTCACCCGTACCCTCATATACACACACATACTTACACACACACACACACTTACTGCTCATACATACGTTGTAAAACGCTTATACTAATTTTACATAATACGTAAGTTTCTAGCTAACGTATAGGCGAGGAATTTATAATAATAAATTATTTTACGTCTACTTATCAATTAACATAATAACTTTACATAGAATTTAAAACAAATGAAATTACTATTCAAGTTTTAAATTTAGAGATATAGTATTGATTGAAATACAAAGTGTATACAAAATTGTATAAGCGTGAAAGGTCATGTTAAAAGGATAGACAAGGTAAAGTACAGAAAAAGCTCGTGCGAAAAGAAGAGATAGTGTTAACACGTGCGGCTTGGGGTATTCTTGAATTAACGTGTTGACCGGTAAACGTGGGTTGAAACATGCAGGCAAAAAGACGGTGTACTAAAGAATCAGGAGATTAGAAAAGGATACATAATTGGATATATTTAAAGAAAAAGGTAAGTAGTGAGTATTATTCTAGACTTATGCCACTTACTATTTAACAAATTTAAAGAGAACATAATAACCCAGCTAGACACCATTTGTCAATAAAGTGAAGAAGGTTAAGTCTGGAAATGTCAGCTCTGATTCTACATTTTAGGCAAGAGAGAAAGAAGAATAGCAAGGTGTTACTGGTTACCACTTCTTTATGATAATATGCATGGATACATTTAATCCATATAGCATATTTGTATCCAGCGCATAATAAAAGCCACAAGTCCGCGATTTCAGGTTCCGGAAACAAGGCCCCATAGAAGAAACTTAGGATAAGACCAAATTTAAGGAATGTAAAAAGTACCGAAGGAGTTTCGAGAGTTTTTTTCAGCCATTTAATTATGAGCTGTTGTAAAGCGAGTATTAAATTGCATTCGAAAATTAAATGGTCAGTGATTTCAGTCCCACCGCAAAAAAAAGTGCATAACTTGAATTAGGGAATATTTTTAAAAAATATGTGTTTTACAGGTAAAATGTCGTGTATGATTTTAAAACACACATATCTAGTGATGGTGTATAGGAATTTATTTTGCAGGTGTTTTTTGTTGTTGAAATATTGGGGGAGTTTAAGTCATATAATTTGGTTATTTTGGGTTCAAGAAGGTGACTTTGTAGTTGTCGTTGATATAATATTTTTGTAGGGTCTTAACCAAAACTGAGACCAGGATTATTTTATGAATTGAGATTGAAATATAAATTATTCTGTTTATATGGATCCGTAGAATACGTTATATCCAACGGGATCTTCTTATATAAACCGCAAAATGAATTGGGACTGGGACTATGCTATTTGCATCACAAACACACAATATATATTTTAAGTAGAATAAGGCACAGTTGTTCGTTACGAAGAAAACTTAGGAGTATCCGCCATTGAATCAGGGTATGAATGTTCAATCCTGTAACAATATAATACAAGAAAAAGACACGAGTTCGCACCTATCGGTAGTTCCAACCATGCTAGTTTATCCTAATTGCGTCTGCTAATTTCCACCTTCAGCCAGTGGTAATCAAGAATAGTTCAATTTTCAAAACTGCTCGACACACTTCGTTCAGTATGAGACATCTTGGAGAAAATTCAATAATTGTTCGCCGATTTTGACGTTTGGACAACTAATGGCAGGCAGTGCCGTTTGCATTCGAATAGTCTTGGATTTCACCAGTGAACGAAAGGTAAGATCCGAACAACATCGAGTGCGCAGTTTTTCGGATCTTACCTTTCGGTCAATCGTGAAAAATGAACTCTTCTTGATTACGACTGGCTTACGTTGGAGATTAGCAGACGCTATTAGGATAAACTAACAGAGTCGGACCTACCGAGCGGTGGGGACTCGTGTCTTCCCTTGTGTTATATTGTTACAGGTTAGAAGCGTCATCCTTTGATTCATGGACGAATACTCCTAATTTTCACTGTAACGAACCCCTTTTAGAATAAGGCACTTTACAGATAATACCCAATATACCTGGGAGGCCGTATACATTTATTTGTACCGATACCTATGTAAGCACAATCGGAGACTAGTAATCGGAATCTATATTGGGATGGAATACGGAAGAGATGGGAAGCTATCTCGTCTGCTTTTAACAAAGCGTGATGTTTATTCACCTACATGACGTTTGGATCACTGGCGAGATGGCCTTTAAAAAACATAGTATACGTATGATTCCGCCTTGCCATTTGTATGGTCAATACACTGATTCTAAATCCACACAATACTGCGTTGTCCGCAAACAGCAACTGACCGTTATAGAATTACTGGTGCAATAAGGGATACATTTTTGGGCATCGACGCAAAATAACCTCTAAATTACAAATGAGATTAATGACAGCAATATATATAAATAAAGTTTTAGTTGATTATGTAACATCAATAATGAAAGCCAAACGATTAGATATGTTTTAAGGTGCACAAGAGTACTTCATTTATATAGTTTTTATCATACCATGAAACAAATTGATCATCTTTGGACCGCGTGCTTTGTCTGACGAAACAGGGTTAATGGGAGCGTTAAATAAAAAAGAAAGACCTCTAATTCATACGATCATCGAAATTATATCAAGCGCATGTGAAATTGTTTGTTCTCATATACTTGTATAAAAAGTTTTCATTTATCTTGAATAAGTTTTTGTTTATTATTAAAATAAAAATCGTATGGCTATAAGCTAGATACATAGTATTATTCAGTGAAAGACAACTCCTGGACACTGCTGGAGTCCCGACAATACTTAAGTATGAAAGCCTTGAATTTGCAATGGTTGCAAGGAAGAAAAAAAGGACGTTATAAATATATGGAAGCCCGTGCATATCAATTATCTTGAACCATTTTTCAAGTTGTTTGCAGAAATGCATTTTAGATACCACATCGGTTACCATTAACGATGCCATTTGAAAATAACTATAGTCTACTTTCAATAATATTTATTGAAGGAAAATAAACATCTTCATATATAACTTAAAGACTGCGATGTTTTCGGATTTTGTACAACCAAAAAGCTTGTTAAAAGTTGTTTTGAATTTGACAAAGAGAGAGAAAGAAAGAGATTTTAGAAGTATTTTTGAAATTGAATATTAGACAGAAACATTATTTCATTGCATAGACTAGCCAGGCGATCATCTATGTTGAATCAATGATAGATGGTACATGTTACTAACAGAAATATAAGATTTAAAAGAATTTCTTTATGAAAATATTTTCTCATAAAATAAGAAAACATCGATCAATTATGTTTTTGGCAAATGACTATTCGTGATAGCACTGTAAAGAAATAAATATCAACTAAAAGCTTGTTAAACAAATTTCTTGTTTTCGTTTGTTCTAGTAATTGTTTCCACTTTATAACTGTGATATGTACTCTTCTATTCCAAGGTGTGAATCAATCATCACAGCGAGGCCAGAGGAACTGCCGTGAGTGCCTAATTAAGTGCTTACTCAGTGTCAGTAGGGGATTTATTTGAATACTGTTGAATTTTAGTCGTATCGACAGGATGACACGAGCCAATCAGGAAGCTAATTGTCATCAACCGATCACATATATAAAAGGTGCTGACATTACGGTACTTTAAACGGACTGAATATAGAGATGGATAACGATTTTAAGGACATGGAAAGCCATAATTTACGGGATGCAGAGAAAAACGCAAGTTTAAATCGTAATACACCAAGACTCCTAAAGAAGACAAAAAGGGCAGCTGATATTCCTGTTACAAAATTTCATGATTTGTACAGACCAACAGGAGAAATCTTAGGAAATGGTACTATTGATTCAGTGCAGACATTTATAAATATTTCCAACAGCAAAGAATATGCTGTAAAGATCATTAAAAACAACACGATCCGATCCAGCAGCAAAGTCTTCAAAGAAATAGAAATATACAACTTATGTCAAGGTCAGGAGAACATCTTACAGCTTTATGAATACTTTGAAGAAGAAGGTCGATTTTATTTGGTCTTTGACAAGATGTTGGGAGGAACCTTGTTTGACAATATTGAGAGAAGGGGTCATCTGACTGAGACAGAAGCCAGTTTAATAGTGAAATGCATCACACGAGCCTTGGATTTCCTCCACAATAAAGGAATAGTCCACAGGGATCTAAAGCTAGAAAACATATTGTGTGAAAAGAAAGAAATATTCCCGATACGAATATGTGATTTTGACTTGGCAAGTGGTGTGCCTGTTGAAAGTCAGAAGGATATGTGTTCCACGCCAGATCTCCTGACGCCAGTCGGCACAGAAGATTATATGGCTCCTGAAGTTGTTAAAGTTTGGCTTGGTGAATCCTTATCCTATGACAAGAAATGTGATCTCTGGAGCCTGGGAATAATCATGTACATCATGCTGTGCGGTTACCATCCATTTTATGGCGACTGTGGAGGTGGTTGTGGGTGGAACAGTGATGTGATGTGTCGGGACTGCCAGGACATGCTTTTCAGCAGCATCAAAAATGATGTTTATGAGTTTCCAGAAAACGATTGGAGTGTAATCTCAGACAGTGCCAAAGACCTCATTCGTCACTTGCTGGTGCGAGATCCACGCAAGCGTTATTCTACCGAGCAGGTCTTCAACCACCCCTGGGTATCTTGCCCACCGGCTGCTACTTCTCTTGCTACACCAACAATGCTTTCTAGGAATAGCAGTACCAAGGATTTGGAGCCATTTGCTGAGACTGCTATTTCAATCAACCGCATGCTGCAGCAGCATCTAATTATTCACAAGCCGCCAAGTTATCCTTATAATGACGAAAATGAGGGAAATGAAAACGATGAAATCAATTTTGAAGAAATTGTAGTACCACCATTAAAATTGTCCCCATCTGCTTCCAGCTTGACAAAACATCAGTCAAGTTTGGTGCCCGGAACCAATGTTCGTTCAGCAGAATTCGATAGTGGCTGTACACTGCCGGGCATCAGTCATTCACAGGACGAATAGTTATTTAGTGATATTTTCATCTGAATAACTTTTATTTTGAAAATAATTACAAACACGTGACTAACTTTGCTACATCAAGTTTACGATAAGGACTGATTATTCAAAATATGCTGCCTTTGATGAAAAGTTTAGGATTTGTTCTGATTTTCATCAATCCAGATTGTCTTGTTTCGAAGAGTACATTTTAAGAGTGGGTGGGTGGGATTATACAACCTAAAGAGTTTTCATCTCTTATAATGTAGATGAAACAAATTGTCCGGAGTATATATGTGCATATATCACTTTCGTTGAATTGTTGCTAAATTGTAATTGACTTTTATTCTGTAAAATGCTGATTGTTGTAATAAAATACGACTGAATTTTATATGATCGTTAATACCAATTCATGGTTCTGAATGTCTTTGAAAGGAGAGATTATTCAGTATTTGTGTTAATAATCAACGAGTGCTTTGATTTTATAATTGTGCTGTTATTCATGAATGAGGTTGGTGGAATGTAAAATGTTCTCTGATGCTTAAAATGACGTGTCAAAATAGTGATATTTTATATCTAAAGTGCCAGTATATCACCAGGTGTTAATATGTAAATCTTACTCAGTTTGATTTCTAATATTTCTTCATTAACTAAATTCATACTAGCATCTTGATTTTTTTCTTCAGTGTATTTCGCAATTATATTTCATTCTCATTTATCGGACACTTGTAAGTTATAACAAATAGATATATTGGAGAATTGCATTTTTTAATAAAAAGTCCCATTTCTATGAAATATTGTTTTCCTTTGTGAAATTAAATTTTGTATTAGATGTGATTTGTAATTTTCAATAATCTCTCTCTCTGTCTATCTATCTATCAGAAAAATTATATTAGAAGAAACGAAACAACTCAGCTATGTACACATGTACAAATTTCTACCCCAAATTTCAATTTTTAGTTTTAACATACCCAATAAATCGAAACTCATTTGATACTTGGGAAATATATGTAGCTACTAAATTTCTGACTCACGCTTAAACAGATTTGTTCCGTTTAATTGGTAGTGTTGTGGTTTGAGCTGTGAAATAAGGATTCGGAAAATGTCCCCAAGGCATACGTGCTTAAAACAACACTTGACACAAGCGGCGACATGGATTAAGTCTGACAATAGGATAATCTGAAATGTTTGCACGATTCAAAGGAACTAACTGTTATGGCTAATTACATTGAATAAATAATTACATGTTTATTGGTGAGCCATTTACTAAATACCGTGCTTATGTGTTGATTATCTACTTGTGATTGATGCTATTCTTTTGTAGACATGATGAACAGAATATTGTTTACTTGTTCTTTTAAAAACTAAACTATCAGAGCTTTATTAAACAGACATGATATCGCTTTTGATGCTTTGAGGATGCAGACCGACAAAGAAGTTTTCTAAAACTCAGATTCACTCAAATGATTTTCGGCAGATAATTATCATTGCATACATATATTTAAGTATAGTTTGTCTTTCCACACAACAATGTTTGCATGCAGTGCTACGGGTGAGATATAGAAACCACCTGTAATTGGTAATTCTCACAAGCTCCGCTGCTTTAAGGACATTATACTTTTAATCAAGGGGTCTTGGGGAAAACTAACTGAAATTCACTTTTCTGGTCTTCCCTTAGAGATCCCAAACTGAGAGTTAAGGATCAAAGTAGAACAAAAGTTTGGAGCAAAAGTTTTGAAGGAAAGGATGACCACCGTCTGGGGCTTTCCTTCAGTATTTACATGAGTTAGGCTGCTGTACATGTCGGAGGACGCCAGGAGGGTGCCTCTTTTTACATACATTATGGGATTTGGTATCAAATCATGGTATAGATGATGCCATCAGTTTCGTAACTGTAGCAGGTGTGGTACCACGGGCCTCCCACCAACGGATTGTCCATAACCGGTACAACAACAAGAAAACATGCCTCAAAACTCAGTAATGATTGATGAAATGGCCTATGATCGTCAGAGGGTTCCAGATCCTGGGGGAGAGATGGAACAGATCTCAGGAAACCCACCCCACTGAAATGCCGCAACATCGAACCAGGTCATACTGGGTATGCAGTGCGAAATTGAGGTTGGAAGCTCAAACGGTCCTAAAACTTCTCAATCCACGTCCACATAATGGACTAGTTATACAAATACGAGTGCACGTGAGAAGAAGGGGGCAAAGGGTAAAAAAAGAAAACAACAAAGCAAACGAAACACAAAAACCTACCACCCCATATTTATTTATGGAAGAACCAAGTTTCTAGCATAAAACAAATCCGCTCATCGAGTCTAAAATAATAGTGAACGAGAGTGAGGAGGTTGAGAGCCCTCAACACACAAATTTTCCACTGTCAATTTTACTATATGTTATTGCAATTGAAACATTATATAAGAATATTGAAAATAATAGCAATTAATTGGAAATTGGCGGGCAAATGACCCAGGAGCTCCCCCAAATTGAATCAAACAACAAGTGAAGGCTTTAGGAATATTTTATGGAAAGAATTTAGACGAACTTAATTACAACCAAATATTAAAGAAAGTTGAGGAACAGATAGAAATTTGGTCATAGGTTCTCTAAACCTAATGGAATTCTTACAAGCCTATAAGACCTACATTTATTGCCAAATTGATTATGTAACACAAAAATAGATTTGATAGAACCAATGATAAACATTCTTTTCTTTTCATGAAATCCTTATTTAATATGTACATGTTGAAATGTGCAAGTGACACAGATACTCCTATATGCACCCATATTAGACATATCCGCTCACCCGTACCCTCATATACACACACATACTTACACACACACACACACTTACTGCTCATACATACGTTGTAAAACGCTTATACTAATTTTACATAATACGTAAGTTTCTAGCTAACGTATAGGCGAGGAATTTATAATAATAAATTATTTTACGTCTACTTATCAATTAACATAATAACTTTACATAGAATTTAAAACAAATGAAATTACTATTCAAGTTTTAAATTTAGAGATATAGTATTGATTGAAATACAAAGTGTATACAAAATTGTATAAGCGTGAAAGGTCATGTTAAAAGGATAGACAAGGTAAAGTACAGAAAAAGCTCGTGCGAAAAGAAGAGATAGTGTTAACACGTGCGGCTTGGGGTATTCTTGAATTAACGTGTTGACCGGTAAACGTGGGTTGAAACATGCAGGCAAAAAGACGGTGTACTAAAGAATCAGGAGATTAGAAAAGGATACATAATTGGATATAT
Organism: Sinohyriopsis cumingii; assembly: GCA_028554795.2. Classification (NCBI taxonomy): domain Eukaryota; kingdom Metazoa; phylum Mollusca; class Bivalvia; order Unionida; family Unionidae; genus Sinohyriopsis; species Sinohyriopsis cumingii. Next base: position 39,597 of record JAPYKE020000193.1, on the reverse strand, counting down.
TTAAAGAAAAAGGTAAGTAGTGAGTATTATTCTAGACTTATGCCACTTACTATTTAACAAATTTAAAGAGAACATAATAACCCAGCTAGACACCATTTGTCAATAAAGTGAAGAAGGTTAAGTCTGGAAATGTCAGCTCTGATTCTACATTTTAGGCAAGAGAGAAAGAAGAATAGCAAGGTGTTACTGGTTACCACTTCTTTATGATAATATGCATGGATACATTTAATCCATATAGCATATTTGTATCCAGCGCATAATAAAAGCCACAAGTCCGCGATTTCAGGTTCCGGAAACAAGGCCCCATAGAAGAAACTTAGGATAAGACCAAATTTAAGGAATGTAAAAAGTACCGAAGGAGTTTCGAGAGTTTTTTTCAGCCATTTAATTATGAGCTGTTGTAAAGCGAGTATTAAATTGCATTCGAAAATTAAATGGTCAGTGATTTCAGTCCCACCGCAAAAAAAAGTGCATAACTTGAATTAGGGAATATTTTTAAAAAATATGTGTTTTACAGGTAAAATGTCGTGTATGATTTTAAAACACACATATCTAGTGATGGTGTATAGGAATTTATTTTGCAGGTGTTTTTTGTTGTTGAAATATTGGGGGAGTTTAAGTCATATAATTTGGTTATTTTGGGTTCAAGAAGGTGACTTTGTAGTTGTCGTTGATATAATATTTTTGTAGGGTCTTAACCAAAACTGAGACCAGGATTATTTTATGAATTGAGATTGAAATATAAATTATTCTGTTTATATGGATCCGTAGAATACGTTATATCCAACGGGATCTTCTTATATAAACCGCAAAATGAATTGGGACTGGGACTATGCTATTTGCATCACAAACACACAATATATATTTTAAGTAGAATAAGGCACAGTTGTTCGTTACGAAGAAAACTTAGGAGTATCCGCCATTGAATCAGGGTATGAATGTTCAATCCTGTAACAATATAATACAAGAAAAAGACACGAGTTCGCACCTATCGGTAGTTCCAACCATGCTAGTTTATCCTAATTGCGTCTGCTAATTTCCACCTTCAGCCAGTGGTAATCAAGAATAGTTCAATTTTCAAAACTGCTCGACACACTTCGTTCAGTATGAGACATCTTGGAGAAAATTCAATAATTGTTCGCCGATTTTGACGTTTGGACAACTAATGGCAGGCAGTGCCGTTTGCATTCGAATAGTCTTGGATTTCACCAGTGAACGAAAGGTAAGATCCGAACAACATCGAGTGCGCAGTTTTTCGGATCTTACCTTTCGGTCAATCGTGAAAAATGAACTCTTCTTGATTACGACTGGCTTACGTTGGAGATTAGCAGACGCTATTAGGATAAACTAACAGAGTCGGACCTACCGAGCGGTGGGGACTCGTGTCTTCCCTTGTGTTATATTGTTACAGGTTAGAAGCGTCATCCTTTGATTCATGGACGAATACTCCTAATTTTCACTGTAACGAACCCCTTTTAGAATAAGGCACTTTACAGATAATACCCAATATACCTGGGAGGCCGTATACATTTATTTGTACCGATACCTATGTAAGCACAATCGGAGACTAGTAATCGGAATCTATATTGGGATGGAATACGGAAGAGATGGGAAGCTATCTCGTCTGCTTTTAACAAAGCGTGATGTTTATTCACCTACATGACGTTTGGATCACTGGCGAGATGGCCTTTAAAAAACATAGTATACGTATGATTCCGCCTTGCCATTTGTATGGTCAATACACTGATTCTAAATCCACACAATACTGCGTTGTCCGCAAACAGCAACTGACCGTTATAGAATTACTGGTGCAATAAGGGATACATTTTTGGGCATCGACGCAAAATAACCTCTAAATTACAAATGAGATTAATGACAGCAATATATATAAATAAAGTTTTAGTTGATTATGTAACATCAATAATGAAAGCCAAACGATTAGATATGTTTTAAGGTGCACAAGAGTACTTCATTTATATAGTTTTTATCATACCATGAAACAAATTGATCATCTTTGGACCGCGTGCTTTGTCTGACGAAACAGGGTTAATGGGAGCGTTAAATAAAAAAGAAAGACCTCTAATTCATACGATCATCGAAATTATATCAAGCGCATGTGAAATTGTTTGTTCTCATATACTTGTATAAAAAGTTTTCATTTATCTTGAATAAGTTTTTGTTTATTATTAAAATAAAAATCGTATGGCTATAAGCTAGATACATAGTATTATTCAGTGAAAGACAACTCCTGGACACTGCTGGAGTCCCGACAATACTTAAGTATGAAAGCCTTGAATTTGCAATGGTTGCAAGGAAGAAAAAAAGGACGTTATAAATATATGGAAGCCCGTGCATATCAATTATCTTGAACCATTTTTCAAGTTGTTTGCAGAAATGCATTTTAGATACCACATCGGTTACCATTAACGATGCCATTTGAAAATAACTATAGTCTACTTTCAATAATATTTATTGAAGGAAAATAAACATCTTCATATATAACTTAAAGACTGCGATGTTTTCGGATTTTGTACAACCAAAAAGCTTGTTAAAAGTTGTTTTGAATTTGACAAAGAGAGAGAAAGAAAGAGATTTTAGAAGTATTTTTGAAATTGAATATTAGACAGAAACATTATTTCATTGCATAGACTAGCCAGGCGATCATCTATGTTGAATCAATGATAGATGGTACATGTTACTAACAGAAATATAAGATTTAAAAGAATTTCTTTATGAAAATATTTTCTCATAAAATAAGAAAACATCGATCAATTATGTTTTTGGCAAATGACTATTCGTGATAGCACTGTAAAGAAATAAATATCAACTAAAAGCTTGTTAAACAAATTTCTTGTTTTCGTTTGTTCTAGTAATTGTTTCCACTTTATAACTGTGATATGTACTCTTCTATTCCAAGGTGTGAATCAATCATCACAGCGAGGCCAGAGGAACTGCCGTGAGTGCCTAATTAAGTGCTTACTCAGTGTCAGTAGGGGATTTATTTGAATACTGTTGAATTTTAGTCGTATCGACAGGATGACACGAGCCAATCAGGAAGCTAATTGTCATCAACCGATCACATATATAAAAGGTGCTGACATTACGGTACTTTAAACGGACTGAATATAGAGATGGATAACGATTTTAAGGACATGGAAAGCCATAATTTACGGGATGCAGAGAAAAACGCAAGTTTAAATCGTAATACACCAAGACTCCTAAAGAAGACAAAAAGGGCAGCTGATATTCCTGTTACAAAATTTCATGATTTGTACAGACCAACAGGAGAAATCTTAGGAAATGGTACTATTGATTCAGTGCAGACATTTATAAATATTTCCAACAGCAAAGAATATGCTGTAAAGATCATTAAAAACAACACGATCCGATCCAGCAGCAAAGTCTTCAAAGAAATAGAAATATACAACTTATGTCAAGGTCAGGAGAACATCTTACAGCTTTATGAATACTTTGAAGAAGAAGGTCGATTTTATTTGGTCTTTGACAAGATGTTGGGAGGAACCTTGTTTGACAATATTGAGAGAAGGGGTCATCTGACTGAGACAGAAGCCAGTTTAATAGTGAAATGCATCACACGAGCCTTGGATTTCCTCCACAATAAAGGAATAGTCCACAGGGATCTAAAGCTAGAAAACATATTGTGTGAAAAGAAAGAAATATTCCCGATACGAATATGTGATTTTGACTTGGCAAGTGGTGTGCCTGTTGAAAGTCAGAAGGATATGTGTTCCACGCCAGATCTCCTGACGCCAGTCGGCACAGAAGATTATATGGCTCCTGAAGTTGTTAAAGTTTGGCTTGGTGAATCCTTATCCTATGACAAGAACTGTGATCTCTGGAGCCTGGGAATAATCATGTACATCATGCTGTGCGGTTACCATCCATTTTATGGCGACTGTGGAGGTGGTTGTGGGTGGAACAGTGATGTGATGTGTCGGGACTGCCAGGACATGCTTTTCAGCAGCATCAAAAATGATGTTTATGAGTTTCCAGAAAACGATTGGAGTGTAATCTCAGACAGTGCCAAAGACCTCATTCGTCACTTGCTGGTGCGAGATCCACGCAAGCGTTATTCTACCGAGCAGGTCTTCAACCACCCCTGGGTATCTTGCCCACCGGCTGCTACTTCTCTTGCTACACCAACAATGCTTTCTAGGAATAGCAGTACCAAGGATTTGGAGCCATTTGCTGAGACTGCTATTTCAATCAACCGCATGCTGCAGCAGCATCTAATTATTCACAAGCCGCCAAGTTATCCTTATAATGACGAAAATGAGGGAAATGAAAACGATGAAATCAATTTTGAAGAAATTGTAGTACCACCATTAAAATTGTCCCCATCTGCTTCCAGCTTGACAAAACATCAGTCAAGTTTGGTGCCCGGAACCAATGTTCGTTCAACAGAATTCGATAGTGGCTGTACACTGCCGGGCATCAGTCATTCACAGGACGAATAGTTATTTAGTGATATTTTCATCTGAATAACTTTTATTTTGAAAATAATTACAAACACGTGACTAACTTTGCTACATCAAGTTTACGATAAGGACTGATTATTCAAAATATGCTGCCTTTGATGAAAAGTTTAGGATTTGTTCTGATTTTCATCAATCCAGATTGTCTTGTTTCGAAGAGTACATTTTAAGAGTGGGTGGGTGGGATTATACAACCTAAAGAGTTTTCATCTCTTATAATGTAGATGAAACAAATTGTCCGGAGTATATATGTGCATATATCACTTTCGTTGAATTGTTGCTAAATTGTAATTGACTTTTATTCTGTAAAATGCTGATTGTTGTAATAAAATACGACTGAATTTTATATGATCGTTAATACCAATTCATGGTTCTGAATGTCTTTGAAAGGAGAGATTATTCAGTATTTGTGTTAATAATCAACGAGTGCTTTGATTTTATAATTGTGCTGTTATTCATGAATGAGGTTGGTGGAATGTAAAATGTTCTCTGATGCTTAAAATGACGTGTCAAAATAGTGATATTTTATATCTAAAGTGCCAGTATATCACCAGGTGTTAATATGTAAATCTTACTCAGTTTGATTTCTAATATTTCTTCATTAACTAAATTCATACTAGCATCTTGATTTTTTTCTTCAGTGTATTTCGCAATTATATTTCATTCTCATTTATCGGACACTTGTAAGTTATAACAAATAGATATATTGGAGAATTGCATTTTTTAATAAAAAGTCCCATTTCTATGAAATATTGTTTTCCTTTGTGAAATTAAATTTTGTATTAGATGTGATTTGTAATTTTCAATAATCTCTCTCTCTGTCTATCTATCTATCAGAAAAATTATATTAGAAGAAACGAAACAACTCAGCTATGTACACATGTACAAATTTCTACCCCAAATTTCAATTTTTAGTTTTAACATACCCAATAAATCGAAACTCATTTGATACTTGGGAAATATATGTAGCTACTAAATTTCTGACTCACGCTTAAACAGATTTGTTCCGTTTAATTGGTAGTGTTGTGGTTTGAGCTGTGAAATAAGGATTCGGAAAATGTCCCCAAGGCATACGTGCTTAAAACAACACTTGACACAAGCGGCGACATGGATTAAGTCTGACAATAGGATAATCTGAAATGTTTGCACGATTCAAAGGAACTAACTGTTATGGCTAATTACATTGAATAAATAATTACATGTTTATTGGTGAGCCATTTACTAAATACCGTGCTTATGTGTTGATTATCTACTTGTGATTGATGCTATTCTTTTGTAGACATGATGAACAGAATATTGTTTACTTGTTCTTTTAAAAACTAAACTATCAGAGCTTTATTAAACAGACATGATATCGCTTTTGATGCTTTGAGGATGCAGACCGACAAAGAAGTTTTCTAAAACTCAGATTCACTCAAATGATTTTCGGCAGATAATTATCATTGCATACATATATTTAAGTATAGTTTGTCTTTCCACACAACAATGTTTGCATGCAGTGCTACGGGTGAGATATAGAAACCACCTGTAATTGGTAATTCTCACAAGCTCCGCTGCTTTAAGGACATTATACTTTTAATCAAGGGGTCTTGGGGAAAACTAACTGAAATTCACTTTTCTGGTCTTCCCTTAGAGATCCCAAACTGAGAGTTAAGGATCAAAGTAGAACAAAAGTTTGGAGCAAAAGTTTTGAAGGAAAGGATGACCACCGTCTGGGGCTTTCCTTCAGTATTTACATGAGTTAGGCTGCTGTACATGTCGGAGGACGCCAGGAGGGTGCCTCTTTTTACATACATTATGGGATTTGGTATCAAATCATGGTATAGATGATGCCATCAGTTTCGTAACTGTAGCAGGTGTGGTACCACGGGCCTCCCACCAACGGATTGTCCATAACCGGTACAACAACAAGAAAACATGCCTCAAAACTCAGTAATGATTGATGAAATGGCCTATGATCGTCAGAGGGTTCCAGATCCTGGGGGAGAGATGGAACAGATCTCAGGAAACCCACCCCACTGAAATGCCGCAACATCGAACCAGGTCATACTGGGTATGCAGTGCGAAATTGAGGTTGGAAGCTCAAACGGTCCTAAAACTTCTCAATCCACGTCCACATAATGGACTAGTTATACAAATACGAGTGCACGTGAGAAGAAGGGGGCAAAGGGTAAAAAAAGAAAACAACAAAGCAAACGAAACACAAAAACCTACCACCCCATATTTATTTATGGAAGAACCAAGTTTCTAGCATAAAACAAATCCGCTCATCGAGTCTAAAATAATAGTGAACGAGAGTGAGGAGGTTGAGAGCCCTCAACACACAAATTTTCCACTGTCAATTTTACTATATGTTATTGCAATTGAAACATTATATAAGAATATTGAAAATAATAGCAATTAATTGGAAATTGGCGGGCAAATGACCCAGGAGCTCCCCCAAATTGAATCAAACAACAAGTGAAGGCTTTAGGAATATTTTATGGAAAGAATTTAGACGAACTTAATTACAACCAAATATTAAAGAAAGTTGAGGAACAGATAGAAATTTGGTCATAGGTTCTCTAAACCTAATGGAATTCTTACAAGCCTATAAGACCTACATTTATTGCCAAATTGATTATGTAACACAAAAATAGATTTGATAGAACCAATGATAAACATTCTTTTCTTTTCATGAAATCCTTATTTAATATGTACATGTTGAAATGTGCAAGTGACACAGATACTCCTATATGCACCCATATTAGACATATCCGCTCACCCGTACCCTCATATACACACACATACTTACACACACACACACACTTACTGCTCATACATACGTTGTAAAACGCTTATACTAATTTTACATAATACGTAAGTTTCTAGCTAACGTATAGGCGAGGAATTTATAATAATAAATTATTTTACGTCTACTTATCAATTAACATAATAACTTTACATAGAATTTAAAACAAATGAAATTACTATTCAAGTTTTAAATTTAGAGATATAGTATTGATTGAAATACAAAGTGTATACAAAATTGTATAAGCGTGAAAGGTCATGTTAAAAGGATAGACAAGGTAAAGTACAGAAAAAGCTCGTGCGAAAAGAAGAGATAGTGTTAACACGTGCGGCTTGGGGTATTCTTGAATTAACGTGTTGACCGGTAAACGTGGGTTGAAACATGCAGGCAAAAAGACGGTGTACTAAAGAATCAGGAGATTAGAAAAGGATACATAATTGGATATATTTAAAGAAAAAGGTAAGTAGTGAGTATTATTCTAGACTTATGCCACTTACTATTTAACAAATTTAAAGAGAACATAATAACCCAGCTAGACACCATTTGTCAATAAAGTGAAGAAGGTTAAGTCTGGAAATGTCAGCTCTGATTCTACATTTTAGGCAAGAGAGAAAGAAGAATAGCAAGGTGTTACTGGTTACCACTTCTTTATGATAATATGCATGGATACATTTAATCCATATAGCATATTTGTATCCAGCGCATAATAAAAGCCACAAGTCCGCGATTTCAGGTTCCGGAAACAAGGCCCCATAGAAGAAACTTAGGATAAGACCAAATTTAAGGAATGTAAAAAGTACCGAAGGAGTTTCGAGAGTTTTTTTCAGCCATTTAATTATGAGCTGTTGTAAAGCGAGTATTAAATTGCATTCGAAAATTAAATGGTCAGTGATTTCAGTCCCACCGCAAAAAAAAGTGCATAACTTGAATTAGGGAATATTTTTAAAAAATATGTGTTTTACAGGTAAAATGTCGTGTATGATTTTAAAACACACATATCTAGTGATGGTGTATAGGAATTTATTTTGCAGGTGTTTTTTGTTGTTGAAATATTGGGGGAGTTTAAGTCATATAATTTGGTTATTTTGGGTTCAAGAAGGTGACTTTGTAGTTGTCGTTGATATAATATTTTTGTAGGGTCTTAACCAAAACTGAGACCAGGATTATTTTATGAATTGAGATTGAAATATAAATTATTCTGTTTATATGGATCCGTAGAATACGTTATATCCAACGGGATCTTCTTATATAAACCGCAAAATGAATTGGGACTGGGACTATGCTATTTGCATCACAAACACACAATATATATTTTAAGTAGAATAAGGCACAGTTGTTCGTTACGAAGAAAACTTAGGAGTATCCGCCATTGAATCAGGGTATGAATGTTCAATCCTGTAACAATATAATACAAGAAAAAGACACGAGTTCGCACCTATCGGTAGTTCCAACCATGCTAGTTTATCCTAATTGCGTCTGCTAATTTCCACCTTCAGCCAGTGGTAATCAAGAATAGTTCAATTTTCAAAACTGCTCGACACACTTCGTTCAGTATGAGACATCTTGGAGAAAATTCAATAATTGTTCGCCGATTTTGACGTTTGGACAACTAATGGCAGGCAGTGCCGTTTGCATTCGAATAGTCTTGGATTTCACCAGTGAACGAAAGGTAAGATCCGAACAACATCGAGTGCGCAGTTTTTCGGATCTTACCTTTCGGTCAATCGTGAAAAATGAACTTTTCTTGATTACGACTGGCTTACGTTGGAGATTAGCAGACGCTATTAGGATAAACTAACAGAGTCGGACCTACCGAGCGGTGGGGACTCGTGTCTTCCCTTGTGTTATATTGTTACAGGTTAGAAGCGTCATCCTTTGATTCATGGACGAATACTCCTAATTTTCACTGTAACGAACCCCTTTTAGAATAAGGCACTTTACAGATAATACCCAATATACCTGGGAGGCCGTATACATTTATTTGTACCGATACCTATGTAAGCACAATCGGAGACTAGTAATCGGAATCTATATTGGGATGGAATACGGAAGAGATGGGAAGCTATCTCGTCTGCTTTTAACAAAGCGTGATGTTTATTCACCTACATGACGTTTGGATCACTGGCGAGATGGCCTTTAAAAAACATAGTATACGTATGATTCCGCCTTGCCATTTGTATGGTCAATACACTGATTCTAAATCCACACAATACTGCGTTGTCCGCAAACAGCAACTGACCGTTATAGAATTACTGGTGCAATAAGGGATACATTTTTGGGCATCGACGCAAAATAACCTCTAAATTACAAATGAGATTAATGACAGCAATATATATAAATAAAGTTTTAGTTGATTATGTAACATCAATAATGAAAGCCAAACGATTAGATATGTTTTAAGGTGCACAAGAGTACTTCATTTATATAGTTTTTATCATACCATGAAACAAATTGATCATCTTTGGACCGCGTGCTTTGTCTGACGAAACAGGGTTAATGGGAGCGTTAAATAAAAAAGAAAGACCTCTAATTCATACGATCATCGAAATTATATCAAGCGCATGTGAAATTGTTTGTTCTCATATACTTGTATAAAAAGTTTTCATTTATCTTGAATAAGTTTTTGTTTATTATTAAAATAAAAATCGTATGGCTATAAGCTAGATACATAGTATTATTCAGTGAAAGACAACTCCTGGACACTGCTGGAGTCCCGACAATACTTAAGTATGAAAGCCTTGAATTTGCAATGGTTGCAAGGAAGAAAAAAAGGACGTTATAAATATATGGAAGCCCGTGCATATCAATTATCTTGAACCATTTTTCAAGTTGTTTGCAGAAATGCATTTTAGATACCACATCGGTTACCATTAACGATGCCATTTGAAAATAACTATAGTCTACTTTCAATAATATTTATTGAAGGAAAATAAACATCTTCATATATAACTTAAAGACTGCGATGTTTTCGGATTTTGTACAACCAAAAAGCTTGTTAAAAGTTGTTTTGAATTTGACAAAGAGAGAGAAAGAAAGAGATTTTAGAAGTATTTTTGAAATTGAATATTAGACAGAAACATTATTTCATTGCATAGACTAGCCAGGCGATCATCTATGTTGAATCAATGATAGATGGTACATGTTACTAACAGAAATATAAGATTTAAAAGAATTTCTTTATGAAAATATTTTCTCATAAAATAAGAAAACATCGATCAATTATGTTTTTGGCAAATGACTATTCGTGATAGCACTGTAAAGAAATAAATATCAACTAAAAGCTTGTTAAACAAATTTCTTGTTTTCGTTTGTTCTAGTAATTGTTTCCACTTTATAACTGTGATATGTACTCTTCCATTCCAAGGTGTGAATCAATCATCACAGCGAGGCCAGAGGAACTGCCGTGAGTGCCTAATTAAGTGCTTACTCAGTGTCAGTAGGGGATTTATTTGAATACTGTTGAATTTTAGTCGTATCGACAGGATGACACGAGCCAATCAGGAAGCTAATTGTCATCAACCGATCACATATATAAAAGGTGCTGACATTACGGTACTTTAAACGGACTGAATATAGAGATGGATAACGATTTTAAGGACATGGAAAGCCATAATTTACGGGATGCAGAGAAAAACGCAAGTTTAAATCGTAATACACCAAGACTCCTAAAGAAGACAAAAAGGGCAGCTGATATTCCTGTTACAAAATTTCATGATTTGTACAGACCAACAGGAGAAATCTTAGGAAATGGTACTATTGATTCAGTGCAGACATTTATAAATATTTCCAACAGCAAAGAATATGCTGTAAAGATCATTAAAAACAACACGATCCGATCCAGCAGCAAAGTCTTCAAAGAAATAGAAATATACAACTTATGTCAAGGTCAGGAGAACATCTTACAGCTTTATGAATACTTTGAAGAAGAAGGTCGATTTTATTTGGTCTTTGACAAGATGTTGGGAGGAACCTTGTTTGACAATATTGAGAGAAGGGGTCATCTGACTGAGACAGAAGCCAGTTTAATAGTGAAATGCATCACACGAGCCTTGGATTTCCTCCACAATAAAGGAATAGTCCACAGGGATCTAAAGCTAGAAGACATATTGTGTGAAAAGAAAGAAATATTCCCGATACGAATATGTGATTTTGACTTGGCAAGTGGTGTGCCTGTTGAAAGTCAGAAGGATATGTGTTCCACGCCAGATCTCCTGACGCCAGTCGGCACAGCAGATTATATGGCTCCTGAAGTTGTTAAAGTTTGGCTTGGTGAATCCTTATCCTATGACAAGAAATGTGATCTCTGGAGCCTGGGAATAATCATGTACATCATGCTGTGCGGTTACCATCCATTTTATGGCGACTGTGGAGGTGGTTGTGGGTGGAACAGTGATGTGATGTGTCGGGACTGCCAGGACATGCTTTTCAGCAGCATCAAAAATGATGTTTATGAGTTTCCAGAAAACGATTGGAGTGTAATCTCAGACAGTGCCAAAGACCTCATTCGTCACTTGCTGGTGCGAGATCCACGCAAGCGTTATTCTACCGAGCAGGTCTTCAACCACCCCTGGGTATCTTGCCCACCGGCTGCTACTTCTCTTGCTACACCAACAATGCTTTCTAGGAATAGCAGTACCAAGGATTTGGAGCCATTTGCTGAGACTGCTATTTCAATCAACCGCATGCTGCAGCAGCATCTAATTATTCACAAGCCGCCAAGTTATCCTTATAATGACGAAAATGAGGGAAATGAAAACGATGAAATCAATTTTGAAGAAATTGTAGTACCACCATTAAAATTGTCCCCATCTGCTTCCAGCTTGACAAAACATCAGTCAAGTTTGGTGCCCGGAACCAATGTTCGTTCAACAGAATTCGATAGTGGCTGTACACTGCCGGGCATCAGTCATTCACAGGACGAATAGTTATTTAGTGATATTTTCATCTGAATAACTTTTATTTTGAAAATAATTACAAACACGTGACTAACTTTGCTACATCAAGTTTACGATAAGGACTGATTATTCAAAATATGCTGCCTTTGATGAAAAGTTTAGGATTTGTTCTGATTTTCATCAATCCAGATTGTCTTGTTTCGAAGAGTACATTTTAAGAGTGGGTGGGTGGGATTATACAACCTAAAGAGTTTTCATCTCTTATAATGTAGATGAAACAAATTGTCCGGAGTATATATGTGCATATATCACTTTCGTTGAATTGTTGCTAAATTGTAATTGACTTTTATTCTGTAAAATGCTGATTGTTGTAATAAAATACGACTGAATTTTATATGATCGTTAATACCAATTCATGGTTCTGAATGTCTTTGAAAGGAGAGATTATTCAGTATTTGTGTTAATAATCAACGAGTGCTTTGATTTTATAATTGTGCTGTTATTCATGAATGAGGTTGGTGGAATGTAAAATGTTCTCTGATGCTTAAAATGACGTGTCAAAATAGTGATATTTTATATCTAAAGTGCCAGTATATCACCAGGTGTTAATATGTAAATCTTACTCAGTTTGATTTCTAATATTTCTTCATTAACTAAATTCATACTAGCATCTTGATTTTTTTCTTCAGTGTATTTCGCAATTATATTTCATTCTCATTTATCGGACACTTGTAAGTTATAACAAATAGATATATTGGAGAATTGCATTTTTTAATAAAAAGTCCCATTTCTATGAAATATTGTTTTCCTTTGTGAAATTAAATTTTGTATTAGATGTGATTTGTAATTTTCAATAATCTCTCTCTCTGTCTATCTATCTATCAGAAAAATTATATTAGAAGAAACGAAACAACTCAGCTATGTACACATGTACAAATTTCTACCCCAAATTTCAATTTTTAGTTTTAACATACCCAATAAATCGAAACTCATTTGATACTTGGGAAATATATGTAGCTACTAAATTTCTGACTCACGCTTAAACAGATTTGTTCCGTTTAATTGGTAGTGTTGTGGTTTGAGCTGTGAAATAAGGATTCGGAAAATGTCCCCAAGGCATACGTGCTTAAAACAACACTTGACACAAGCGGCGACATGGATTAAGTCTGACAATAGGATAATCTGAAATGTTTGCACGATTCAAAGGAACTAACTGTTATGGCTAATTACATTGAATAAATAATTACATGTTTATTGGTGAGCCATTTACTAAATACCGTGCTTATGTGTTGATTATCTACTTGTGATTGATGCTATTCTTTTGTAGACATGATGAACAGAATATTGTTTACTTGTTCTTTTAAAAACTAAACTATCAGAGCTTTATTAAACAGACATGATATCGCTTTTGATGCTTTGAGGATGCAGACCGACAAAGAAGTTTTCTAAAACTCAGATTCACTCAAATGATTTTCGGCAGATAATTATCATTGCATACATATATTTAAGTATAGTTTGTCTTTCCACACAACAATGTTTGCATGCAGTGCTACGGGTGAGATATAGAAACCACCTGTAATTGGTAATTCTCACAAGCTCCGCTGCTTTAAGGACATTATACTTTTAATCAAGGGGTCTTGGGGAAAACTAACTGAAATTCACTTTTCTGGTCTTCCCTTAGAGATCCCAAACTGAGAGTTAAGGCTCAAAGTAGAACAAAAGTTTGGAGCAAAAGTTTTGAAGGAAAGGATGACCACCGTCTGGGGCTTTCCTTCAGTATTTACATGAGTTAGGCTGCTGTACATGTCGGAGGACGCCAGGAGGGTGCCTCTTTTTACATACATTATGGGATTTGGTATCAAATCATGGTATAGATGATGCCATCAGTTTCGTAACTGTAGCAGGTGTGGTACCACGGGCCTCCCACCAACGGATTGTCCATAACCGGTACAACAACAAGAAAACATGCCTCAAAACTCAGTAATGATTGATGAAATGGCCTATGATCGTCAGAGGGTTCCAGATCCTGGGGGAGAGATGGAACAGATCTCAGGAAACCCACCCCACTGAAATGCCGCAACATCGAACCAGGTCATACTGGGTATGCAGTGCGAAATTGAGGTTGGAAGCTCAAACGGTCCTAAAACTTCTCAATCCACGTCCACATAATGGACTAGTTATACAAATACGAGTGCACGTGAGAAGAAGGGGGCAAAGGGTAAAAAAAGAAAACAACAAAGCAAACGAAACACAAAAACCTACCACCCCATATTTATTTATGGAAGAACCAAGTTTCTAGCATAAAACAAATCCGCTCATCGAGTCTAAAATAATAGTGAGCGAGAGTGAGGAGGTTGAGAGCCCTCAACACACAAATTTTCCACTGTCAATTTTACTATATGTTATTGCAATTGAAACATTATATAAGAATATTGAAAATAATAGCAATTAATTGGAAATTGGCGGGCAAATGACCCAGGAGCTCCCCCAAATTGAATCAAACAACAAGTGAAGGCTTTAGGAATATTTTATGGAAAGAATTTAGACGAACTTAATTACAACCAAATATTAAAGAAAGTTGAGGAACAGATAGAAATTTGGTCATAGGTTCTCTAAACCTAATGGAATTCTTACAAGCCTATAAGACCTACATTTATTGCCAAATTGATTATGTAACACAAAAATAGATTTGATAGAACCAATGATAAACATTCTTTTCTTTTCATGAAATCCTTATTTAATATGTACATGTTGAAATGTGCAAGTGACACAGATACTCCTATATGCACCCATATTAGACATATCCGCTCACCCGTACCCTCATATACACACACATACTTACACACACACACACACACTTACTGCTCATACATACGTTGTAAAACGCTTATACTAATTTTACATAATACGTAAGTTCCTAGCTAACGTATAGGCGAGGAATTTATAATAATAAATTATTTTACGTCTACTTATCAATTAACATAATAACTTTACATAGAATTTAAAACAAATGAAATTACTATTCAAGTTTTAAATTTAGAGATATAGTATTGATTGAAATACAAAGTGTATACAAAATTGTATAAGCGTGAAAGGTCATGTTAAAAGGATAGACAAGGTAAAGTACAGAAAAAGCTCGTGCGAAAAGAAGAGATAGTGTTAACACGTGCGGCTTGGGGTATTCTTGAATTAACGTGTTGACCGGTAAACGTGGGTTGAAACATGCAGGCAAAAAGACGGTGTACTAAAGAATCAGGAGATTAGAAAAGGATACATAATTGGATATATTTAAAGAAAAAGGTAAGTAGTGAGTATTATTCTAGACTTATGCCACTTACTATTTAACAAATTTAAAGAGAACATAATAACCCAGCTAGACACCATTTGTCAATAAAGTGAAGAAGGTTAAGTCTGGAAATGTCAGCTCTGATTCTACATTTTAGGCAAGAGAGAAAGAAGAATAGCAAGGTGTTACTGGTTACCACTTCTTTATGATAATATGCATGGATACATTTAATCCATATAGCATATTTGTATCCAGCGCATAATAAAAGCCACAAGTCCGCGATTTCAGGTTCCGGAAACAAGGCCCCATAGAAGAAACTTAGGATAAGACCAAATTTAAGGAATGTAAAAAGTACCGAAGGAGTTTCGAGAGTTTTTTTCAGCCATTTAATTATGAGCTGTTGTAAAGCGAGTATTAAATTGCATTCGAAAATTAAATGGTCAGTGATTTCAGTCCCACCGCAAAAAAAAGTGCATAACTTGAATTAGGGAATATTTTTAAAAAATATGTGTTTTACAGGTAAAATGTCGTGTATGATTTTAAAACACACATATCTAGTGATGGTGTATAGGAATTTATTTTGCAGGTGTTTTTTGTTGTTGAAATATTGGGGGAGTTTAAGTCATATAATTTGGTTATTTTGGGTTCAAGAAGGTGACTTTGTAGTTGTCGTTGATATAATATTTTTGTAGGGTCTTAACCAAAACTGAGACCAGGATTATTTTATGAATTGAGATTGAAATATAAATTATTCTGTTTATATGGATCCGTAGAATACGTTATATCCAACGGGATCTTCTTATATAAACCGCAAAATGAATTGGGACTGGGACTATGCTATTTGCATCACAAACACACAATATATATTTTAAGTAGAATAAGGCACAGTTGTTCGTTACGAAGAAAACTTAGGAGTATCCGTCATTGAATCAGGGTATGAATGTTCAATCCTGTAACAATATAATACAAGAAAAAGACACGAGTTCGCACCTATCGGTAGTTCCAACCATGCTAGTTTATCCTAATTGCGTCTGCTAATTTCCACCTTCAGCCAGTGGTAATCAAGAATAGTTCAATTTTCAAAACTGCTCGACACACTTCGTTCAGTATGAGACATCTTGGAGAAAATTCAATAATTGTTCGCCGATTTTGACGTTTGGACAACTAATGGCAGGCAGTGCCGTTTGCATTCGAATAGTCTTGGATTTCACCAGTGAACGAAAGGTAAGATCCGAACAACATCGAGTGCGCAGTTTTTCGGATCTTACCTTTCGGTCAATCGTGAAAAATGAACTCTTCTTGATTACGACTGGCTTACGTTGGAGATTAGCAGACGCTATTAGGATAAACTAACAGAGTCGGACCTACCGAGCGGTGGGGACTCGTGTCTTCCCTTGTGTTATATTGTTACAGGTTAGAAGCGTCATCCTTTGATTCATGGACGAATACTCCTAATTTTCACTGTAACGAACCCCTTTTAGAATAAGGCACTTTACAGATAATACCCAATATACCTGGGAGGCCGTATACATTTATTTGTACCGATACCTATGTAAGCACAATCGGAGACTAGTAATCGGAATCTATATTGGGATGGAATACGGAAGAGATGGGAAGCTATCTCGTCTGCTTTTAACAAAGCGTGATGTTTATTCACCTACATGACGTTTGGATCACTGGCGAGATGGCCTTTAAAAAACATAGTATACGTATGATTCCGCCTTGCCATTTGTATGGTCAATACACTGATTCTAAATCCACACAATACTGCGTTGTCCGCAAACAGCAACTGACCGTTATAGAATTACTGGTGCAATAAGGGATACATTTTTGGGCATCGACGCAAAATAACCTCTAAATTACAAATGAGATTAATGACAGCAATATATATAAATAAAGTTTTAGTTGATTATGTAACATCAATAATGAAAGCCAAACGATTAGATATGTTTTAAGGTGCACAAGAGTACTTCATTTATATAGTTTTTATCATACCATGAAACAAATTGATCATCTTTGGACCGCGTGCTTTGTCTGACGAAACAGGGTTAATGGGAGCGTTAAATAAAAAAGAAAGACCTCTAATTCATACGATCATCGAAATTATATCAAGCGCATGTGAAATTGTTTGTTCTCATATACTTGTATAAAAAGTTTTCATTTATCTTGAATAAGTTTTTGTTTATTATTAAAATAAAAATCGTATGGCTATAAGCTAGATACATAGTATTATTCAGTGAAAGACAACTCCTGGACACTGCTGGAGTCCCGACAATACTTAAGTATGAAAGCCTTGAATTTGCAATGGTTGCAAGGAAGAAAAAAAGGACGTTATAAATATATGGAAGCCCGTGCATATCAATTATCTTGAACCATTTTTCAAGTTGTTTGCAGAAATGCATTTTAGATACCACATCGGTTACCATTAACGATGCCATTTGAAAATAACTATAGTCTACTTTCAATAATATTTATTGAAGGAAAATAAACATCTTCATATATAACTTAAAGACTGCGATGTTTTCGGATTTTGTACAACCAAAAAGCTTGTTAAAAGTTGTTTTGAATTTGACAAAGAGAGAGAAAGAAAGAGATTTTAGAAGTATTTTTGAAATTGAATATTAGACAGAAACATTATTTCATTGCATAGACTAGCCAGGCGATCATCTATGTTGAATCAATGATAGATGGTACATGTTACTAACAGAAATATAAGATTTAAAAGAATTTCTTTATGAAAATATTTTCTCATAAAATAAGAAAACATCGATCAATTATGTTTTTGGCAAATGACTATTCGTGATAGCACTGTAAAGAAATAAATATCAACTAAAAGCTTGTTAAACAAATTTCTTGTTTTCGTTTGTTCTAGTAATTGTTTCCACTTTATAACTGTGATATGTACTCTTCCATTCCAAGGTGTGAATCAATCATCACAGCGAGGCCAGAGGAACTTCCGTGAGTGCCTAATTAAGTGCTTACTCAGTGTCAGTAGGGGATTTATTTGAATACTGTTGAATTTTAGTCGTATCGACAGGATGACACGAGCCAATCAGGAAGCTAATTGTCATCAACCGATCACATATATAAAAGGTGCTGACATTACGGTACTTTAAACGGACTGAATATAGAGATGGATAACGATTTTAAGGACATGGAAAGCCATAATTTACGGGATGCAGAGAAAAACGCAAGTTTAAATCGTAATACACCAAGACTCCTAAAGAAGACAAAAAGGGCAGCTGATATTCCTGTTACAAAATTTCATGATTTGTACAGACCAACAGGAGAAATCTTAGGAAATGGTACTATTGATTCAGTGCAGACATTTATAAATATTTCCAACAGCAAAGAATATGCTGTAAAGATCATTAAAAACAACACGATCCGATCCAGCAGCAAAGTCTTCAAAGAAATAGAAATATACAACTTATGTCAAGGTCAGGAGAACATCTTACAGCTTTATGAATACTTTGAAGAAGAAGGTCGATTTTATTTGGTCTTTGACAAGATGTTGGGAGGAACCTTGTTTGACAATATTGAGAGAAGGGGTCATCTGACTGAGACAGAAGCCAGTTTAATAGTGAAATGCATCACACGAGCCTTGGATTTCCTCCACAATAAAGGAATAGTCCACAGGGATCTAAAGCTAGAAGACATATTGTGTGAAAAGAAAGAAATATTCCCGATACGAATATGTGATTTTGACTTGGCAAGTGGTGTGCCTGTTGAAAGTCAGAAGGATATGTGTTCCACGCCAGATCTCCTGACGCCAGTCGGCACAGCAGATTATATGGCTCCTGAAGTTGTTAAAGTTTGGCTTGGTGAATCCTTATCCTATGACAAGAAATGTGATCTCTGGAGCCTGGGAATAATCATGTACATCATGCTGTGCGGTTACCATCCATTTTATGGCGACTGTGGAGGTGGTTGTGGGTGGAACAGTGATGTGATGTGTCGGGACTGCCAGGACATGCTTTTCAGCAGCATCAAAAATGATGTTTATGAGTTTCCAGAAAACGATTGGAGTGTAATCTCAGACAGTGCCAAAGACCTCATTCGTCACTTGCTGGTGCGAGATCCACGCAAGCGTTATTCTACCGAGCAGGTCTTGAACCACCCCTGGGTATCTTGCCCACCGGCTGCTACTTCTCTTGCTACACCAACAATGCTTTCTAGGAATAGCAGTACCAAGGATTTGGAGCCATTTGCTGAGACTGCTATTTCAATCAACCGCATGCTGCAGCAGCATCTAATTATTCACAAGCCGCCAAGTTATCCTTATAATGACGAAAATGAGGGAAATGAAAACGATGAAATCAATTTTGAAGAAATTGTAGTACCACCATTAAAATTGTCCCCATCTGCTTCCAGCTTGACAAAACATCAGTCAAGTTTGGTGCCCGGAACCAATGTTCGTTCAACAGAATTCGATAGTGGCTGTACACTGCCGGGCATCAGTCATTCACAGGACGAATAGTTATTTAGTGATATTTTCATCTGAATAACTTTTATTTTGAAAATAATTACAAACACGTGACTAACTTTGCTACATCAAGTTTACGATAAGGACTGATTATTCAAAATATGCTGCCTTTGATGAAAAGTTTAGGATTTGTTCTGATTTTCATCAATCCAGATTGTCTTGTTTCGAAGAGTACATTTTAAGAGTGGGTGGGTGGGATTATACAACCTAAAGAGTTTTCATCTCTTATAATGTAGATGAAACAAATTGTCCGGAGTATATATGTGCATATATCACTTTCGTTGAATTGTTGCTAAATTGTAATTGACTTTTATTCTGTAAAATGCTGATTGTTGTAATAAAATACGACTGAATTTTATATGATCGTTAATACCAATTCATGGTTCTGAATGTCTTTGAAAGGAGAGATTATTCAGTATTTGTGTTAATAATCAACGAGTGCTTTGATTTTATAATTGTGCTGTTATTCATGAATGAGGTTGGTGGAATGTAAAATGTTCTCTGATGCTTAAAATGACGTGTCAAAATAGTGATATTTTATATCTAAAGTGCCAGTATATCACCAGGTGTTAATATGTAAATCTTACTCAGTTTGATTTCTAATATTTCTTCATTAACTAAATTCATACTAGCATCTTGATTTTTTTCTTCAGTGTATTTCGCAATTATATTTCATTCTCATTTATCGGACACTTGTAAGTTATAACAAATAGATATATTGGAGAATTGCATTTTTTAATAAAAAGTCCCATTTCTATGAAATATTGTTTTCCTTTGTGAAATTAAATTTTGTATTAGATGTGATTTGTAATTTTCAATAATCTCTCTCTCTGTCTATCTATCTATCAGAAAAATTATATTAGAAGAAACGAAACAACTCAGCTATGTACACATGTACAAATTTCTACCCCAAATTTCAATTTTTAGTTTTAACATACCCAATAAATCGAAACTCATTTGATACTTGGGAAATATATGTAGCTACTAAATTTCTGACTCACGCTTAAACAGATTTGTTCCGTTTAATTGGTAGTGTTGTGGTTTGAGCTGTGAAATAAGGATTCGGAAAATGTCCCCAAGGCATACGTGCTTAAAACAACACTTGACACAAGCGGCGACATGGATTAAGTCTGACAATAGGATAATCTGAAATGTTTGCACGATTCAAATGAACTAACTGTTATGGCTAATTACATTGAATAAATAATTACATGTTTATTGGTGAGCCATTTACTAAATACCGTGCTTATGTGTTGATTATCTACTTGTGATTGATGCTATTCTTTTGTAGACATGATGAACAGAATATTGTTTACTTGTTCTTTTAAAAACTAAACTATCAGAGCTTTATTAAACAGACATGATATCGCTTTTGATGCTTTGAGGATGCAGACCGACAAAGAAGTTTTCTAAAACTCAGATTCACTCAAATGATTTTCGGCAGATAATTATCATTGCATACATATATTTAAGTATAGTTTGTCTTTCCACACAACAATGTTTGCATGCAGTGCTACGGGTGAGATATAGAAACCACCTGTAATTGGTAATTCTCACAAGCTCCGCTGCTTTAAGGACATTATACTTTTAATCAAGGGGTCTTGGGGAAAACTAACTGAAATTCACTTTTCTGGTCTTCCCTTAGAGATCCAAAACTGAGAGTTAAGGCTCAAAGTAGAACAAAAGTTTGGAGCAAAAGTTTTGAAGGAAAGGATGACCACCGTCTGGGGCTTTCCTTCAGTATTTGCATGAGTTAGGCTGCTGTACATGTCGGAGGACGCCAGGAGGGTGCCTCTTTTTACATACATTATGGGATTTGGTATCAAATCATGGTATAGATGATGCCATCAGTTTCGTAACTGTAGCAGGTGTGGTACCACGGGCCTCCCACCAACGGATTGTCCATAACCGGTACAACAACAAGAAAACATGCCTCAAAACTCAGTAATGATTGATGAAATGGCCTATGATCGTCAGAGGGTTCCAGATCCTGGGGGAGAGATGGAACAGATCTCAGGAAACCCACCCCACTGAAATGCCGCAACATCGAACCAGGTCATACTGGGTATGCAGTGCGAAATTGAGGTTGGAAGCTCAAACGGTCCTAAAACTTCTCAATCCACGTCCACATAATGGACTAGTTATACAAATACGAGTGCACGTGAGAAGAAGGGGGCAAAGGGTAAAAAAGGAAAACAACAAAGCAAACGAAACACAAAAACCTACCACCCCATATTTATTTATGGAAGAACCAAGTTTCTAGCATAAAACAAATCCGCTCATCGAGTCTAAAATAATAGTGAACGAGAGTGAGGAGGTTGAGAGCCCTCAACACACAAATTTTCCACTGTCAATTTTACTATATGTTATTGCAATTGAAACATTATATAAGAATATTGAAAATAATAGCAATTAATTGGAAATTGGCGGGCAAATGACCCAGGAGCTCCCCCAAATTGAATCAAACAACAAGTGAAGGCTTTAGGAATATTTTATGGAAAGAATTTAGACGAACTTAATTACAACCAAATATTAAAGAAAGTTGAGGAACAGATAGAAATTTGGTCATAGGTTCTCTAAACCTAATGGAATTCTTACAAGCCTATAAGACCTACATTTATTGCCAAATTGATTATGTAACACAAAAATAGATTTGATAGAACCAATGATAAACATTCTTTTCTTTTCATGAAATCCTTATTTAATATGTACATGTTGAAATGTGCAAGTGACACAGATACTCCTATATGCACCCATATTAGACATATCCGCTCACCCGTACCCTCATATACACACACATACTTACACACACACACACACACTTACTGCTCATACATACGTTGTAAAACGCTTATACTAATTTTACATAATACGTAAGTTTCTAGCTAACGTATAGGCGAGGAATTTATAATAATAAATTATTTTACGTCTACTTATCAATTAACATAATAACTTTACATAGAATTTAAAACAAATGAAATTACTATTCAAGTTTTAAATTTAGAGATATAGTATTGATTGAAATACAAAGTGTATACAAAATTGTATAAGCGTGAAAGGTCATGTTAAAAGGATAGACAAGGTAAAGTACAGAAAAAGCTCGTGCGAAAAGAAGAGATAGTGTTAACACGTGCGGCTTGGGGTATTCTTGAATTAACGTGTTGACCGGTAAACGTGGGTTGAAACATGCAGGCAAAAAGACGGTGTACTAAAGAATCAGGAGATTAGAAAAGGATACATAATTGGATATATTTAAAGAAAAAGGTAAGTAGTGAGTATTATTCTAGACTTATGCCACTTACTATTTAACAAATTTAAAGAGAACATAATAACCCAGCTAGACACCATTTGTCAATAAAGTGAAGAAGGTTAAGTCTGGAAATGTCAGCTCTGATTCTACATTTTAGGCAAGAGAGAAAGAAGAATAGCAAGGTGTTACTGGTTACCACTTCTTTATGATAATATGCATGGATACATTTAATCCATATAGCATATTTGTATCCAGCGCATAATAAAAGCCACAAGTCCGCGATTTCAGGTTCCGGAAACAAGGCCCCATAGAAGAAACTTAGGATAAGACCAAATTTAAGGAATGTAAAAAGTACCGAAGGAGTTTCGAGAGTTTTTTTCAGCCATTTAATTATGAGCTGTTGTAAAGCGAGTATTAAATTGCATTCGAAAATTAAATGGTCAGTGATTTCAGTCCCATCGCAAAAAAAAGTGCATAACTTGAATTAGGGAATATTTTTAAAAAATATGTGTTTTACAGGTAAAATGTCGTGTATGATTTTAAAACACACATATCTAGTGATGGTGTATAGGAATTTATTTTGCAGGTGT
Source organism: Sinohyriopsis cumingii (assembly GCA_028554795.2). Classification (NCBI taxonomy): domain Eukaryota; kingdom Metazoa; phylum Mollusca; class Bivalvia; order Unionida; family Unionidae; genus Sinohyriopsis; species Sinohyriopsis cumingii. The sequence continues at coordinate 15,803 of JAPYKE020000193.1, read as the reverse complement.
TTTTTGTTGTTGAAATATTGGGGGAGTTTAAGTCATATAATTTGGTTATTTTGGGTTCAAGAAGGTGACTTTGTAGTTGTCGTTGATATAATATTTTTGTAGGGTCTTAACCAAAACTGAGACCAGGATTATTTTATGAATTGAGATTGAAATATAAATTATTCTGTTTATATGGATCCGTAGAATACGTTATATCCAACGGGATCTTCTTATATAAACCGCAAAATGAATTGGGACTGGGACTATGCTATTTGCATCACAAACACACAATATATATTTTAAGTAGAATAAGGCACAGTTGTTCGTTACGAAGAAAACTTAGGAGTATCCGCCATTGAATCAGGGTATGAATGTTCAATCCTGTAACAATATAATACAAGAAAAAGACACGAGTTCGCACCTATCGGTAGTTCCAACCATGCTAGTTTATCCTAATTGCGTCTGCTAATTTCCACCTTCAGCCAGTGGTAATCAAGAATAGTTCAATTTTCAAAACTGCTCGACACACTTCGTTCAGTATGAGACATCTTGGAGAAAATTCAATAATTGTTCGCCGATTTTGACGTTTGGACAACTAATGGCAGGCAGTGCCGTTTGCATTCGAATAGTCTTGGATTTCACCAGTGAACGAAAGGTAAGATCCGAACAACATCGAGTGCGCAGTTTTTCGGATCTTACCTTTCGGTCAATCGTGAAAAATGAACTCTTCTTGATTACGACTGGCTTACGTTGGAGATTAGCAGACGCTATTAGGATAAACTAACAGAGTCGGACCTACCGAGCGGTGGGGACTCGTGTCTTCCCTTGTGTTATATTGTTACAGGTTAGAAGCGTCATCCTTTGATTCATGGACGAATACTCCTAATTTTCACTGTAACGAACCCCTTTTAGAATAAGGCACTTTACAGATAATACCCAATATACCTGGGAGGCCGTATACATTTATTTGTACCGATACCTATGTAAGCACAATCGGAGACTAGTAATCGGAATCTATATTGGGATGGAATACGGAAGAGATGGGAAGCTATCTCGTCTGCTTTTAACAAAGCGTGATGTTTATTCACCTACATGACGTTTGGATCACTGGCGAGATGGCCTTTAAAAAACATAGTATACGTATGATTCCGCCTTGCCATTTGTATGGTCAATACACTGATTCTAAATCCACACAATACTGCGTTGTCCGCAAACAGCAACTGACCGTTATAGAATTACTGGTGCAATAAGGGATACATTTTTGGGCATCGACGCAAAATAACCTCTAAATTACAAATGAGATTAATGACAGCAATATATATAAATAAAGTTTTAGTTGATTATGTAACATCAATAATGAAAGCCAAACGATTAGATATGTTTTAAGGTGCACAAGAGTACTTCATTTATATAGTTTTTATCATACCATGAAACAAATTGATCATCTTTGGACCGCGTGCTTTGTCTGACGAAACAGGGTTAATGGGAGCGTTAAATAAAAAAGAAAGACCTCTAATTCATACGATCATCGAAATTATATCAAGCGCATGTGAAATTGTTTGTTCTCATATACTTGTATAAAAAGTTTTCATTTATCTTGAATAAGTTTTTGTTTATTATTAAAATAAAAATCGTATGGCTATAAGCTAGATACATAGTATTATTCAGTGAAAGACAACTCCTGGACACTGCTGGAGTCCCGACAATACTTAAGTATGAAAGCCTTGAATTTGCAATGGTTGCAAGGAAGAAAAAAAGGACGTTATAAATATATGGAAGCCCGTGCATATCAATTATCTTGAACCATTTTTCAAGTTGTTTGCAGAAATGCATTTTAGATACCACATCGGTTACCATTAACGATGCCATTTGAAAATAACTATAGTCTACTTTCAATAATATTTATTGAAGGAAAATAAACATCTTCATATATAACTTAAAGACTGCGATGTTTTCGGATTTTGTACAACCAAAAAGCTTGTTAAAAGTTGTTTTGAATTTGACAAAGAGAGAGAAAGAAAGAGATTTTAGAAGTATTTTTGAAATTGAATATTAGACAGAAACATTATTTCATTGCATAGACTAGCCAGGCGATCATCTATGTTGAATCAATGATAGATGGTACATGTTACTAACAGAAATATAAGATTTAAAAGAATTTCTTTATGAAAATATTTTCTCATAAAATAAGAAAACATCGATCAATTATGTTTTTGGCAAATGACTATTCGTGATAGCACTGTAAAGAAATAAATATCAACTAAAAGCTTGTTAAACAAATTTCTTGTTTTCGTTTGTTCTAGTAATTGTTTCCACTTTATAACTGTGATATGTACTCTTCCATTCCAAGGTGTGAATCAATCATCACAGCGAGGCCAGAGGAACTGCCGTGAGTGCCTAATTAAGTGCTTACTCAGTGTCAGTAGGGGATTTATTTGAATACTGTTGAATTTTAGTCGTATCGACAGGATGACACGAGCCAATCAGGAAGCTAATTGTCATCAACCGATCACATATATAAAAGGTGCTGACATTACGGTACTTTAAACGGACTGAATATAGAGATGGATAACGATTTTAAGGACATGGAAAGCCATAATTTACGGGATGCAGAGAAAAACGCAAGTTTAAATCGTAATACACCAAGACTCCTAAAGAAGACAAAAAGGGCAGCTGATATTCCTGTTACAAAATTTCATGATTTGTACAGACCAACAGGAGAAATCTTAGGAAATGGTACTATTGATTCAGTGCAGACATTTATAAATATTTCCAACAGCAAAGAATATGCTGTAAAGATCATTAAAAACAACACGATCCGATCCAGCAGCAAAGTCTTCAAAGAAATAGAAATATACAACTTATGTCAAGGTCAGGAGAACATCTTACAGCTTTATGAATACTTTGAAGAAGAAGGTCGATTTTATTTGGTCTTTGACAAGATGTTGGGAGGAACCTTGTTTGACAATATTGAGAGAAGGGGTCATCTGACTGAGACAGAAGCCAGTTTAATAGTGAAATGCATCACACGAGCCTTGGATTTCCTCCACAATAAAGGAATAGTCCACAGGGATCTAAAGCTAGAAAACATATTGTGTGAAAAGAAAGAAATATTCCCGATACGAATATGTGATTTTGACTTGGCAAGTGGTGTGCCTGTTGAAAGTCAGAAGGATATGTGTTCCACGCCAGATCTCCTGACGCCAGTCGGCACAGCAGATTATATGGCTCCTGAAGTTGTTAAAGTTTGGCTTGGTGAATCCTTATCCTATGACAAGAAATGTGATCTCTGGAGCCTGGGAATAATCATGTACATCATGCTGTGCGGTTACCATCCATTTTATGGCGACTGTGGAGGTGGTTGTGGGTGGAACAGTGATGTGATGTGTCGGGACTGCCAGGACATGCTTTTCAGCAGCATCAAAAATGATGTTTATGAGTTTCCAGAAAACGATTGGAGTGTAATCTCAGACAGTGCCAAAGACCTCATTCGTCACTTGCTGGTGCGAGATCCACGCAAGCGTTATTCTACCGAGCAGGTCTTGAACCACCCCTGGGTATCTTGCCCACCGGCTGCTACTTCTCTTGCTACACCAACAATGCTTTCTAGGAATAGCAGTACCAAGGATTTGGAGCCATTTGCTGAGACTGCTATTTCAATCAACCGCATGCTGCAGCAGCATCTAATTATTCACAAGCCGCCAAGTTATCCTTATAATGACGAAAATGAGGGAAATGAAAACGATGAAATCAATTTTGAAGAAATTGTAGTACCACCATTAAAATTGTCCCCATCTGCTTCCAGCTTGACAAAACATCAGTCAAGTTTGGTGCCCGGAACCAATGTTCGTTCAACAGAATTCGATAGTGGCTGTACACTGCCGGGCATCAGTCATTCACAGGACGAATAGTTATTTAGTGATATTTTCATCTGAATAACTTTTATTTTGAAAATAATTACAAACACGTGACTAACTTTGCTACATCAAGTTTACGATAAGGACTGATTATTCAAAATATGCTGCCTTTGATGAAAAGTTTAGGATTTGTTCTGATTTTCATCAATCCAGATTGTCTTGTTTCGAAGAGTACATTTTAAGAGTGGGTGGGTGGGATTATACAACCTAAAGAGTTTTCATCTCTTATAATGTAGATGAAACAAATTGTCCGGAGTATATATGTGCATATATCACTTTCGTTGAATTGTTGCTAAATTGTAATTGACTTTTATTCTGTAAAATGCTGATTGTTGTAATAAAATACGACTGAATTTTATATGATCGTTAATACCAATTCATGGTTCTGAATGTCTTTGAAAGGAGAGATTATTCAGTATTTGTGTTAATAATCAACGAGTGCTTTGATTTTATAATTGTGCTGTTATTCATGAATGAGGTTGGTGGAATGTAAAATGTTCTCTGATGCTTAAAATGACGTGTCAAAATAGTGATATTTTATATCTAAAGTGCCAGTATATCACCAGGTGTTAATATGTAAATCTTACTCAGTTTGATTTCTAATATTTCTTCATTAACTAAATTCATACTAGCATCTTGATTTTTTTTCTTCAGTGTATTTCGCAATTATATTTCATTCTCATTTATCAGACACTTGTAAGTTATAACAAATAGATATATTGGAGAATTGCATTTTTTTAATAAAAAGTCCCATTTCTATGAAATATTGTTTTCCTTTGTGAAATTAAATTTTGTATTAGATGTGATTTGTAATTTTCAATAATCTCTCTCTCTGTCTATCTATCTATCAGAAAAATTATATTAGAAGAAACGAAACAACTCAGCTATGTACACATGTACAAATTTCTACCCCAAATTTCAATTTTTAGTTTTAACATACCCAATAAATCGAAACTCATTTGATACTTGGGAAATATATGTAGCTACTAAATTTCTGACTCACGCTTAAACAGATTTGTTCCGTTTAATTGGTAGTGTTGTGGTTTGAGCTGTGAAATAAGGATTCGGAAAATGTCCCCAAGGCATACGTGCTTAAAACAACACTTGACACAAGCGGCGACATGGATTAAGTCTGACAATAGGATAATCTGAAATGTTTGCACGATTCAAATGAACTAACTGTTATGGCTAATTACATTGAATAAATAATTACATGTTTATTGGTGAGCCATTTACTAAATACCGTGCTTATGTGTTGATTATCTACTTGTGATTGATGCTATTCTTTTGTAGACATGATGAACAGAATATTGTTTACTTGTTCTTTTAAAAACTAAACTATCAGAGCTTTATTAAACAGACATGATATCGCTTTTGATGCTTTGAGGATGCAGACCGACAAAGAAGTTTTCTAAAACTCAGATTCACTCAAATGATTTTCGGCAGATAATTATCATTGCATACATATATTTAAGTATAGTTTGTCTTTCCACACAACAATGTTTGCATGCAGTGCTACGGGTGAGATATAGAAACCACCTGTAATTGGTAATTCTCACAAGCTCCGCTGCTTTAAGGACATTATACTTTTAATCAAGGGGTCTTGGGGAAAACTAACTGAAATTCACTTTTCTGGTCTTCCCTTAGAGATCCCAAACTGAGAGTTAAGGCTCAAAGTAGAACAAAAGTTTGGAGCAAAAGTTTTGAAGGAAAGGATGACCACCGTCTGGGGCTTTCCTTCAGTATTTACATGAGTTAGGCTGCTGTACATGTCGGAGGACGCCAGGAGGGTGCCTCTTTTTACATACATTATGGGATTTGGTATCAAATCATGGTATAGATGATGCCATCAGTTTCGTAACTGTAGCAGGTGTGGTACCACGGGCCTCCCACCAACGGATTGTCCATAACCGGTACAACAACAAGAAAACATGCCTCAAAACTCAGTAATGATTGATGAAATGGCCTATGATCGTCAGAGGGTTCCAGATCCTGGGGGAGAGATGGAACAGATCTCAGGAAACCCACCCCACTGAAATGCCGCAACATCGAACCAGGTCATACTGGGTATGCAGTGCGAAATTGAGGTTGGAAGCTCAAACGGTCCTAAAACTTCTCAATCCACGTCCACATAATGGACTAGTTATACAAATACGAGTGCACGTGAGAAGAAGGGGGCAAAGGGTAAAAAAGGAAAACAACAAAGCAAACGAAACACAAAAACCTACCACCCCATATTTATTTATGGAAGAACCAAGTTTCTAGCATAAAACAAATCCGCTCATCGAGTCTAAAATAATAGTGAACGAGAGTGAGGAGGTTGAGAGCCCTCAACACACAAATTTTCCACTGTCAATTTTACTATATGTTATTGCAATTGAAACATTATATAAGAATATTGAAAATAATAGCAATTAATTGGAAATTGGCGGGCAAATGACCCAGGAGCTCCCCCAAATTGAATCAAACAACAAGTGAAGGCTTTAGGAATATTTTATGGAAAGAATTTAGACGAACTTAATTACAACCAAATATTAAAGAAAGTTGAGGAACAGATAGAAATTTGGTCATAGGTTCTCTAAACCTAATAGAATTCTTACAAGCCTATAAGACCTACATTTATTGCCAAATTGATTATGTAACACAAAAATAGATTTGATAGAACCAATGATAAACATTCTTTTCTTTTCATGAAATCCTTATTTAATATGTACATGTTGAAATGTGCAAGTGACACAGATACTCCTATATGCACCCATATTAGACATATCCGCTCACCCGTACCCTCATATACACACACATACTTACACACACACACACACACTTACTGCTCATACATACGTTGTAAAACGCTTATACTAATTTTACATAATACGTAAGTTTCTAGCTAACGTATAGGCGAGGAATTTATAATAATAAATTATTTTACGTCTACTTATCAATTAACATAATAACTTTACATAGAATTTAAAACAAATGAAATTACTATTCAAGTTTTAAATTTAGAGATATAGTATTGATTGAAATACAAAGTGTATACAAAATTGTATAAGCGTGAAAGGTCATGTTAAAAGGATAGACAAGGTAAAGTACAGAAAAAGCTTGTGCGAAAAGAAGAGATAGTGTTAACACGTGCGGCTTGGGGTATTCTTGAATTAACGTGTTGACCGGTAAACGTGGGTTGAAACATGCAGGCAAAAAGACGGTGTACTAAAGAATCAGGAGATTAGAAAAGGATACATAATTGGATATATTTAAAGAAAAAGGTAAGTAGTGAGTATTATTCTAGACTTATGCCACTTACTATTTAACAAATTTAAAGAGAACATAATAACCCAGCTAGACACCATTTGTCAATAAAGTGAAGAAGGTTAAGTCTGGAAATGTCAGCTCTGATTCTACATTTTAGGCAAGAGAGAAAGAAGAATAGCAAGGTGTTACTGGTTACCACTTCTTTATGATAATATGCATGGATACATTTAATCCATATAGCATATTTGTATCCAGCGCATAATAAAAGCCACAAGTCCGCGATTTCAGGTTCCGGAAACAAGGCCCCATAGAAGAAACTTAGGATAAGACCAAATTTAAGGAATGTAAAAAGTACCGAAGGAGTTTCGAGAGTTTTTTTCAGCCATTTAATTATGAGCTGTTGTAAAGCGAGTATTAAATTGCATTCGAAAATTAAATGGTCAGTGATTTCAGTCCCACCGCAAAAAAAAGTGCATAACTTGAATTAGGGAATATTTTTAAAAAATATGTGTTTTACAGGTAAAATGTCGTGTATGATTTTAAAACACACATATCTAGTGATGGTGTATAGGAATTTATTTTGCAGGTGTTTTTTGTTGTTGAAATATTGGGGGAGTTTAAGTCATATAATTTGGTTATTTTGGGTTCAAGAAGGTGACTTTGTAGTTGTCGTTGATATAATATTTTTGTAGGGTCTTAACCAAAACTGAGACCAGGATTATTTTATGAATTGAGATTGAAATATAAATTATTCTGTTTATATGGATCCGTAGAATACGTTATATCCAACGGGATCTTCTTATATAAACCGCAAAATGAATTGGGACTGGGACTATGCTATTTGCATCACAAACACACAATATATATTTTAAGTAGAATAAGGCACAGTTGTTCGTTACGAAGAAAACTTAGGAGTATCCGCCATTGAATCAGGGTATGAATGTTCAATCCTGTAACAATATAATACAAGAAAAAGACACGAGTTCGCACCTATCGGTAGTTCCAACCATGCTAGTTTATCCTAATTGCGTCTGCTAATTTCCACCTTCAGCCAGTGGTAATCAAGAATAGTTCAATTTTCAAAACTGCTCGACACACTTCGTTCAGTATGAGACATCTTGGAGAAAATTCAATAATTGTTCGCCGATTTTGACGTTTGGACAACTAATGGCAGGCAGTGCCGTTTGCATTCGAATAGTCTTGGATTTCACCAGTGAACGAAAGGTAAGATCCGAACAACATCGAGTGCGCAGTTTTTCGGATCTTACCTTTCGGTCAATCGTGAAAAATGAACTCTTCTTGATTACGACTGGCTTACGTTGGAGATTAGCAGACGCTATTAGGATAAACTAACAGAGTCGGACCTACCGAGCGGTGGGGACTCGTGTCTTCCCTTGTGTTATATTGTTACAGGTTAGAAGCGTCATCCTTTGATTCATGGACGAATACTCCTAATTTTCACTGTAACGAACCCCTTTTAGAATAAGGCACTTTACAGATAATACCCAATATACCTGGGAGGCCGTATACATTTATTTGTACCGATACCTATGTAAGCACAATCGGAGACTAGTAATCGGAATCTATATTGGGATGGAATACGGAAGAGATGGGAAGCTATCTCGTCTGCTTTTAACAAAGCGTGATGTTTATTCACCTACATGACGTTTGGATCACTGGCGAGATGGCCTTTAAAAAACATAGTATACGTATGATTCCGCCTTGCCATTTGTATGGTCAATACACTGATTCTAAATCCACACAATACTGCGTTGTCCGCAAACAGCAACTGACCGTTATAGAATTACTGGTGCAATAAGGGATACATTTTTGGGCATCGACGCAAAATAACCTCTAAATTACAAATGAGATTAATGACAGCAATATATATAAATAAAGTTTTAGTTGATTATGTAACATCAATAATGAAAGCCAAACGATTAGATATGTTTTAAGGTGCACAAGAGTACTTCATTTATATAGTTTTTATCATACCATGAAACAAATTGATCATCTTTGGACCGCGTGCTTTGTCTGACGAAACAGGGTTAATGGGAGCGTTAAATAAAAAAGAAAGACCTCTAATTCATACGATCATCGAAATTATATCAAGCGCATGTGAAATTGTTTGTTCTCATATACTTGTATAAAAAGTTTTCATTTATCTTGAATAAGTTTTTGTTTATTATTAAAATAAAAATCGTATGGCTATAAGCTAGATACATAGTATTATTCAGTGAAAGACAACTCCTGGACACTGCTGGAGTCCCGACAATACTTAAGTATGAAAGCCTTGAATTTGCAATGGTTGCAAGGAAGAAAAAAAGGACGTTATAAATATATGGAAGCCCGTGCATATCAATTATCTTGAACCATTTTTCAAGTTGTTTGCAGAAATGCATTTTAGATACCACATCGGTTACCATTAACGATGCCATTTGAAAATAACTATAGTCTACTTTCAATAATATTTATTGAAGGAAAATAAACATCTTCATATATAACTTAAAGACTGCGATGTTTTCGGATTTTGTACAACCAAAAAGCTTGTTAAAAGTTGTTTTGAATTTGACAAAGAGAGAGAAAGAAAGAGATTTTAGAAGTATTTTTGAAATTGAATATTAGACAGAAACATTATTTCATTGCATAGACTAGCCAGGCGATCATCTATGTTGAATCAATGATAGATGGTACATGTTACTAACAGAAATATAAGATTTAAAAGAATTTCTTTATGAAAATATTTTCTCATAAAATAAGAAAACATCGATCAATTATGTTTTTGGCAAATGACTATTCGTGATAGCACTGTAAAGAAATAAATATCAACTAAAAGCTTGTTAAACAAATTTCTTGTTTTCGTTTGTTCTAGTAATTGTTTCCACTTTATAACTGTGATATGTACTCTTCCATTCCAAGGTGTGAATCAATCATCACAGCGAGGCCAGAGGAACTGCCGTGAGTGCCTAATTAAGTGCTTACTCAGTGTCAGTAGGGGATTTATTTGAATACTGTTGAATTTTAGTCGTATCGACAGGATGACACGAGCCAATCAGGAAGCTAATTGTCATCAACCGATCACATATATAAAAGGTGCTGACATTACGGTACTTTAAACGGACTGAATATAGAGATGGATAACGATTTTAAGGACATGGAAAGCCATAATTTACGGGATGCAGAGAAAAACGCAAGTTTAAATCGTAATACACCAAGACTCCTAAAGAAGACAAAAAGGGCAGCTGATATTCCTGTTACAAAATTTCATGATTTGTACAGACCAACAGGAGAAATCTTAGGAAATGGTACTATTGATTCAGTGCAGACATTTATAAATATTTCCAACAGCAAAGAATATGCTGTAAAGATCATTAAAAACAACACGATCCGATCCAGCAGCAAAGTCTTCAAAGAAATAGAAATATACAACTTATGTCAAGGTCAGGAGAACATCTTACAGCTTTATGAATACTTTGAAGAAGAAGGTCGATTTTATTTGGTCTTTGACAAGATGTTGGGAGGAACCTTGTTTGACAATATTGAGAGAAGGGGTCATCTGACTGAGACAGAAGCCAGTTTAATAGTGAAATGCATCACACGAGCCTTGGATTTCCTCCACAATAAAGGAATAGTCCACAGGGATCTAAAGCTAGAAAACATATTGTGTGAAAAGAAAGAAATATTCCCGATACGAATATGTGATTTTGACTTGGCAAGTGGTGTGCCTGTTGAAAGTCAGAAGGATATGTGTTCCACGCCAGATCTCCTGACGCCAGTCGGCACAGCAGATTATATGGCTCCTGAAGTTGTTAAAGTTTGGCTTGGTGAATCCTTATCCTATGACAAGAAATGTGATCTCTGGAGCCTGGGAATAATCATGTACATCATGCTGTGCGGTTACCATCCATTTTATGGCGACTGTGGAGGTGGTTGTGGGTGGAACAGTGATGTGATGTGTCGGGACTGCCAGGACATGCTTTTCAGCAGCATCAAAAATGATGTTTATGAGTTTCCAGAAAACGATTGGAGTGTAATCTCAGACAGTGCCAAAGACCTCATTCGTCACTTGCTGGTGCGAGATCCACGCAAGCGTTATTCTACCGAGCAGGTCTTGAACCACCCCTGGGTATCTTGCCCACCGGCTGCTACTTCTCTTGCTACACCAACAATGCTTTCTAGGAATAGCAGTACCAAGGATTTGGAGCCATTTGCTGAGACTGCTATTTCAATCAACCGCATGCTGCAGCAGCATCTAATTATTCACAAGCCGCCAAGTTATCCTTATAATGACGAAAATGAGGGAAATGAAAACGATGAAATCAATTTTGAAGAAATTGTAGTACCACCATTAAAATTGTCCCCATCTGCTTCCAGCTTGACAAAACATCAGTCAAGTTTGGTGCCCGGAACCAATGTTCGTTCAACAGAATTCGATAGTGGCTGTACACTGCCGGGCATCAGTCATTCACAGGACGAATAGTTATTTAGTGATATTTTCATCTGAATAACTTTTATTTTGAAAATAATTACAAACACGTGACTAACTTTGCTACATCAAGTTTACGATAAGGACTGATTATTCAAAATATGCTGCCTTTGATGAAAAGTTTAGGATTTGTTCTGATTTTCATCAATCCAGATTGTCTTGTTTCGAAGAGTACATTTTAAGAGTGGGTGGGTGGGATTATACAACCTAAAGAGTTTTCATCTCTTATAATGTAGATGAAACAAATTGTCCGGAGTATATATGTGCATATATCACTTTCGTTGAATTGTTGCTAAATTGTAATTGACTTTTATTCTGTAAAATGCTGATTGTTGTAATAAAATACGACTGAATTTTATATGATCGTTAATACCAATTCATGGTTCTGAATGTCTTTGAAAGGAGAGATTATTCAGTATTTGTGTTAATAATCAACGAGTGCTTTGATTTTATAATTGTGCTGTTATTCATGAATGAGGTTGGTGGAATGTAAAATGTTCTCTGATGCTTAAAATGACGTGTCAAAATAGTGATATTTTATATCTAAAGTGCCAGTATATCACCAGGTGTTAATATGTAAATCTTACTCAGTTTGATTTCTAATATTTCTTCATTAACTAAATTCATACTAGCATCTTGATTTTTTTTCTTCAGTGTATTTCGCAATTATATTTCATTCTCATTTATCGGACACTTGTAAGTTATAACAAATAGATATATTGGAGAATTGCATTTTTTTAATAAAAAGTCCCATTTCTATGAAATATTGTTTTCCTTTGTGAAATTAAATTTTGTATTAGATGTGATTTGTAATTTTCAATAATCTCTCTCTCTGTCTATCTATCTATCAGAAAAATTATATTAGAAGAAACGAAACAACTCAGCTATGTACACATGTACAAATTTCTACCCCAAATTTCAATTTTTAGTTTTAACATACCCAATAAATCGAAACTCATTTGATACTTGGGAAATATATGTAGCTACTAAATTTCTGACTCACGCTTAAACAGATTTGTTCCGTTTAATTGGTAGTGTTGTGGTTTGAGCTGTGAAATAAGGATTCGGAAAATGTCCCCAAGGCATACGTGCTTAAAACAACACTTGACACAAGCGGCGACATGGATTAAGTCTGACAATAGGATAATCTGAAATGTTTGCACGATTCAAATGAACTAACTGTTATGGCTAATTACATTGAATAAATAATTACATGTTTATTGGTGAGCCATTTACTAAATACCGTGCTTATGTGTTGATTATCTACTTGTGATTGATGCTATTCTTTTGTAGACATGATGAACAGAATATTGTTTACTTGTTCTTTTAAAAACTAAACTATCAGAGCTTTATTAAACAGACATGATATCGCTTTTGATGCTTTGAGGATGCAGACCGACAAAGAAGTTTTCTAAAACTCAGATTCACTCAAATGATTTTCGGCAGATAATTATCATTGCATACATATATTTAAGTATAGTTTGTCTTTCCACACAACAATGTTTGCATGCAGTGCTACGGGTGAGATATAGAAACCACCTGTAATTGGTAATTCTCACAAGCTCCGCTGCTTTAAGGACATTATACTTTTAATCAAGGGGTCTTGGGGAAAACTAACTGAAATTCACTTTTCTGGTCTTCCCTTAGAGATCCCAAACTGAGAGTTAAGGCTCAAAGTAGAACAAAAGTTTGGAGCAAAAGTTTTGAAGGAAAGGATGACCACCGTCTGGGGCTTTCCTTCAGTATTTACATGAGTTAGGCTGCTGTACATGTCGGAGGACGCCAGGAGGGTGCCTCTTTTTACATACATTATGGGATTTGGTATCAAATCATGGTATAGATGATGCCATCAGTTTCGTAACTGTAGCAGGTGTGGTACCACGGGCCTCCCACCAACGGATTGTCCATAACCGGTACAACAACAAGAAAACATGCCTCAAAACTCAGTAATGATTGATGAAATGGCCTATGATCGTCAGAGGGTTCCAGATCCTGGGGGAGAGATGGAACAGATCTCAGGAAACCCACCCCACTGAAATGCCGCAACATCGAACCAGGTCATACTGGGTATGCAGTGCGAAATTGAGGTTGGAAGCTCAAACGGTCCTAAAACTTCTCAATCCACGTCCACATAATGGACTAGTTATACAAATACGAGTGCACGTGAGAAGAAGGGGGCAAAGGGTAAAAAAGGAAAACAACAAAGCAAACGAAACACAAAAACCTACCACCCCATATTTATTTATGGAAGAACCAAGTTTCTAGCATAAAACAAATCCGCTCATCGAGTCTAAAATAATAGTGAACGAGAGTGAGGAGGTTGAGAGCCCTCAACACACAAATTTTCCACTGTCAATTTTACTATATGTTATTGCAATTGAAACATTATATAAGAATATTGAAAATAATAGCAATTAATTGGAAATTGGCGGGCAAATGACCCAGGAGCTCCCCCAAATTGAATCAAACAACAAGTGAAGGCTTTAGGAATATTTTATGGAAAGAATTTAGACGAACTTAATTACAACCAAATATTAAAGAAAGTTGAGGAACAGATAGAAATTTGGTCATAGGTTCTCTAAACCTAATGGAATTCTTACAAGCCTATAAGACCTACATTTATTGCCAAATTGATTATGTAACACAAAAATAGATTTGATAGAACCAATGATAAACATTCTTTTCTTTTCATGAAATCCTTATTTAATATGTACATGTTGAAATGTGCAAGTGACACAGATACTCCTATATGCACCCATATTAGACATATCCGCTCACCCGTACCCTCATATACACACACATACTTACACACACACACACACACTTACTGCTCATACATACGTTGTAAAACGCTTATACTAATTTTACATAATACGTAAGTTTCTAGCTAACGTATAGGCGAGGAATTTATAATAATAAATTATTTTACGTCTACTTATCAATTAACATAATAACTTTACATAGAATTTAAAACAAATGAAATTACTATTCAAGTTTTAAATTTAGAGATATAGTATTGATTGAAATACAAAGTGTATACAAAATTGTATAAGCGTGAAAGGTCATGTTAAAAGGATAGACAAGGTAAAGTACAGAAAAAGCTTGTGCGAAAAGAAGAGATAGTGTTAACACGTGCGGCTTGGGGTATTCTTGAATTAACGTGTTGACCGGTAAACGTGGGTTGAAACATGCAGGCAAAAAGACGGTGTACTAAAGAATCAGGAGATTAGAAAAGGATACATAATTGGATATATTTAAAGAAAAAGGTAAGTAGTGAGTATTATTCTAGACTTATGCCACTTACTATTTAACAAATTTAAAGAGAACATAATAACCCAGCTAGACACCATTTGTCAATAAAGTGAAGAAGGTTAAGTCTGGAAATGTCAGCTCTGATTCTACATTTTAGGCAAGAGAGAAAGAAGAATAGCAAGGTGTTACTGGTTACCACTTCTTTATGATAATATGCATGGATACATTTAATCCATATAGCATATTTGTATCCAGCGCATAATAAAAGCCACAAGTCCGCGATTTCAGGTTCCGGAAACAAGGCCCCATAGAAGAAACTTAGGATAAGACCAAATTTAAGGAATGTAAAAAGTACCGAAGGAGTTTCGAGAGTTTTTTTCAGCCATTTAATTATGAGCTGTTGTAAAGCGAGTATTAAATTGCATTCGAAAATTAAATGGTCAGTGATTTCAGTCCCACCGCAAAAAAAAGTGCATAACTTGAATTAGGGAATATTTTTAAAAAATATGTGTTTTACAGGTAAAATGTCGTGTATGATTTTAAAACACACATATCTAGTGATGGTGTATAGGAATTTATTTTGCAGGTGTTTTTTGTTGTTGAAATATTGGGGGAGTTTAAGTCATATAATTTGGTTATTTTGGGTTCAAGAAGGTGACTTTGTAGTTGTCGTTGATATAATATTTTTGTAGGGTCTTAACCAAAACTGAGACCAGGATTATTTTATGAATTGAGATTGAAATATAAATTATTCTGTTTATATGGATCCGTAGAATACGTTATATCCAACGGGATCTTCTTATATAAACCGCAAAATGAATTGGGACTGGGACTATGCTATTTGCATCACAAACACACAATATATATTTTAAGTAGAATAAGGCACAGTTGTTCGTTACGAAGAAAACTTAGGAGTA